>CAJNDT010004401.1:224772-633828 GCA_905221615.1 Symbiodinium sp. CCMP2592 | reverse complement strand
ATTCTCCGAGGCTAGACACTCTTGTTTTCCTTGTACCAGGACGAGAACGCACAGGCTGGCCACTCAGGAGTGGCAGGCATCATGGCTATGCTGATTTCAGACTGCTGATTTCAGACGAAGCTGATTTCAGACGAAGCTGATTTCAGACGGCTGATTTCAGACTGCTGATTTCAGACTAAGCTCACGAGAAAGAAAAGGTTGCTCTCCCTGAAAAAACCATACAAAAACGGGTCCTTAAACCCCACTATACACCCTAATGTACCCTGACTACCGGGAAGCGGGAAGGAAGTAGGCAAAAAACCCGGAAGCTAAAACCCCGATCACCCCGCACTTTTTTCCAAAACTCACCGGCACATCTTCCAAAAACTCAGTTGGGCCGAGCATGCACCCCCCGAATCTAGTCAGTATTCGGAAATACTAGTCTATAACCCGGCCTATGCCCAGGCTATGTATTCAGAACTCACAAAAAGAATATAAAGTAATGTCGCCCTATATGAATCCTTAATAAAGCACTCAGCCCGACCGTGAAAACAACATCACCCCTCGTGTGCTGTGTGCTGCGGTGCAGGCTGCTGTGTGCCGCGGTGCGGTATTATGCTGCGTGCTGTGTGCTGTGTTGCTGTGTGTTGTGTGCTGTGTCTGTGTGTGGATGTTGCTGTCTGTTGCTGCTGCAGTTCTACATCTACTCACGTGTGCCGGGATGGCCACTCAGGTGTTCTTGGAGCCGGCTGGCCTGAGCCGTCTTCATCTTTCTCAAAAAATTTGCCCCTTTTCCAGCACGTTCCATATGCTACTAGGTTCTGCATGGTCGTGGACGTCATTGTCTTCATCTTTGCCGACAATGACGTTCTTCTCGTCATTGTCGCTGGATTCACTCATCGGGAGCCCACGGCTGATTCGTCGAGCCATTGAAAAAGTGACACCATGTAGCAGTTTCACACTGCTTTCAGCATTCGACATTCGCTGCTGGAGGCTAGCCACCTGCTCCTCCAACTTCGCGACGATGGCCTTGTCATCGTCTTTATTCTTGTCATCAAAATTCTTCTTGTCATCATCATTCTTCTTCTCTTTGTTGTTCTTGTCTTTATCAGCCTTCGCACTGGCTGCCGTCGAATACATGGCCTGGGAGGGCTTCTTCATAACCTTCGAGACCTTCATGGCCGTCGCTGCCTGCTCTGCAGCCTTGGGTGGATCTCTGCCCAACACTCGCCAGGTAAGGCCAGAGGAAAGAATCAGCCCAAGACTGGCCAGGTAAGGCCAGCAGTCAAAGCCCGCCAGGAAGACGGCCAAAGGCAGTCAAGTCTCCGCTGCAGACTAGGCAAGGCAGCCCAGCAGGAAGAATGTTGATAGGCAGCCCATGCACAAGAAGTTGTCCAAGCTTTGTTTGCCTTGTTTCATGGATTTGGTCGGGACGCGCTTTCACAGTCTAGTCTAAAACTTACCTTTCAATTGTGCTCAATCAAGCGAGAAGCGGCAGGCCATGTGTTCATAGTATGGCTTCCTAGTGCTGCATGCAGCGAACTCATGTCATGCAGCAGTCGGCTCACCATTTTCCCCGCAACCCAGGAACGTGCTGAATCAGCGGCTCGCCGCCGCTGCTGAGAAGGGCTTTGCTAGCCGAGTCTGTCTGAACTTTAGGACTAAGGTCCCTATACTATAGGTTGTAGGATACTTTAGTCCCGTAAGGCGGCAGCAGCCCGAATGCTCTGCACCGATTTTCCTACTTGCACCCCAGGCACTGCCACTCTTGTTTTCCTTGTACCAGGACGAGAACGCACAGGCTGGCCACTCAGGAGTGGCAGGCATCATGGCTATGCTGATTTCAGACTGCTGATTTCAGACGAAGCTGATTTCAGACGAAGCTGATTTCAGACGGCTGATTTCAGACTAAGCTCACGAGAAAGAAAAGGTTGCTCTCCCAGACAAAACCATATAAAACCGTGTCCTTAAACCCCACTATAAACACAGCCGTCGGCTCACCATTTTCCCCGCAACCCAGGAACGTGCTGAATCAGCGGCTCGCCGCCGCTGCTGAGAACGGCTTTGCTAGCCGAGTCTGTCTGAACTTTAGGACTAAGGCCCCTATACTATAGGTTGTAGGATACTTTAGTCCCGTAAGGCGGCAGCAGCCCGAATGCTGTGCACCGAATTTCCTACTTGCACCCCAGGCACTGTTGCGAATGCAATGTAATTACATAATCATAAGCTTCGGCTTCCTGTCTATTATGATAAGTAGGTAGTTAACCCTCTATGGTAAGTAGCTAGCCAGGGAAAGGCAGTGAAGCTTACCGGCTTGCCCCCACAACACACAAATTGCACTTGCAGCCGAAAGCGCTTGCTGAACCAAGTTGCAAAAGCCCGATTGCCACCTTTCGATCAGAAGGGTCGTGGTGGCAAAGCCGAGCCAAATAACTCATCGATTGCAAATCACAAACATAGGGCACCTGAGACCGAAGCTGAAGCGGGCTGAAAAAGTGGCTCGGATTCGCTAGACATTGGGAGGCAGCTCCTTGATGTCCAAGGCACAAATCTAGATCCGTTGTAACCAACGAGATGAAGTCAGAATCCTCCGGAATCGTGGTGTCTCCTTAGACTGTACACGAACAACCACAGCCAGCGACCAGAGCGGGAAAGAGTCTGGGGGCAGTTGGTGTGAACTACAATGTACAATGACCCATGATGTGCAAACATATACACACACACACACACCGGGCAATGACAGGGCAGCCATGGAAGCTCTTGGACAGTCGCAATTTTTGAGCCAAGGCTCCATTCCTGCTTCGCATCAAGCAAGCCGTTGCATCTTAGTAGAGGATCTCCCATTCCTGATCAAGACTGCAAGAACAGATCCCCGCACACAACCGAGGATCGAAACCACAAACCAATTTCAAAAATCAGCCAAACTTGCAAGGTCGAGGATCCCCGTTTGCAGTCATCATGATAGGTCCGGGCCCAACCTCGGCCAGGCAATTTCACTCCCGCACAAGGAACACACACTTGACACATCGTGTCGCAGGTCTCGAATCACACTCTCAAAGTCAGAAGAGTCAGCTGCTTGAAGTTATTAGATCTTGTCATTTCGGCCAACTGTGAAACAACAGCGTCTTTGGGGTATTTCGGGCGGCCGTTGTGCAGGCTTGCACAGCACTTGCAGGACAGTGGCACTCACCTTGTAATGTAAACAGTGTTTGCGCGCTGCTTTTTCACTGAATTTCATGGGAGAGTCTTATGCTCAGGAAACCTAGGAGAGTGGGCTACGAAACCTCAGGAACCGCAGTCTATGCACTAAGTGCAATTCAACTTCTGCTTCTTCCGCATCAGCATCGAAGTACATGCAACACTGAGTTGCAGTTTGGTACGCAACGCTGGCCAGTGACACAATACTCACTCGCAAACGCTCCTGTACTAGGTCTACGACAGCTCTCATCCACCTTTTTGACGGGCTGCTCAACATGGTGCATGCCACGGCATTGATTTGTGCAAAACGGATGGTGGTATGCAAAGACTGAAAGCCCATGGTCCACTCAACCGAAGAGGACAGCCGAAATTCCTGTATCCCACGTCGCAGGAAAGTGTACGCCACCATGGTCTCGGTTATGGGTTGTGCCTCTTCTGGGTCATCATTTGGATCGAGACGGGTAATGAATGTGATTCTGGTTCTGATCGGCAACACGTACATCAAGATGTTGTCGAGCACGTCAGAAGCAGCCCAATCCATGATGTTCGGGGTCTACACAATTTTCCGAGTGCTTGAGGCAAAACTCTGTTGCATGTCTGATGAAAGCAGCTCACATGAATGAAGTTGCCATGGTACCGGTGCTGCAGTCGGCCTTGTGATCTCAACATCGCGATCCTGCAGGGCTTGGATTCATGAAATCGTAGCACAAGCGAAACTCAAGCGGAATGACTCGCACTCTGACAAGCCTGGCCTCGAACCTCATCGTGACCACTCGCCTCCGCTTGGCGAGGCCGCCCGGTCGTGGCCGAGAAATCAAGACCTCGTCCAGATCCTGCCAGAAACAAATAATCATGGCCGGGGCGAAATCAATGCGGTGCTGATGCCCGTCCTGGTCCACCAGGTTCTTGCAAACCCGCTCAAGAATCTCCGCCACATTTCGAGTGGCCAAATCGTTCCGCCGGTGCCGCAAAAGGATCAGATCTGTGACCTCAACAAGTGTCCGGAGCTGAGCACTGTTCTAATGTAGCACAACCTTGCATTTTGGCGAGTCCAGTGGCAGCGAAGATGTAAGACCCCGTGAGACCGCGGACCAAGCAAATATCCGGAATGTCAGGGTTCAGCGTGCGAAACCTCAGATTTTGCCCAGGGCAGGGGGCCACAATGCACAATCAAGAGAAAGCAAACCGACACCCTAAATTCTAATCCATGAAAAGCAGCATTGGTCTCAGCCGGACCGACATGTATTTCAAGCAGCGGATCAAGTACTTGTCGTTGCCGTACACCACACATGCTGACCTCGAACAATCTTGGGGTTAAACAGGGGGCCGGGTGCAAATTAAAAAACAAATTTATGTTTTGATTGATAACATCATAAGCAGCAGCATCAAAGCATCAGCAGGCACAGACACACATAACAACCAGACAGCGACAGCAAGCCTGTCAATATTTTGCCACGCTGCCAGCAAACCCCTCTGAGTCTGTTCTCGGGCTTGTCCCCGGGCCCTTGTGATTTATGCGAGGGGCATTTTGTCAATGTCTGTCCATAATAGGCTGTGCAATGATAGTAGTATTATTTAACAATGTCTAAGCAGCCGCAGTTTTAAAACACCCCTCGGACCTGATAAAGAAACTTGTCCCCAAAGCTTACAAGCACGACCCGGAGCTGTCCAAGAGCTCTAAGAACAAAACAATATCCCACTACAGACCTGCAACCCAAAACACACTAACAATGAAACAACCTTGTTTCCTTCATTGCAGTGCGTGGCATCTGTTCATCATGATTCATGATGAACAGGTGCCCCGCACTGCCAGCAGCAGATCTCAAACACGGCAACTCTCAGACTGCTGATTTCAGAACAAGCTGATTTCAGACTGCTGATTTCAGACTGCTGATGTGCAAAACATACGAAACAAAACTCCTGACAGTCAGTTCTAAAAATCACAATGAAAACTTATTGTCACACTAACTTATTGTCTGTCACTTATCGCCAGAGAGATCTGCAAACCATCGGCCACTCCGACCAAACTGGAGGCTGGCCCGCGTCGGAGTTATTAATCTGCCAGCTGTGATACCCTCCAGTCAGCACATTTGAGTCTGTGCAACGGAAACACAAACATCACCATCTGCTATCTGGCCCAAATCTGGGAAATGGAGCCAAGACAGCAACCTGAGGCGCCGTCTAGCAGAAAACAATGCTTTCTCCCAGCACGTCTTTCCGACGTCTGCCATAGGATCCGGCAAACAAGATCGGACGAATGCCTCGGGCAAGTGGGAACACATCTGTACAAGGGAGGCCACGAAAGCGGTCCGCTTATCTTGTCTCTGGGTCCTTGAATGGGCTGCGATTTGTTTGAGAGAAGAAGGATGGTTAAGCCACCATAAGAGCCTGAGAAGCCTTCGGGCACGAACACATTCATATCTCCAGTCTTTGTCGGTGAAGTCGGCTCTTGGATCCGGCAACAACGATCGAAGAAACTGCTCGGGCAAGTCAGGACACAACTGGGTCAGGATGTTGTCCACATAGACCTGCGGTTGTAGGATCCTCCATGCGGCTGCTTCTTCGGTCTCACTAATCCTGACCCAGTGCTTTCTCGGACATGGGTCTTGCTTGTCTATCGGTCCTGCGGGAAACGGCATCGTGCTGAAAGACTGAACTTGTACAGGCTGGTGGTGAATTGACGTTGGACTCCAAAGGCAGCCGACTCGCTTAGGCTCCTTCTGGCAGCCCGAGATTTTGGGCCAGCTGCTCCCGGGCCCGGGGAACAGCTCGGACACAACCTTCATAGGCATCATAGTCGGACAGCTTCCTGTCCACGAGCCCTACCTGTGCCGAGTTGCAACCCTGAGCCGAAAGCAGTCGGCAACAGGAGTTGAGAGGTTGAGGACGCACATGCCGAAGGAAGAGTTGGAAACGTCTCATCGGCCCGGCTACGTGGGTTGCAAAAGTTTTCCTGCGACAACCACTGACCGGCCCAAAACCTCAATCTCAATCGAGTGCAAACCGACTCCAATGCACCAAGAGGCTGTCCAGAAAGCTGTCCCTGGGCCCCGAAGCAGGACATGGCAAACGACTCCTTCACCAACTTCAGCTCATCGAACACGTCCTGTGCTCAAACAAAACTGAGAACAACTCATGGCTCTATGATGCAGGCACCTTAATGAATAGTACTAACAATAAAGATGATGAAAATAATAAAAAGAAGAAGAACAGGTGGCCATCCATTGAAGCATGTGCTGAGCAAACTTCGTACTCGGCTTTGCTCCACTGCAATGACAGAAATGCAGACTGCTGATTTCAGACTGCTGATTTCAGACGAAGCTGATTTCAGACTGCTGATTTCAGACTGCTGATTTCAGACTGCTGATCTCAGAATGGCAGATTTTCGGTGCAGCAAAAACAGAATGTGCAGCCAGAACGTTTCCAAGATAATGGGATAGTCCTACTGCAAGAAGGGGTTAGGGTTAGAGTTTCAGGGTCTTTAGTATATTTAGGGTTTGGGGTTAGAAGGCAGAGTGCCATAGTGTTAGGGTTTGAGGGTAATGAAAGGGTTAGGGTTAGAGTTTCAGGGTCTTTAGTATTTAGGGTTTGGGGCTAGAAGGCAGAGTGCCATAGTTTTAGGGTTTGATAGTATTAGGGATGCACAAATCGCGTGAAGTGGCTACGAACTGCTGGATGTTGCGCTTTTCTGCGTTGACCACACTGTCAAGCGAATCACGTGCAGGCGAAGCAGGGTACAGCTGGGTGACGCGACAACGTCTGGCACTCTGCCTTCCCAGCTGCTGGCACTCTGCCTTCCCGCCTCAAGATCCATTAATTATTGCCATTTGGAATTCATCCCCAACTTTGCACGAAGCTGGTCGGTCAAAGGTATTGCTCCAGCATCAAGGTCAGGAAGTTCCCCCCGACCACCGAGACGGATGGCAACAAGTGAGAGGGGTTTCATCTGAAGGACAAACTGCCGTTGTTGTTCATCTTCGTCGTTCCAAACATAAACAAAATCACAAACGAGAGAAACGCGCGGCAACTCCAGCGGTTCTTCTCCTTCACCCACCTGATAACACTTCGGGAAGGGGCCTTGGTACCGTCGAAGAAGCCTGAGGCCTCCTGTAATGCGGGAGCCAATACGTGGCCAGTAACGCAGGTAGCGAACCATGATTTCCCAAGGCACGTCGTCATAAACTTCATTCCATCTCTCAGCTGGTTTCCACTGGTCAGGCGCTTTGGCCAATTTTTCGCAAGCGGTTTTGATCAAGATTGGGGAGAGCTCGCCTCTGAAGAAACACTCTCCTCGTTCGATCGGGGCGAAATGCATTGCTCTGGACGGCTACTGTTCAGTCACAAGCACGCACGGCTTCAAACCACATGTGCTAGTTTGTGCGGCTTCCGGGTTGTGGCACTCGAAATGATTGTCCATGTGCTTGCGCGTGACAAATTCCACATGTGTGAAAATGTGAACATGTTTTCGCAATCCGTCTTCCCCAAGCAGAAACACACAGTCTCTCGGACGCATTCCAATCTAGCAGGACCCGCTGCCATCAATGCAAGCACACAGACAGACACACAACTTTTCTTTGCAGCGCAGGATGAATCCTCTAGTCGTTGCCGGTTAGGTTTTGCACAGCTCAAGTTGTTGTGTGCTTGCGATAACGATAGCCATGCAAGACAAGAGGTGAAAGAAGAGGTTTCAAGTCCGACGTCCAGGAGCAACTGTAGGACTCCGACTCCGGGACGATTGTCTCTGAGTCTGGTAAGTGAATCGAAGCAACTGTGCGAGATTGCAGTGACCAAAGTCCCGCGCCAGCGTTGCCGCAGTCCAGCCGTCATTGTCACGTACATTTTGATCAGCACGGCCCTCCAAGAGCGACTCCACAATTCGTTTACGACCAGCGGAAACTGCAAGAATTAGGGCCGTGCGTCCGTGTGCATCGCGGAGATCCGGATTGGCACCCATCTCTAGGAGCAACCACACAGACTCAACTTCACCGCAGCGAGCAGCGTGCATCAGCGCCGTGCACCCACCATCGTCTTGAATATCCGTTTCTGCACCTGCCTCCAACAGCATCCGGAGAACTGGTTCAGCTTGCTCACATTCCAATGCCCACATCAATGCCGTGCACCCCGCGCCGTCTTGGAAATCCTTATCAGCGCCGGCTTCCAGGAGCAGTTGCGCCACAGCCCGGTAGCCGTTTTTGGAGGCTTGCATCAATGGCGTGATGGATTCATAAGTGTCGACAAAATCCGGGTTCATCGGGAGCTTCAACAAATCTTCGACCTGACTAGTTGCGACCCTTTTGTTCCGTTGAACCAGGCTGAGAAGTCAAGCAATGGCAAACAGCACACCACGGCTTTGTTTTCCAGACAACTTAAACTTAGACTTAGACTTCCTGCATGTCACTTCAAAGACGGTTTTTTCAGTACCCCGCCCACTGCCTCGGCCACGAAATTCTCGTCGGCCGCATCCCATAGCTGGTCCTTCTGCTCTTCGGAAGCCTCGCAAAACTCCAAGATCAAAACCTGCAGATCCATTACCGAGCTCGAGGTAACCTCCACAAGCGCTGGGGACTCCAGCTTGATACCATCATCCAACACCTTTCCCTCGTCAAGGATCCTTTGTCTGAAGCGTGGCGGCAGGCCATGCTGCTTGTGCAATTGCTGCTTGAGTGCTTTGACATCGCTGAGCTCCACCAGGGGAATGTTTGCCAAATGGGTACCGGAAAGATTCGTGATTCGCAACATGGCTATCCAAGTGTCAAAGAATTTGTTTGAACTACGGCATCCGGCAAACGAGCGGCGCATGATGTCAGAACTAACTGATGGTCAGGCGTGACTCGGGATGCTGCACTGTAACTAATTGCATCAGAAAGCAGGTGCAATATTTCAAGTTACAAGGAATACACCGGCTTAGACCCTGTCCTTCCGCCTGTTGAAGTCCGCGAGGAATTCATATGGCATATGCACCACAATCCGAACGTCTACATTTTCGCATACGATAATCAGCTCAATGATGAAATCCTGAGTGTAGGGAGACGAATCAGTGAAAGAAGGCATGGACCACACGAGGCAATATCAGTATAAGGCAAGTCTCCACCACTTTGCGGACGTGCCGCCTTGCTTCTGGCCAAGCAAACGGCCTCAGAGGGAACAGCCGAAGTCGCAAATCGATCTAGTGATCACATGATGCCCAAGCACGACAACATCAATTAGTGCAGCGAGGCACATGCAAAAGCATATCCCGCCGGGAAACAATCTCGAGCACATCTGGAAACCTCGGATGAATGTCTCAAACCAACTACCCGTCTCCCTTGGTCACTACTTCCCACAATCCGGAAATGCAGCACAGCGGCACAAATCCTGGCCAGGTTCATGAACAATGCTCTCGTGCTGCGACTGCTCGTTGCTCCACAAGCTGGCAGTTCTCAAACCTTCCTGAGAGGATGGCTAATGAGTGAATCCAACGAAACAGGAACAGTGGCATGTCCTACCCGCAACTCTAAAGCCATGACACCTGCGTGCATCCAGTCGAGACTGCATGCGCGCCAATCTCCAGCACATCAATAAAGCGCTCCCGGTTAAACACGGAGCTCGTGACATCGTGAAAGAGCGGCTCGAACACCCAGGGAGCCACTCTCTGCACACGAAGCAGGAAGCCATCATTGGAATCTTTCGGAAACAGAGACATCCTACTAGAATCACTGAACATGAATGCCTACACTTACGTGATTCTGCGAACTCCTCACATGAAGCAATGTTTCCCTGCTGCACCATGTCTGCCGACACCACTCAACGAGCCAGAGTCAAAATGACAGACCGTGTGTTGGGATCTGGGTCTCCTGAGAATGGTCTAACAGAGTCTTACTGTCTAAATTGTTTCGGGACACAGTAAAGTCTCAAGCCAGGTCGAACTGAACTGATCGATCCCCGGGAAAATCCCATCCCGGCCAAATCCCCATTGATCCTGATGGGCCCCTGGGCTGATGCTCTCCCGATAAACCTTTTTATGCAACACTCGGGGCTTGGGGCCTGACAAAAAATCGCCAGCAGCAGCAGCCCTCCAAGACTCGAGGCTCCACGGCTCCACCTCGAAGCAATCTGGGCCAGGGACGATGCTCATTCCTGTCCTAAAAGAGATTAAGGTTTCGGCTTTGGGCTCAGGGTTTGTGGCGAGCTGCTTAAATCTAGATCAGACGACATCCCAGCAAGGAGCCTCTTCAAGTTCGTCCCAGCCGGGATTCCCCGAGACAGGAGTCGATGATGCAGCCTGGCATAGTGGGATTGAGGCTCTGGGGCTTGAAGGGTCTTTCGGGAGGCTCCGGGCTTATGGGAGAGGGGGGCGGATCGGGCTGGGTTTTAAGGTTCGGCAGTTTGGGGAGGTGGCACTCGACAGGCACTCCTACGACCAGGGGGCCGAAGGGGGTTAGGGCAGCCCTGAATCGACAGGGGGGCGAGGCAACCGTAAGGGCGGGGAGGGTAAACCCAGAGCGCAGCAGCCGTACTTTAAAGCAAGCACCTTCTCGAGCGGCCGTGTGTGCTGAAAGTGCTCAGTTGTTTGGAAACGCTAACCCAACCCGGCCTATGCCTAGGATATATGGGCTGCGACCCCTAGCCTATATGTAACAAACCCCGCACACACGACAGAAACTCACCCCTCGTGTCAATGTGAAACATCGGATGGCGTGTGAGCTGCTGCGTTCCCATGTTCCGTCTCAGTCATGAATATGAACCCGAAGAAATCATCGACCCTCTTCTTGTCGTCGTCTTTCTGCCTGTCATCTTCCTTTTTCTTGTCGTCGTCTTTCTTCACGGACTCATCGTCCTTGTTCTTGACATCCTCCAAAAGCCGGTAAAACTGAGCCACCTGATACTCCAGCACCCCCAATGAAGCCTCCACGGCACACAATCTGGCCTCAATCTGGCTGTCCTTGCTGGCCTTGTCCTTCTTCTCGTCATCATCTTTCTTCCTGTTATCGTCCTTCCTCCTCTTCTTTGGGGGACTCTCGGAGGGATCATCGCTGTCATCGTCCTTCTTCTTATTGTCATCATCTGGGTCGGTGTCATCGTCCTTCTTCTTGTCGTCGTCTTTCTTCGTGTCACCCCCGTCATCGGAGCCCGTTGGCGTCACGGGGACTCCCGTGTCCGTGACGTGGACAGCGACAGCCGTCGCACGGAGCTTGGTGCTCCCACATCCCGGGCTCTCTGCAGCCTTGATCATCTCCGACACTGACATCCCTTCACCGATTCCCATAAGGCACGACTCCTCGCCATCGACGATCTGCCAGACCTCGACTTTGCCTTCAGCCTCTCGCAATGGTCCACTATGCCAGCGCTCCTCCATAGCCACGGCAGAATCTCTTGGAGACGAGTGCATTGTCTTGGCCCTCCATCGCTAAAACCTTTCTATAAGGCTGATTCTGCAAAGCACTGCGAGTCTGCCTGCATTCTCGATCATGCATTACAGCTTGCCCTTGCAACATGACTTGGAACGGAGCTTGATGCCTGCGGCTGCCGGCACTCTGTGCAGCACAACTCGAAATGCCAGCTCCAGACTAACTGCAAGAAAAACAGCCTGCCTCTGGCCAGTGTGCATGGTAAAAGCCTTGCATGCATGGAGCCTACGGGATTGGCAGACAGTGCCAATCAGATCCCTCTTTTGCCCTCACTCGCAAGCGTGCCGTGCATCCGGGACGGCAATCACAGCCACACCGTGCCGAAGAAGTGAGGCTTCGGCATCAACGATACTTGATGGCTCTATGATGCAGGCACCTTAATGAATAGTACTAACAATAAAGATGATGAAAATAATAAAAAGAAGAAGAACAGGTGGCCATCCATTGAAGCATGTGCTGAGCAAACTTCGTACTCAGCTTTGCTCCACTGCAATGACAGAAATGCAGACTGCTGATTTCAGACTGCTGATTTCAGACTGCTGATTTCAGACGAAGCTGATTTCAGACTGCTGATTCCAGACTGCTGATTTCAGACTGCTGATCTCAGAATTCGGGGCGAAGCTTAGCTGGCGAGGCTTTCCATCATTTTCGCGAAGCAGCAGCTGGGGTCAAAAGTCATCTCCACCCCAAGCGACCACAGTTCCATCGGCCAACACAGCAGCAAATCCGCCTTCGTCAGCACAAGCTTGGATATGCTGCACATTCTGCAGCTGATCCTGCGAGGCACAGCGCGGGTTGCCAGCAGTAGTCCAAACCTGCAAAGAACCGTCTTCAAGAATGGCAGCAATGGCACGATCAGTGGCTTGAATCTGCTTCACTTTCTTCCTGGCCTCGAGCTCGTCGTTCATCTTGAACCCCAAGGAAAGGGAGCACCATCAGACAGTGCGACAAAGCCAGACGGGTAACCTGCAATGCTATCGACTCCGGACAACTCTAGGCGGTTGCTGCATCCACCGTGTCGCGAAGCTCCCCACGTCGTGACTGATCCATCAAAATGTATGGCTGCAAAAGCAGCAAATGAGGCTTGGATCTCACGCACATTCGTAAGCTTGTACTGCACACTGCCGCTGTCGCCTCCAAACCCTCGATCGCCCCAAGCGACAACGGATCTGTCCGCCAGAATGGCAGCAAAGGCCCCGCTGGAAGCTTGGATGCATTGCACATTTTTCAGCTGATCTTGCACATCGCTGCAGTCGCCGCCGGTGTCCACATTGCCCCAGGTAACAACAGATCCATCGTCAAGAATAGCTGCATAGGCTTCCATCGTGCTTTGGAGATCCCTGACGTTCTTCAGCTGATGCTGCACGGCGGTGTTGTCGCCGCCTTGGCCCACATAGCCCCAGGCGACGACAGAGCCATCTCCAAGGATGGCAGCAAAACCGGTCTCGGTAGCTTGGATCTTCTGCACATTCCGAAGTTGGGCCTGCACGGCACTGCTGTCCCCACCATCCTGGACAGAGCCCCAAGTCACAACAGAACCGTCAGCAGTAATGGCTGCAAACGCCACGTGGTTAGCTTGAATGCATTGCACATTCTTCAGCTGGTCCCGAACAGCGCTGCTGTCACCACCGAAGTCACGGTCTCCCCAAGTCACGACAGTGCCATCACCGCGAATGGCTGCAAAAGCCCGTTCAGTGGCTTGCACATGCTGAACGTTGACAAGTTGATCCTGCACAGCCGTCGAATCCCCGCCATACTCACGATGGCCATAGCAAGCGACGGAACTGTCACCCAGAATGGCAGCAAAAGCTCTTTCGGTGCTCTGAATGGCTGTCTGGGAAATATGTAAGGTCAGTACATCACCGTTCTGAAGTTTGGCTCGCTTGGCCAACGCACCAGTAGTGTCAATCAGCCTGCCGGTTCGTACTCCAAGTGCCGTCTGTGCACGCTTCTTCACTGATTCCAACGACTCGTCCTGCCCAACTGCAACCGTGGTGGCCCTGCCACTCAAAAGTGCAATCTGAACAGTAGACTCAGCAGAGGTATCCATGCCGCCAAACTAAAACCTAAAGAATCGATGGGCCATGTTTTCAGGCTTTGCTTGGTTCAATCATGATGGTTCAATCATGATGACTTCACTTACTCCCCCAATAATCCACATGCACAAATGAAAGGGCACACAACTGAGGAGGCTTTCTGCAATCCCACCTTCTTGATGTGGAGGTCAATATACATGACTGCTCAATGCACAAACTCTGATGGACATGCTCAAACTGATTGCAGCAACCGTACAAAAACAAATGAAAACATGGTCAAACCTGCACACCTGCCTTGTTCGATCCCGACTCTTCCCGATCAGCACAGCAGCAAATTGTCTAATGAAATCTACGCTTCTTCGTCGCGTGCTCACTGCGGTCATTGACCTGATGGTAATAGCATCGACAATGATTGTGACCTTCGTCTGCTCGAGCACATACGCGGCCACAGTTCGGGTAAGAGCACATTCCCGAGCATGGTGACCACCTTTGCTGATACTCCGGGGATTCACGTAGAATTTCGACGATGCGAAGCATCACGCGGATAAGGTCTTGCGGATGAACATCACTGGTGCGTAAAGCCGCAAGGGCATCGGCAGCTGTCGTTTGTACAACATCCTCCAAATAGTCATCTCTGGCTCGCCTCGAGCCCGGTTCATAACGAAGAGTACGACGAGCACTGGACGACATGATTGGTCACTGAGACGTTTATAATAAGCTTGAGCACTGCAAATGCTGATTTCAGACTGCTGATTTCAGACGAAGCTGATTTCAGACTGCTGATTTCAAACTAAGCTCACGAGCCGAGAAAGAAAAGGTTGCTCTCTGACAACTTGAGTTCCCATAACGCTGATTTCAGACTTGAAAGTCAACAAAGGTCAGGACCTGGGGGAGGGTACGGGGCAGTCAGTGGGGGCGGTCTGGGATGCAAGGGCACGGAAGCACACAATGCACACAAACACAGACAGGCAAAAAGAACCCCACAGCCCCCAACATCCGAAAAACCCCAAAACGCCCTAAACCAACACCATCTTGAACCGCCAAAGCCCCAGACCCTCAACACCCTTCGACTGTTGAATGCTGCTTCCTCGAAATCCGGGCCTCCGTGACCGAGTAGTTCGTCACAGCTGGACTGGCATCGGACACAAACACACACAATGAAACTTTGAATTGTGCGTCTCACTGCGCCGACGTGAATTAGGACTATCGCAGCAAAAGAATGCGACACCGAACCCCAGCTGACGATTGCTTGAATCCCAATGACAGGAAGAGCCGACATCGAAGAATGCCAATGCACCTGCACCTTTTGGCTTCATCAGTGTCGCCTCAAGTGAATGCATACTAATTGCAACCCGCACAAATCGATAGCCAGTGTTTTGACATAATTGTGTTAACAGAACTGACAAGTGTCATGCCTGCCTTACTCAAATTTGCCACTGCCCTGCTGCATGCTCGCAATCGGATTCAAGCTCCCAGCCGAATCGCAGACTCCAAAGCCACACTCGCCTGGTTTAACAGGAAATCCCAGGATGCTAGCTGGACGAACCCTACCGAAAAGTTCACAGTTCGCCCTGCCTCTCACAAGCCATTGGCGCAACGGCTCGAGCAATGCATCACAGTTTTCAGAACCCTTGCTTGCAAGGCAATGGATTGGAATCGGTTTGTAGTCTGGGAAGCTTTGCAATCCTGCTGCTTGAATTCGCTTATATTGCCGTGTTGCAACTGACAGCCAAAAGTCGGCTTGGTTAATCCGCCAGCCAGCATGCACCCATTGAGCCAGCTAGCAAATCTGACATAGCCCGTTAAAGGCAGCCAATGCGTACAAGGACTTTGAAACAACCCACCCAAAATAACAACCGGAATCACTGAACTTGCCTCATTCGTGCTGGCCCTCCCCGTTGATCCCAACTGCAACCTTAGCCTCCAAAACCGCCCGGCTGGGTTTTGAGTTTAAGGTTTTGCCGTAAAACACCTAAGCCTTATACCCCTGGCCCTAAAGCCAAAGAATTCATTAAGCCCTGCCCAAGTACCCTGGCCCAAACCCTAAACCACAAAAAGATTCAAACTTGTGCGTTTCTTCTTGGCTTCGTCCTCTAGGCGACGGGATTAACCCTAACTAATAATAATAATACCATGCAGGAGCCTGCTGTTGCTGAAGCTGGATCTGCATCTGCCAAAGGGTAGAACTCTGATCTCCAGAAACTGTTTTGAAAGCAGGCAGGCCCCTTGCCTGTGCCTTCTCTTTGGCTGCCTGCCAGCAGCAAATCCCCACAGAGTGCACAACAACTATTGTGGTTTTGTCTTTCCAAAACCAGGTGATTGTGGCATGGCCCATGCTTGCCTCCAAGATGACTCTCTCCTCCTCGGCTTTCTTCTTCTGCGATTAAAGATCGAGGATGATGTCGGGTTTGTTTGCTACCCTGCATCATGGCTGAGGGGTCTGCTTATTATGTAGAAGATTCACAGGTCTAGACGAGAGCATGATGCCGGGTTTATTCACTGGGGTACAACTTACCGCGACACCAAGGGTTCGGTCGGGACTCGCGTTCTGCTCGTCGGCTGTGGTCTATGAACATACATACAGACCGAGGAGGACGACAACGCTCATCATGGCTTCAACACTTCGAGGGGGGGGGCAACTTACATTCATGGGATGGCTTTGGAATTAGGATAGAACCGAGTTTATTCACTGGAGGACAACTTACCGCGACACCAAGGGTTCGGTCGGGACTTACGTTCTGCTCGTCGGCTGTGGTCTATGAACATACATACAGGCCATCATGGCTTCAACACTTCGAGAGCGACTTACATTCATAGGATTGCTTTGGACTTAGGTCACAGTACGGAGCCAGCAGTACCTGCAAATCCTGGCTTGGAACCTCCGAGGGCTTCATGTTGACGAGAGTCGAGAAAGGACTCGGATGGAAGAACGAGTAAGCAGGCAAGCGGCAGCCTAGGGAAACCGCATGCAATCTGCTTTCCAATGCGATTCCACTGCGGGTTAAGGTTCTTAGGGACCTAAACCCAACCGCGATGAGCGTGCGGCAGCATCTGTGCACCTGGGCCGCACTAGGGCGAGCACTAAAAACGCCTTTCCGACACCCCTTTAAGATGCAGCACTAGTAGGGAGCAGTGATTCCAGCAGCAATGCAATGAAGCAACAAAGGGAAGAAGAGGAAGAACGAGCCTTGAGCTTCAGGTCGACACGCTCATCGTCTTTCTCCGTGAGTAGGAGGAGAGGCGTGAAAGGATTGGCCCGTGGGTACGTGGCGCCGGTCCTTGCGTCTTGCGCCTCGGCCCGGGCCAAGCGTCGTAGCAGTCAGGCATCGTGGTAGAAGAAGTCGTGAAGACGGCCCTTCAGATTCAAGCGCCCACAGTCATGGCCACATCTTCCATATCTTGTCGGCCATAATGTCGCGCATGCCCCGCTTCATGGCCTTCTGTCTGTCTGAGTTGTCGGATCACAAGACCCTGTTGCGGCACTCCGTCTCTGAGCAAGCCGACTCCGCGCTCCATCGCTTTGTCTGGTAGTAGGGTAAATGAGTCTGAACACCCGTCCGAATTAAAGGCCTCATTTAGGTAACTTATAGTCCGGTCAGTCTTACCAGCCACTACAAGCTGCGTGGATTCTTGCAAAGCCTTGCTTGCTGCGTCTGCAGGGATTCTCTGCACGGGCCCAATAGATTCGCTTATAATTATAGACATAGAAGACCTCCAAAATTAACAGTTTCGGGATAAAGTTTTTGTACTTTCGGGTGTCCTTTGGGATATCTGGAAGGGATGCTTACTGAATGATCCGAATACCACCCGACGTTTTGGGAATTAGGGTCTACCTTAAGCCCTACGAGCCTTAATCCGAAATAAACCTAAACCCTCAACCCAGAACCTTTGCCTCCTGCTCTTCTTCTTGTCTTGGGGGTGGTGCTGGGTTCCAGTCAAACAAGGGTTCAAGGTTGATAGTCTTTGATTTCAAGCCTTTGTCCGGCCTCTTCGAGCTGCTTCTGCTTCTCAGCTTCGGCTCTGGCCTTCAATTTTTCAAGATTCTTGGACATTACACAAAGAGCAGGGCTTCATGAGTCTCAACACTGCTTCAAACCTTCGTCGAGCCTCTTCGAGTTGCTTCTGCTTTTCAGCTTCGGCTGCGGCCTTCAATTTTTCAACATTCTTGGACATTACACAAAGGGCAGGGCTTCATGAGTCTCAACACTGCTTCAAACCTTCGTCGAGCCTCTTCGAGTTGCTTCTGCTTTTCAGCTTTGGCTGCGGCCTTCAATTTTTCAAGATTCTTGGACATTACACAAAGAGCAAGGCTTCATGAGTCTAATGGGGGTTCAAGGCTTATGCAGTTCTTCAAACCGTCGTCCAGCCTCTTCGACTTGCTTCTGCTTCTCAACTTCGGTTGCGGCCTTCAATTGTTCAAGACTCTTGTGCATGCAGACAGAAAAAAAGGATGCACCTGCCCTGGCACCGATGCCGATGCCTGGTGACCTTGTGACTGTTTTTCCTGACAAAGCCAATTGGCAGCAACAGGCAGCCAACAAATAACCACATGAATGACCGGACTGGCCTTGGCCTCTCGAAGAGCTGCTTCCAGCATCTCAATTTTTTGCTGTACGAGCAGCTCGTTCTGCAATTCAGATCCAGACAAGAAACCAGAATGAGGTGTCTCTGCTTCCCTCATGTGATATGCACCTGGAGCTTGGATGTTGCCGCCTTCAGCTTCTCCTGCGGGGAGGGTTTAAATTGAAGCAGGCTAAGGAAGAAGCCAATGGTTCCAAGTGCCTGTTTTGCTGGCGACAATTCGATGCCTCGCGGCTCCCTGCTTTCCACCTCGCAATGTTAAAGAAGGTTTAGGGGTTAGGGTTTAGGGCTTAGGATTTAAGGGTTAGCGGTTAGGGCTTAGGGTTTTGGTTTTGGGTTTAGGCATTAGGGTTTTGAGGGTTTGGGTTTAGGCATCAGGATTTAGGCCAACAAAACCTCACCAGAGTTGGGACATCGACCTTGGCCGGCAGCAGGCCCAGTGCACCACCCAGTCCTTGGGAAGTACTGTATCGATCGAGCCAAGGTATTTCGTGACTGCTAAGAAAAGCATACCACTAACCTGCTGCAACAAGGTGGGCATGGTGCAAACAAAGATCCAGCTAGCCTCTTCTGCTTGTCGTCTTCCGTGGTAGGATCCTTGGCCTCGAACGTGGCCGGGATCATCAGTTGATTGACTCCTTCCACCCAACTTTCGCGGCTGTTGAGCTTAGCAGCCTCCACCTCAGCCAGAACTTCCATGGCAGTGAAACGGGGTACAGCCCTCGCCAAAAGAAACTAAATAATCAAGATGCCAGAGCTTGAATCCATTCTTGATGCGAGTCCTCCTTCTCGAAGATGGCCTGGCAATCGAGCAGCTGGAACTTCGGGCCCGGCCCTTGAAGCATAAACCTCAGAAGCAAACTGAAACAACAAAATGAAGTTGTCAAAGAACACACTGCTGCAGAGAGGCTTGCCCTGTCGATAAATCCTGCAGGCAGGAACTCCAGCAGGAATGACAAGCTTTGGATCTCCTCCTGACAACGACCACCCAAGCAAAAAGAAGGAGGTCAGCAACAAGGACGTATGCAAGGCGAAACCGGTCAAATCAACTTCAGTCCTTCTTTAAATCTCAACCAGCCATTCCCCGACTTGTCGGTTTCCACCCAGTAAGTCTGTCTCATGTCAGGCTTAAAGCCTCCGCCCTCCTGGTATACGATACTTGAAACTGACATGTACAATGGCTGTCGCGCGAAGAACATAAAAAACCTGCCTGGCTCAAGGTCTTGCCAAGGTAGGCATCTTGCCAGCCATATTTCTCGGCAATTTCTTCCTGATTCAACACAGCAGCAGAGTAAGGAGGAATAGGACGAATAGGACAAAGCTACTTTAATTCGACAATGTTCAGCGACAAGTGGCCAAGTTCGAGAAGTCTGCCTTCACTTCTTGCATGCGGTCCAGGCCGACCCTGGCCAAATACCGCTCCCGGGCATCCTTGACTTTGGCCTTCCTCAGTCAAACACATATCGTTTGCACAGGTAGCCCAGAACCAGGCAGAACATGATTCCACTGAACATGGACAGTGAACACACCGAGAATGGACCGAGGCTCAGCTCACCTCTGATGCGAGCCCGGAGGTCACGTACTCGCATGCTTGGTGGTAAACCACAGCTCAACCAAAAACACATGCCCAGATGTACATCGCTGAGTTGGTGCCTGATACCTGCCAGCAGCAGTAACCCGGAATGGATCTCTTTAGCGGCTGTAGCGTATATTTGCCACTTGCATGGTTGACTTGGAACATGTTTCAAAATGGAGATTACACAACATAGCACGTGCACAAAACAAGAGAGCAACACTGCGAATAATGCGCCCAAGCCTGGGGCATAGCGCTCCTCATCAAGATGGGTCAGGAGCCGTAGGGCATCTCGCCTGGCCAGATTTTGCACTCTTGCAAATCACTCCTGATTTCAATATCTCCCTCATCTGGCCTTGGGTACGTGTTTGTCTTCGAAGATTTCTTCCACAGGGCCAGGCAAGTCTTCGGCACCGGCCTCTTGTCCAGCTCCTCACCTCAGAGTCAATCACATCTTCGCAAGTTTAACACAAAATGCTCATGCCTGAACCAAAACAGCCATGACCTATGACAGCATGACAGACAAGAGGCTACAGGCATCATCGGAATCACTCGAGGGACTTCTCGGTCTCGAGGAACCGGATGAGGATACTTTCTTCTTCTTGCCATCTGGTGGGCTGCATCACAGAATCAAGGACCAGGGGAATGTAGCTCACTAGGCAGTCCAGAGCAGAAAATTCACATGATGCCAGCACTCAAGCACAGCCTTTCTTGGACGAAGGCTTCTGATTTCCTTTCCTCTTTTTTTTGCCTTTGCTTTTGTCCTTCTGAGTCTGCTCCTTCTTCTTCTTATCCTTTTTGGATTTCTTCTCCTGCGATCTGCCTCTTGACTTCCTCTTCTTTCTTGGTGCCGATGACTCACTCCTGAAAGCAGGACCCAAAAACAAGAGCATGTGACATCCGCTAAAAGTAAGGTTTCCCCTGGCATGCTCATGAACGAAACACAACTCAGTCAAAACAGTTAAGTTAAAGCGAGCGGCTTATCAGTGGACAGCAGATCATCAAATGGATCCACCGACTCACTGCTGCTGCTTTCCACCTCCCCTTGCTGTCCGTTGCCCCCCTGCTGGACTGGGACGAGCTGCTGCTGCTGCTGCCCCATCTGCGAACTCATACCCGGCAGCATGTGGGATCCCATCCCCGGTTGCATGGCGGCCTGGCCTAGCATCTGGGACCCCATGGGTTGCACGACGCCAGCCTGGCGAAACATAATCGGCTGCATGGCAGCCTGCCCCGCCATCATCTGGGGGCCCATCCCCGACATCGACGACGACGCTTGCCCTCCCATCGGCGCCATATCATAATAGCGTAGCCCGAACTCGCTGGGCCTCAGGTGCCTCAGATGATGATTTCATTCATCGGTATTTCTGCGTGAGCCGTCCTCCCTGACTCTCAAAATCAAACACAAATGACAATGATTCAATTGCATCTCAAGTACTCCGGCAGCCGCTTGTCCCGAGCGTGCTTGCGCTTGCCCATGGCTGCGAGGGTTTAAGGTTACTATAGAAGCCTAGATAACTACCAATACTATTCCTTCGGGTTCCTTGTTCCAAGCATGTTGTATAGGAGCCCCAAGCCCTAGTCTAGTCAATAAGGCCCCTACATTGCAGCCATCGAGCCTGACTGAACACAGACCGAAACCCCTTTAAACCCCTCTGAGGATCCGGGCACAGCTCTTGTTTTCCTTGTACCAGGACGAGAACGCACAGGCTGGCCACTCAGGAGTGCCAGGCATCATGGCTATGCTGATTTCAGATTTCAGATTGCTGATTTCAGACTGCTGATTTCAGACGAAGCTGATTTCAGACGGCTGATTTCAGACTGCTGATTTCAGACGAAGCTGATTTCAGACGGCTGATTTCAGACTGCTGATTTCAGACGAAGCTGATTTCAGACGGCTGATTTCAGACTGCTGATTTCAGACGAAGCTGATTTCAGACGGCTGATTTCAGACTGCTGATTTCAGACAAAGTTCCACGCATATTGTATAGGAGCCCCAAGCCCTAGTCTAGTCAATAAGGCCCCTGCATTGCAGCCATCAATCAAGAGTGAGAAAATGCCATTGAACACCAGAGTTTTCAAGGAGGCAGTTCCGGCCGCCTAAAAACTCGTCTGAGCCTGACCTGACTGAGCACAGCTGGCGGTTTCAGCTGGGGGAACAGTAAGTAGTTAGTGGGGCTCCTTAAAGGGACCCTCTCTCTCTCTCTTTCTCTCTTTCCTTGTCTTTGTCTCTCTTGCGGCCTCCCCTGCAATCTGAAGGCACTGTGCAACCCTCGCCCAGTTCCACCCCAAGTGGGCGCCAAGGCACTGGGCTGTCCCCGCTCGGGAAGCAAGCACCCCTATTTGTGACCGCCGGTCAGGGGGAGAGGGTTGCCGAACGGGTGAGCACAGGATCCTGCCCAGCAGACGCATTAGCCCATGTGCTCTGCTGTCATCCACCGAAGTGGGTTGGCCAAAAGCAGGAACGTATGGCACTTCAGTCCCGACACCCGGCCAACGGTGTCTCGCATGTTCTGCGTGGGTAAGGACGGACTAAGGACAACGACAAAGCAAGCAAGGTCAAGCCCATGCTAAGAACAAGAATGGTCTAGAAAAGTGTTTGAAGTTCTCCGCAGATACAACGAATAATTTGGAATAATTTCGAAGAATTTCGAAGATTTACGAAGATCTGAGAAGAATGGTCTAGAAAAGTGTTTCAAGTTCTCCGCAGATACAACGAATAATTTGGAATATTTTGGAATAATTTCGAATAATTTCGAATAGAATAGTTTCGAATAATTTCGAAGATCTAAGAATAATGGTGAAGAACCTGGAATAATGAAGAATATTATGGAAGTTTACCGAAGAAAACTGAATATTTCCGAATATTTAAGCAGAAATGCAAACATTTCTGAATATTGTTGAATAGGGTTAAACACACTGAGAAGTACCCTTCTGAGAACCCTCCCTATCCTCATAGAAGAATGAAGGTCGGTGCACTGGCATTCGCCCCTGTGGGCATGTCATTAGCTGGACCATCGTGGCGGCAAGTCAAGAAGTTGGAGTCTGATAGATGGCTGCTCGTCCTTCGAGTCCACAGCTCAGCTTCGGAACAAGAAGGTTGCTTCGAACACGAAGGCCGCACCTTCGCGATCGTAGAGAGCAACACTGCCAGTCTGAAAAAGTCGTATGTCGAACCCTGCTTAGCTCTGGAGGTGGACATAACCGTCTGCAATCCCGAGCCGCCTCGTTTTTGGACGACAACCAGGACTTGGTGTTGACAACTGCGTCCGAAGAGGTGAAGCCATTTTCTTCGGCGGCTGCGAGGGCGCCGCCCAGAAGACCAGTAGAGACGGACCCGGAGAGCGACAGTTACTCCAGCGACGAAGGTGCAGTGGACCTCCTGGAGCAAATGAAAGGCTCGAGGGCAACTGGTCAGTCGCGTGGCTCCTCATAGGTCTGGAGGTTCCTTCTGCCCGACGAAAGTTCGGAGGAGAAGAAGAGTCGCTCGAGACTATACCGGCTTTCCTGAAGGCTTCGCAAGACCTGGAGAAGCGCACGAAGTCTTGGAACTTGGGCGCCGACAACGGGCAGCCCCAGCCTCCAGAGACTGCCGACGTGGACACGAAGGGCAAAGGCCCAAAGGGAGGCAAAGGCCGCGGACACAGCCAAGACCCTGCGAAAGCGGACGCCTGAAGCCAGAGATGCCTCAGGTGTCTGATGGTGACATAGATTCACTTTTAGCGCTGCTAAACAAGCACCATGAATCCTTTCCTAGGTTTTTTATGTGTTACTCTTCTACTCGTGACAGGCTAGAAGAACGGGCCGTATCATCACCGCACACCGGTGACTGCATGTTTCCGTCCCTTTTGCAACTTGGAGGGTTTGGAGCCTCTCTAGGAAAGGCCAGTGGCGACAGCGCCACAAGGGACGAGGCGTGACCCGGCAAGCCACGCTGTCAAGTCTTATGGGCCTATTTGAATTTCTTAGAAGCAGGTTGCCCTGCGACGCAGTGTAAAGTGCAAGCATGGCGCCGGCGAGCTGCGCTGCAGCCATGGACCGCTACCCACGCAAGTCACGCTTCCTTGTTGTTTAGAGCCGTTCTTGAGTTTTGCAGCCTCGAGGTCGCAGAGGCCCCGGGAAGAGGCATCAAGAAGGCCCTTGAATTAGTAGAGCGCATATCCTTAGGTGCATGTGAATGGGATGATTTACGGCAGAGCGCACAGTATGTGAAGCCTGACAGGATGTCTTTGCCTGATGCAGCAGGCATCGTTGATCCAGCCGAATTTCTGAAAGGAGAGCACCGTGAGCAGTCCTCAACATGTCTCGTGATGAACCAATCGAGCGCACACCTGTAAGCAGTCGCAAGCCGCCATCGCGTGAAATCGCATGACATTGTTGAAGTTTACACAAAGCTCTTGGACTCTGGCGTCGCAGTTCTGTTTCCAGAAGAGGAAGCTTTGTACGACAGCAAAGGGTGCCTAATTTCAGGAGGTCTGTTTGGAGTCCCTCACAAGGCTCACAGTGACCGCGTCATCGATGATAGAAGGTCGTTTAACCAAAACGAGCGCCGACTCGTTTGGGCGAAACTGCCTCACGGAACTCTGTTGACACAGCTCGTTCTCAGCAAAGAACTTTCCGTTCGTGCTTCAGGAGATGATTTAAAGAATTTCTTCTATCTCCTAAAACACCAAGAGGAATGGCTGCCAAGGCATGTTGTTGGCTCGCCTGTAAGTGGAACGTTTTTGAAAAATACGGTGCCGATGCCTCGCGGCGGAACGTGAAAGCGTTTAGGTTAGGGTTGTGTGCTGGGAGATGTTACTGCGGTCGCCATCTGTCAACAGACCCATGTAGAAATCTTGAGAGATGCTGGCCTCATGCGTCCAGAGCATGCGTGCACTTGAATACGACTCTCCCCTCCCTCTGGAGCATAATCTGGAAGGCTTGTATATTGACGATCACGTCGTCATTCAAATTGGCCCAAAGAAAAGAAACCGCCGCAAGGTAGTTGAAGCAGAGATTTCGCTTGACGAAGAGCTCATCTCCCGTAGCCGTCAGCAGTACAAAGATCTGAAGCTTCCTGTCTCGCAAGACAAAGCCCTTCACGAAGTCCTCTAGGTTTAAGATTTGGGGTACTCCGGTTGATAGCGCGACAGGGCGTGTTGGGACTCCTTTGCACAAGCTGCCTCAAGCTGCGACAGTTGTGTCAGGTGACTTGCAGCGTGTTGAGACTCAAACGGGTTAGCAAAAAGTGTTTAGAGCAACTCATAGGTCTTTTTGTCCATCCGTTCATGCATCGTCGTCTTTACATATCCGCGTTTGGAGAAGCCTACTCGCTGCTGGAAACCTGGCCAACCAGTGGCCGTAAGACCTTGCCCAAGTCACCCAAGTCCTTGTTGGAAGAGTTCGTTGGTGCTTGTCTCGTTCTCCCCCTGTGCCATACCAACATAAGATGGCCAATAAGCCCGCGTTTGTCTTCGACTGATGCCAGCCTTACTGGGGCAGGCCGTTGTGCAGCAAGGACGACCGAGAGCATAAGCCGTCTTTTGCACCGTGCTTCCGAGCACAAAGGAGAGCGGGTGCGTCTTGATTGGGAGTCTATAGGAGTCGCTCCCTTGACGGACATGAAGCGCCCAAACCGGCATCTCGAGCGCCTAGCTTCGGTGCATAAGTGGGTCGTCACCGAGTCTACGCGGTTTAAGCAAACACGCCACATCAATATTCTCGAGATAGATAAGATTCATAGGGAGTATGCTGACCTTTGCATGAATGTAGAAGGCGGGCTGCGTGCGGTAAGCTTGACAGATTTCCGTGCAGTTCTTGGTGCCGTAGCAAAGGACCGCTCGAGTAGTCGACGGCTCAACAAGCTTCGTCGCAGATGTCTCGCAATGAGTCTGGCTGGTCATAAGATCATCTAAAAATCTGCAGGTTTCAACGGATCATAACCCTTCTGACTACCCGTCAAGGTTTAGACCTGTACCTCCCCCGCAACTTTTGTCGCTCAAGGAACGGCAGCTTCTAGGGATTGATTGGGCTAGTTTGCAAGAACCTTTGAGTAAGCACCAGCTTTGGCAGTGCTCCCGGGAAGCAGCTGCGCAGACGCCTAGACGGCAAGGTCTGTTCCGCTTTCGAAAGCTTTTCACCTGCGAGGCTTCACTTTCGGAGTCTTTTGAGGCAGTGCAGGGCTGGTCTGTCCTCTTCCCGCAACCGAGTAAGCATTCTAGGTCCACCCAGTATCATGAAGAGCTCTTGGTTGGAAGTGGCTTCAGTCTCTTGCTGAGCGAGGCAGCACAGCCGGACCAGCTGTGGCACTTCGTTTTCCCGCACGTCGCTGCCGCGCAAGACGCGAACGTAGCAGAAGAAATTTGCCGACGCATTTTGCTGTTGTGCCATCGACTGCATGAAGGGATTGCTGACAATATTGCTTGGGATTTGACCAGCACGCGTGCCATGTTTGCCCTCACATATGCTGTTGTCGTAAACCTCGACTTGTGTGCTTACAACGCTCGTGTGCCGGACAACCAGATGTCTGGCGCCGTTTCGTTAGGCCAATCAGATTCGCAGGCACTCTACATGGGCTTTCCAAGCTCAGCCGCCGCTGCCGTTGCTCAGAGAAGCACGCTGGCCTAGCTGGCTCTGTCAGAACCCCCGAGGGGTGGTTCCGTAGGACAGCTTTAGCGGGTGGTTTTGTTGACGCTTTTAAGTGCTAGTTCGTGCCGTAGCGAGCATACCATCTCGTAGAGATTGGTGGCAGCTCAAACTGTCGCGCTTTAGCAGCCGCTATCGCGCCCTATTGTTGCAGGCTGCTGCCTGTCTCTTCAGATACTTGCGTGCTGAGAATCTGCCGGATGCTTTTGCCATAATACGACGCACCCGGTTCGCAGACACAGTCCTGCTCGGCTTTGTGCAACACATCTGCAAATCACCAGTCCCCAGGTCTCTATATTTGGCTAAGCATGCTCTATTTTTCTGCCAAGCTGTTTGGCCACTCAAGAACTGAAGCCGAGGGGAGTGCGTATCCCGATGCCTCTTCCGCTTGTTCTGTCTATGATCATCGCCGCTCGTGCTCGCGCCCCTCGGGTGGTGGGTGTAAGTCGTGAAATTTGGCTCTTGTTTGCGTGCCTGCTTGAGGTCGGTTTCTTCGCCTTGTTGAGGCCTGGCGAGCTGCTGAATCTCAAAGCTTGCGACGTGGGTACGCTCAGTAGCCTGTCGCTGGGTCTTCCGCATTGAATTTTGCGTATCAGTTGCCCGAAGAATCGCAGAAGTTTGGGACCTGATCAATTCGTTGTTCTCACGCACCCGTGTGCCTATATGTGGCTCACGTATTTTGCGGGCCTGCACCGGCCGCACGAAAACCTTTGGCTGGCTTCTCCACAAGAGTTCAGGAGCAGGTTCCACAGTGTTTGTCAGTGCTTGGGGCTTTTGGACTGCCGTTTGACTCCTGCCAGTCTTCGAGCCGGCGGTGCTAGCTACTTGTACTTGTCTGGCATGCCCATTGCTTCTCTCAAGTTCATGGGTCGTTGGACCAGTGAAGCAACGCTGGCTCATACATACAATTTGCAACCACTCAACAAGTCTTGTTGCGCCTTTCAGACCGCACCTCGCGCAATTTGCGACTTCTTCTTCTGCAGGGGTTTCTCTTGCTCGAGCCTTCAGCAGAGGTCAAACGGTCCCTGCACAGGTACCAGCGTGTAGACTTCCTGTTTCCGGAACCTACTTCGGTGGGAGATATCGCGCGTTGCTCCATGAATACGGACAACTGGAAGCAGCGGTTTCGCATGGCAGTCATCAAGGGAAGTCCTTTGGCAGGCGCATGTTCTTTGGACGTCATAGATGATTGGCTTAGTCGTGCCGCTGTTGCCTACAAGGCCGACACCCGTTTTGAGAAGTTTGCTCGGATGGCCACTGCGTCGTCATCCAGCATGCAAGGCAGTGGGCTGCCCATCCCTGGCACGCCTTCACCAGAACAGCCGTTGCAGTCTGAGCGTGTGCAACCGTGCCGTATGGCCAGACGTGTTGCACAGCCCCAGCACTTTCTGCCGTATTGGAGAGGCGCGTGTACGCGCGAGTTGGTGCGCTTCCTTTCAGTTTGCGGGCCTGGCTATTATGTGCCTTGCTTGTAGTGCTTGCCAGGCCCCTGGCCGTGACTGAGCTGGCCCGTGGGCTGGGTGGCGTCTTGCGCCTTTGCATTCGGCGCCTTCTAGAGCTGCTGTTTTACATCTTGGACCAGTTGCTTGAGGAGGCTTTGCATCAGGCTACCGCCACTGTCTATGTTCTGTTCGCAGCGGACCAAAGCATGTGTCCTGCTCAGCTCACGGCGCCTCTTCTGTCACAGCTGCTCTTGGTCGTGTGAGTCGTGTGCAGCTCTGCAGTCGGAGCCTTCTCCCAGTACTTGTTTCTCTTGCTACATCGGCAGCGCCCCGTGCTGCGCTTGTAGCTGCCCACCGCCGTCCCTTCCCCTCCATGGGGATGGGTGGGTTGGGAGCTGCCGTGCCAGCATTTGTGCCTCAGGTATGCTGGCAAGCAGACTTTGTCAGCTGCGACTTGCAAACTTCCCTGCGATGCAATCTGCAGCATCATATTTGGCATTCCTACTGCCAGCCTCGTAGTTCTCAGCTGCCATGACACATATACATCGGACGGCCCATTCGATGAAAAAAGCCGAAGTTCATTGCCTGCATTGCATGCTCTTGTAAATGAGAAGAGTGAGGGAATATGATCTGCATATTTCCCAATCGATGATTCATGAATCCCCATGGTCTGCGGACAAAATCGTGAATGGTTCCGTGTAAAGAAATATTTTTGTTTTGTGTTGTAAGCCGACAAACCTATTTGCTCTTCTTTTCGCCATAATTGCGCCGCAAAGATCACACTTTTTTCCCGTGCGACAGCCAACCGATCCGTATACCAACCTGTTTTGCGCTTCTTCCACAAACGTTTACGGCAGAGGCCACATATCCTGTCTTGCAAAACGGCAATGTTGTGTGTGTGTAGCAACTCCTGATCAGCACGAGGGAGGAGGCAAGTACTCAACTCTCAACGTTGTTTCGGAACTGTTGCAAGGAAGCCTTGCTTGCCGTGTGCGAGTCTTAAAGTCGAATCACGCAGGGGATGGGAGTGCATGTGTGCTGGTCGTCTCCCATCAACGAAGACACCAGCCACATGCAGTGTAAACGTACCTGCGGGCAGTTCCTGGACGCCGTTGTGCATAGCTGGTTTGCTACACATTGGGCCAGGACCCTCAGCCCTTGACGACGACGTGATTAGACAACTCCTGGGCACTATAGAATGCCGCTGGATTGTCCCGGGGCCCGGATCCTAGCCCATGACGACAAACCTACGCGACGACAAAACAGGTCATCCCGCCGCAGATCGACATTCTGCAGACGCCGGCTATCATTGATAACACTCCAGTGTGCGGACGAAAGTCCAATAGGCGGAGGGCCCAGCGGTGCACCGTCTAGATCCCTTCGGGGCAATGGAGGAAATAGATGAGGGCATCCCTCCCAAGTCGCACAAACATGCAAAATACTCTCAGACATCAACGAAGAGCCTCCTGGTAAAGAATCGAGTCACAAAGTACCCACGTGTCCCTATGAGTGTTCCTTACTCTGTGTGTGTGTCGTGTTTGTCTGCCTGTTCATGTGTCTGTCTCTCTCTCTCTCTCTCTCTCTCTCTCTCTCTCTCTCTCTCTCTCCCTTTTTTGTTGATCGATCGGACTTGCTTTGTGTGTCCTTCTTTTGTTTGTTCGTTCCACGTCCTTCCACCGTCTTTCGCGTATATGTTGGGACGGGAGGTCGGGCCTTGAGCCACAAATCAGGGATTTTCCCGCGGTTTGGCCTTGTAGCCGAAGCAGTTCCAATCAAGATCAGAACATTTCTTTGTCGATCGAGTATGACATCACTGCAACGGCGACCGCGGACTATCCGGTTGCACATCCTTCGCGCTTGATTCGTGTCTTGGTATGTGCCTGTGCCCGGCTTCTCCAACAGGAACGCACGCTACTTATGATCTGAGCCATCCCTTGCTGAACCTCCTAGTTGGTTTGCTTCTTTATTGGCCCCCTTATGTTGTGGTTTGAAATACTGACCCTCGTTGAAGTTCGACGCTCATTCAGCCTAAGACGTGACTGTGAGTCTGCTCGCAACGACTTGGTTCGTGCCGTGGTATGCGCCTTGGTACGTGCCTTAGTATGTGCCTTGGTGTATGCCTTGGTGTGTGCCTTGGTATGTGACTTGGCGCCGTATGTGCCTTGGTATGTGACTTGGTATGTATACCTCGGTATGTGCCTTGGTTTGCGCCTTAATAAGTGCCTGGATTATGCCTGGCAAGAGGCCTTCAGAGCGTGGGTTTGCCAACTCAAATGAGCAACTAGCCGTGTCAATGTGTGTGTGTGTTTCTGTGCGCGTGTGTGTCTGTGCGTGTGTGTGTGTGTCTATGTGTGTGTGTGTGTGTCTATGTGTGTGTGTGTATGCGCGGGTCTGGATGTGCCTTATGCTACGCAACGAAGCAGCTTGACTTGTGACTTAGTGTGAGACTTGGGGTAAGCCTGTGCTGCAATCTATAGCTGAACTTCGCCACAAGTCACTGGATGAATTGGAAAGTATCTTGGTACGAAATTCGGCTTTCCCGAAAACGCATCTTGGTATGAGTCTTGGTTTCGTTATTGAATGTCGTTCGTTATTGAATGTCGGTCGTTGATATCTCTAAACTTCGCATGCTCTGTAGTGCACAGAATCCGCGAAATTCCGGTGCCGCTTTTCGCCCGTCAACACTCTCTGCGTGTCTTACTCTTGCACTGCCATCTTGGATGTTCTAGGCTGTATTTCGTGCACACCAACTGTTGTCTCAGTTTTTGGCTTCATGCAGAGAACAACCATTGGCATGCATGCATCTGTTATGTTTGCAGTCTGTTAGCTTTGGAGTTTGCATGTTAGTGGCATGTTAGTTGTCTACTGGCCCTTCGCCGGTTTTCGTCGCTTGCTAGCTGTCAGCGGACAACATGGACATCCACGCAATCACGGAGGGCTCAAAGTGCAAGAGTCGCGGCCCACCGCCGACGTTGATGACACCCCCTGGATTGTGCACACCGATCGTACCATGCAGAACACCGTTGCCACCACCACCACCTTCTGGAGTTGGAGCCCGTACTTCGGCTTTTCATGCGAATTCCCTCGGGTCATCATGTCACCTTGCCCTTCCACCAGCTCCACAACCCCTACCAGGGTTACAATTGGAGGTCAGCAGAGGCGATGTCAAGGTCACCATGAAATGTTTCGATGCGTCCTTCATTTCTGACCTGGTTCCAGCCGTGAAACAGATCGTTGACATGTTGGAAGAACCTGCTACCGATTCTGGCAAAAGACGACTACATGCATTGAGCTGTGGTGCAACTGGCAGTCAAGATACACTTCCTCCTCGAGATACAGATTCAAGTCACGGTGGTGTAGGCGAGAATCCGGGTTGGGTTCGTGTGCAGTACTCACATGATGGAGAAGACGATCTTGCTTTGTACTTTCACCTCATCAAAGTCTTTTATTCGGATTCTTCTTTGATGCGCTGTATCAAATACGGGGCTGAGTACAAGTTGGACGGCGGCTACTTCGTCCCCGTCTCCCTACGTGGCTTGCTATTCAAAGACATTCGAATCCACGAGTTAGGACTGCGGCATGTTCGGTATCATTGGGGACATGTTTACACGATTTGTCTCGAGCTACGTTCGATGATAATTGAAGATCCCTACCGACCTCGCAATGCTCTGGAGATGCACTGGGAAAGCTTACAACACTGCAAATCACAGCTGCACAACCAAAACACAACGTTGAGGCTTTCTGTCTGCTTTCCTGCTTATTTGGAAGTCCTGTCCGGCTTATCGTTGACAGCACCAAACATTATGGCGCTTTTGGAGGAGCTCTCGCCCGCCGTGATGAGTCTGAAAGGGTTCGACACCAGGATTGGAAAGGTCAAGGTTGTGTATTCTACCGACGGCGAGCCTTGCGCGATTGTCTTGGGGTTGAAATATGATGAAGATTATTCGCCACGTATTCTTCGCGCCAAATCAGTGTATCATTTCATCCATTCTACACATACAGAAGCTGCCAAGTCAATTTTGGCAACTCATGTCATCCTTCCATCTCTTTTCGACTTACGGGACGACTCATGGCTACCACCGACTGGGTTCTACGCCAGAGCGCAGAGGGCGGCTTCACGGTTGTCAATCGAAAGCATGTGCATCCCTCCCGACTCCCTTTGGTTGCAGGCGCTACAGTTTTCCGACGTGAGATCTGTGAAATCCAGGATGTTTTGCGGATTGGCGTATTGCAGACAGTCGGATCATGGGGTAGTCCGGCATGGTGGGGTTGCAGCTGATATTGCTGCCGGTTACTTCTGTGACGTGGTGCACTCTGTGTCACATAAGAGGTGGCTTGTACGCTCATCCATCGCAAAGATCACCACCGGAGTGGCGATCGGCTTAAAGCCAGCACGTTCTTCTTAGTCCATGGCTGTTTTGTACACTTTCCAACACAAGTGCGAGCGTGACATATATGAAATTCAAAATTGCGCGGTTGCTCTACTCGTGTTCACAGTCTTGTACTTTGCGTTTGACTTTGATGTTGCTGAGCTGTGCAGTATACCCTGCCGCAAGCTTGTGTTGCTGTCACTGGGCATGCACTGAACCATGTAGTTTGCGTCCGTTTTGCATCTTGGAGTTAGATGTGTGCCAATAGGGTAAAAGTTGGGCTAGGTACTTCGTTACACGCATCCCGAACTTTACCGTTCCATCCTTTCGCACTGGTCATGGTCGTCATACGAGTCAAATCGAGGCTTGAGTTGTAGGTCTTTACCGGGTTAGCTGGGTTCCCGTGTTGATGAACTGATTCTGAGCTGTGTCACAGTTTTGGCCCGAGTTTCTCATTGCCCCTTTTGGATTCCTATTCTTAGTATCAGTATGGGCCGATCCCGTAGTCGGCGACGTTCTCGCAGCGCCCTCCCTAGGGAGTTCAGACAGAGTCGTAACCGATTCCCCCGCACAGCACAGCGGGAGCGACGCTCTCGGAGCCGACGTGCAAGCAGTCATAGACATCGCAGCCCCAGCCCCCCCACTCATCGTCGTCGCAGCCCCAGCCCCCCCACTCATCGTCGTTCAAGTACCCGGTTTGAGGGTACGTATCCCTTGGAGTCCAGCTGGCAACCCGATGCATCCATGCTTGATGGCAAAACATTGAACAACTACAGTCTGCCACGCAGAGTAGTCACCAATGCTTACACTCGAGAGCTGGGCACTGCTGACAAGCCATTATAGGATTTGCGTCTTATCGGTTTTCTATATGCAAAGCAAGCCAACTGGTCACTCAGGCTAGTTGCGCATGGGAAGCCTACATATTTTGAGATGTTCAGATCCCGCGGTGATGCCATCTTCGCTTCCCAGCTGCTCAAGGCCATTAAGGAACACTCAGCAGTGGATATCAACAACATTCTTGTCCAGCTAAACGGTGGGCCTTTGGACCTGTCTGATTGGAAATCTCGTCAAACCTTCATCAAGAACTTGATCGACAAGGTTGTCACGTTCATGCAGACCCTAATGCCCGCTGATCCCTCTGTTGATATGATGAAACGTCTTGAAGCATTGGAACGAGAGAATGCCGCACTCAAGGCCAATGCCACAGGTCAGCCCGGCGAATCCGAACCCGTGCTCCCAGCTCCCGCCGAAACCCCGCGCGGCTCCCCGGGCCATTTGCCATCATCAGATGACCGAGGTGACAAACCTCCCCCAACCCCAGGCATCATACCCGCCATGTTCCGTACATCGGCGAACCCCCCAGGCAAACCCCTTGGCAAGTTCATGTGTGGTGGTAGCAAACCTTTGTTCGAAGACAATGCCCCCACCTCAGCTACGGGACAGAGCATTGCACCTTGGTTAAAGAAACAATTTGACTCCAACCAGAAGATGAAGAATTTCGACGTCATCCACAGGGAGGTTGAGGAAGCCTACAACCAGTTGGATGCCGGAAATCAACCACAGTTAGGCAAGCTTTTGGTCGGTTGGGGCTTAGATGTGCAACTTACTGCGAAACTTACACATGCGAATGCTTTGAAGCTGCTGGCTGCCGCTCATGCCCTTCGGGAGTGACTACGACGCAGACGAGTGAGTTTTGGCTTTAAGCAAGCATGCAAACGCTTTTTCCAAATCCTTTTAATATGGTGCTCTTGGATCGCAGAGGATGTTTTCCAGTGGCCCCGACCCCTTTTGCGCAGATTTCTTTGGCTTCGAGCTTGTGTCACCATGATGTTAGTTCACATTTCTCCGACCGCGCGTATGCGGAAACTTCAAGCTGTTCTGTCCTCATCGCCAGAAGCTGCATGTTTGACTTTTGAGGCATTTATGACTGCAGGAGTGATCTACGTTCGCCTTTCGCCGTTTCGGAAACCATTCTACATTGGTAGCTCTGAGTTGACATTGTTTGATCGTGAGGTGTCGCGTCGTGCCAAATTTAAGCAACTCGTGCAGGAAAAGCATGCCTTTTATGAGTCTTCGTTGCGGTGGTGGCGAGCTACAGGCACCTACTATGAATTCGTTGCAATTCCCGTGATGTGGCAGCCGGACAAAACATTGGTACGAGCAAAGGAAGCAGCACTCATTTCCAAATGCAGGTCGATGTTGAATTATCCCTGGATCAACCCGCTGCTGAAAGCTGCACATGTTCATACTCCTCGGTATGCGGTTCCTGGTGTTGATCAACGGTGTCGTGAGTCAGGTCGAAGAGCTTGTCGACAGCATTGCAGGTTTGTGGCCAGGGCTCCGTATCGTATTGGAAATCTGGGCAACCCTGACTTTCAGAACAAAATACGCTTGTTTGGTTTCAACTACAAGTTGGGCTCCACCACAGTGGCCAAATTCAATGCATCTCGCGTACTTCTCAGTGCAGACACTCCTATTTCTATGTTGTATTTGCTTTTGCGCATGGTGAAACATGCAGATGAACCGGTTCGCACCAATGCTCGCAAACAGATAGTTTCACTGCTACAGAAGAGAGGAGGCGACTGTCCGCCTACTGCCTGTTTGCTGAAGTTAGTCCCCGTGTCCGCATCGTTCCATGAAGAAGCGAAGAAGTGGTTGTCTGGTTTCATTCGACATCATCGTTCCAGCCTTCCCCCCTTGCATGTGTTTTTCGTCCATCTTTCACTGAGTTACGTCTCAGATCATTGGGCAAATTGCTGTTTAACTTTCGCAAAGTCCTGGAGCGTTGGCATCCCCTGGGATCTGCTACCTGTGTCTGCGACTTCTTTCAACAAGTCTGTCCAGATCATGTTGTGACGGTTTCTGGTCATGTCATGGCCCCGGCACATGCCCTTCTCGCCAATGACATTCTGAGTACGGCATCCATGGACGACACCGTATGGCCTTCGCATGTACAGTTCATGCAACATAATCTTGAGCAGTTTGCTACTTGGTTATGGCGATGGAAACTTCCAGCTCATTTACAAGCGTATTGGCGAGACTTCCTACAGCAGCAGTGGGACGTTCATGCCAAGCATGCTTCACTGCTTCCAAGTTGGGATGTGGTTCGGGTTAGACAGTTACAACACGTGTTGGTAGAATGGGTTTTGACTCCAGCTGATCATTTTTCACAAATCTTGCATTTATGCTGTCCAGTACACTACAACTTCCTGCTGCAGAAGACTTTTGATGACCCTCTCGTCTTTTCTCCATGTCGCAATCCAGCTATGGTTGTATTGAAGAAGATTCGACAGAGTTTTCCGTGCTCGTTGAAAGCGTACACCTGGTCATTACACTGGACAGGACGGCTGCCTGGTGCATACATTTTGCCTAAGCCCAGCAAGGCGTACGCGACAGCGCGACCTATTATCATATATGCTGGTTCATGGTCTTCCAATCTTGGCAGGATAAATGCAGCATGTATGCTGATCATGATGGTTAGTGTCTTTGGTACCAGCTCTTCATCATCCGTTCAGAACATTCTTCGCGCTGTTTGGATGTGTATGAAGCGAACGCCAGTTGATCAGGAGGTTATTGGCAGACAACAAGACCTCATTGGATTTTTCAACACTGTACCACATGCCAGAATCGTCCAAGATGTTGAGTATTTAGTTCATCGGTATTGTGCGGTTCAGCGGGTCACGATGGATTGTCTACTGCAGGTTCATCAAAACCACAAAGAAAGACTGCAGCGGATTTTTCAGGGTAAGTACAGGGCCACGACGCGGCAGTACCGTCAAGTCTGAATCAGAGATTTGGTACCACTAACTCGGTTCATGCTCGTGCACAGCTTTTTTCGACTTGGTCGACAAGTGTATCGTCAACATTTGGGTGCCGCGATGGGGTCACAATGGTCTCCGGTGGTTTGTGCGGTGGTTGCTGCCACTAGGGAACACATGTTCTATTCGTCACTTCTTGGCACTATCCGACTCGGAGATCCGTTCCAACCTTTCTTTATGGTGGCCCGCTATGTTGACAAACGGTACATGGTATACCAACCTGGAGCTGAGAAACACCCGTGCTATTCTCTTTGGACGGATTTGCAGTTCTACTCACATCCTATTCTGTTGGAGGAAGTTGGGTCGGATTCTCTTCTTGGGTTTTGTGTGGATTGGCAACAAAGGACCATTACATTTCGTCAGCCGGTTATGTTGTCAAAACTACGAGGCGCGCGGTCTGCGGGAGACAAGCGATATTGCATTGCAGGTTTTCATGCCAGAGCTTTGCTTATTAGTCGTTTTGTACGACCAAGACACTTGATTCCAGAACAAATCGCGGATCTGGTGCTATAGTACTTATGGAAGGACTTTACGTTGAATGATTTCACTCCTCTTTTGGTGGCGTTGGGAAAGCGCTTTCAAATTCCATCGTTGCCCCATATCGTGGCTTCGGCCGTAGCGTCCCACTAGTTCCTGCCGCCGAATGTACAGTTGTTTGCCACTAACCCTAGTGTTTGCATGTGAGCGATGAGCCAAAAGTGAGCGTTATTGTTACCGCAGTCGCCGGAATGGTATTCTACATCTTATTCGCCATCGATGTGTCCCACCCGGACAAACGAAACAGCACCAATTTGTTACACGATAGGCTTTCTGCACGCTTGTCGCCATGCGGTATGCCGCACTCGCAAACCAAATTCGCGGCACCATGATACTATAGTCTTGCTGGTACGGCATTCATTTAAAATTTAGAAACGGACCGAGAACACTATTCAAAACAACCCGGAGGCCATCTGAGGAGCGCACAATTTTACTACATTTTAATACGTGCTGCAGTACTTCCCCCCAATAAGCAGAATTCGCAAGTCTGTGGCATTCTAGGTCTGAGTACGCAGTGCTCACATGTCTGTCGCGCGTTATATCTTCAGGATGTGGCAGTGTTTTGCCCCTCAATAAGCAATGCTCGTATCAGGATGTGGGAGTGTTTTGCCCCCCAATAAGCAATGCTCGTATCAGGATGTGGGAGTGTTTTGCCCCCCTATAAGCAATTCTCGTAACAGGATGTGGGAGTGTTTTGCCCCCCAATAAGCAATGCTCGTATCAGGATGTGGGAGTGTTTTGCCCCCCAATAAGCAATGCTCGTATCAGGATGTGGGTGTGTTTTGCCCCCCAATAAGCAATGCTCATATCAGGATGTGGGAGTGTTTTGCCCCCCAATAAGTTATGCTCGTATCATGTCCTTAGCATGTGGTATCTGAACTCACGTCATGTCAGAATGATGCTGGTGGTTTTTGGTTCTCCTCCCAATATCTGAAGGCTGTGATCGGCGCGGTATCAGAATGATGTTACGATATGCGAATGGGTTCTCCCAAAACCTAGGGCTGCGCTGCACATGCCATCCGAATGACGATGGGGCATCTAGCAGTGCTCATTGTCATTGTCACATTTCAGGGCTGAGATACGAGCGGTATTCATGCGATGCTGGAACCCCAAGTAGCAGTGCTCAAGGGTCTTACACGTTCTCTTGGTGAGTTACGTTTCGCTTTGAAGGGTGTCGGAAAGATTCCCAAACAGGCAATGCCCAGCAATGCTCAAGTTTCGTGGCTTCGAGCTTCGAGGGTACTTTCGTCTAAATTGAATGCAGCCACCGTAATGTGCATCAATAAATCCCAAAGGCACCAACTTGTTGCGGAGGATTGTTGGTCGGTGGTACGTATCCTGCATGTTGTAGACCAAGGTGAACCTTGGAAGTAGGCGCATATCTTTCATGTCGCGTTTCATTTACGATGAAGTGAAGACACACGATATGGGTGTTAGGCCAGGTTAGCGGAGAGAAACTTTTCAGTTTACGTCCTGCACCGAGCCCGCAGAATCCATCTCATGAATGACACATCATGACATTTTCCGCCCTCCGTGGGCGGTTGTGTGTGTAGCAACTCCTGATCAGCACGAGGGAGGAGGCAAGTCCTCAACTCTCAACGTTGTTTCGGAACTGTTGCAAGGAAGCCTTGCTTGCCGTGTGCGAGTCTTAAAGTCGAATCACGCAGGGGATGGGAGTGCATGTGTGCTGGTCTCCCATCAACGAAGACACCAGCCACATGCAGTGTAAACGTACATGCGGGCAGTTCCTGGATGCCGTTGTGCATAGCTGGTTTGCCACACATTGGGCCAGGACCCTCAGCCCTTGACGACGACGTGATTAGACAACTCCTGGGCAGTATAGAATGCCGCTGGATTGTCCCGGGGCCCGGATCCTAGCCCATGACGACAAACCTACGCGACGACAAAACAGGTCATCCCGCCGCAGATCGACATTCTGCAGACGCCGGCTATCATTGATAACACTCCAGTGTGTGTTTTTCCGTGCGTGGTTTCTGCGGTAGCAAGATTCTATGGATCTTCGTTCGGTCTGCGGAAAAAGTCGTGAATGGTTCCGTGTAAACAAATATTTTTGTTTTGTGTTGTAAGCCGACGCACTCCTGTGCGCGCTTCTTTTCGCCAAAATTGCGCGGCAAAGCTCACACTTTTTTCCCGTGCGACAGCCAACCGATCCATATAGCAACCTCTGTTGCGTTTCTTCCTCCAATGTCTTCAGCGGAGGCAAGGAATCCTGTTTTGCAAAACGGTGATGTTATGAAAATTGTGGAGAAGTTGGGTTTTCTCTTTGTGCGGTTCCTGCGGCAACAAAATCCTGTGGACAATGCTCTTCGTTCGGTCAGCAGAGAAAACGTGAATGGTTCCGTGTTATGAGAGCTTTTTGTTTGCCTTGTAGGCCGACAAATCCCTTTCTACCTTTCTTGCCAAACATGCACGGCAAAGATCTCGTTTTCTTCCCGTCCGACAGCCAACCGAAGCGAACACCAAGCTCTTTTGCACTTCGTCCGCGAACGTTTGCAGCAGAGGCCAGGTATCCTGTTTTGCAAAGGCGGCAACAATGTGGCAGTTGCGGGAGGAATGTGTATATTTTCCGTGCATGGTGTTGCAGCAAGATCCTCTGAACGATGCTCCCTGGAACCTCCCAAAAACCTTCCCACATACTTGAGTCCCACCACCCACTCTTCTTTCGCAGAAATATATCGCCCAATGCCTAATTCTTCTTCGCAAAATCTGCTGGCAAAGCCAGATTGGGATCCAACGCATTCCAACTTGAACCGGTATGATTCGATGCATTCTATTTGGGGTCTTCGCTGGTGTAATTTATAGAGATCGCGACCAATAATTCAATCATCCTTTCTGTCGTGTAGAAATCGAAAAATGAAGAGCCTGAATAAAGTCTAGATAGTATCTATGAGATCTACAACTATAAGAAGCCTAGCTAGGACGGGGGCCTCCAGCAGCGGTCGTGCAGCAAAATCGCGAGTTGCTGGAACTCCCTATCTGAGAGCTCCTCATGGATCATCGGACTCGGGCACGCCTTCTGCAAACGACGTCATTGGTATGCCAGACTCACCATGACCGTGCAGATCAACTAAAGCAGAAATATCGAGAGAACCAGTATAGAGAGAGACCCAGAAAGAGAGAGAGAGGCAAAGATAGAGAGAGATGTAGAGAGAGAAATATAGTCGATATCATTTTATGAAATTCTTTCAGCTTCTATAAAATATCAGACCATTTTTATGAAATTCGTATAGAATTTCATATATACCAAGTCCATGAAATTCCCAGCGAATTTTTAAAAAGAAATAAGAAATTCTCGAAAATTGGTATGGAAATACCACCAGGGCCTCGTATGAAAGGAAATAGACTGTGAATTTCATAGAAATATATTAACGAATACGCATGCAAATATGCTAAGACGGCTTCGCGATTTCGAATTATTGAATAAATGATTCGATATTATGAATTATTATAACTAATAATTCGGAATTCTTTTTATAATTTCGAATGTAAAGAATCCTATGAAAGTCCTTCAAATCCCGCGGATATCGCAGAATATCCCGTAGGTATCATAAGTACCATAAGGATAGAACGTAACGTAATAAATATAAAGAATACGTCAAAAAAATCAAAATATTTTTAGCCGAGAAATATTACCCAAAAACTTCGTCCAAGTCCCACGAACCGTAGACCCCAGAATTTCCGTAGACCCATAAATCCCCCTCAGACCGCAGACCCCAACCTCATAGTCGTAATACACAAATCCCCTAAAACCGCAGACCCCAGCAATTCCGCAGACCCCACAAAACCCCTCAGACCCCGCAGACCCCCGCAGACCCCACGAGTCTTTCAGAACATGTTTTTTTGTGCGGCCCTATGCAACTCGCTCAGCAACATCCGCAATTACTCAGGTCTGTGAGAGAACTACGTAGGAGTGTGCTTCTAAGAGTGTCTTGCACGTTGGCAACCTCACTAGCGTACTCCAAAAATGGCGATCTACAGCTGTTCTGTGAGCTTGTAGATAGGAGTATGTGAAGGTAGGGCTGTGAGTGGCTGGGGGTCTAGAGGACTGTAAAAGCCAGTGCCAGAGTAACTTGGTGCACTGCTCTGTCCAGTGGACCCTTCGCCTACCTGGCCCAAGGCCTGCTCCTACCATTCCCCCTCTGTACTGAAAAGACCTAGTAAAACAGCAGTTCCGTTCTATACTGTTCGGATGGGATCGAAGAATGTGCCCGAAAAGCTTCAGCTGTGCTTTGTGGATGTGGTGAGTGAGGGGGGCTGTGAAGTGAGTGCTCTCACTTCTTGATTGATGTAAGTGCGCGCTGTGGGGTTGAGGACTTCAGTGTAATAGGTGCTTTTGAAGTGTAGGATTTTGCGAAGTGACTGTGAGTGGAAGGCTTCAAGCCTGTGGTAATCCCCGGCTGTGAGCGCAGCGGACTCCAAACCGTACGTCACCAAAGGAATGAAAACTGCGTTATATATTCTCAGCTTCCACTTCAGTGTCAAATCGGTGTTGCGCCAGAATTGGTGCAGCGAGTGGAAGTGTTTGCGGGCTTTGGCAAGCCTGGTGGTGATGTCTTTGTGAGAAGAGTCGTTATAGCTCAACATGATGCCCAGGTATTTGGCATGCAGTTCAATGGTGAGGGGGGTGCCGTCTGTGAAGTGGACTGTGTTCTGTGAGGTGGGGGAGCGTAACAAAACGCACTTTTTGAGGTTGAGGTGTAGGTTGTTGTGAGCTGCAACGCGCTGCAGTGTGTGAAGGAGCTGCTGTGCCCTGGTCGCCGTGCCAGCCAGTAGTGCAGTGTCGTCTACGTACGCAAGGTCGTAGAATGGCTGGTTTTGGCTGTATAGCCAGGGGACGAATTCCCCGTTGGCTGTGAGCTCTTGGTCGACGTCGTGCATCACCATACCGTGCACTATGAGAAAGAGGTAGGGTGATAAGGGACATCCCCGCCGGATTCCCGAACGAGCTTCCTCCTCGGTGCTTTGCTTGCCTGCTGCTGCAACCTTGAACTGTGGTGACGTGTATATGTTTTTGATGAGGGCGGTGAAGTGTGTGGGGACCCCGTAGCGAGTGAGGGCTGTGAGGAGGGCGTCTGGGTGTATTTTGTCGAAGGCCTTCTCCCAGTCGAGAAGGATGGTGTAAAGTGATTGTCCTGTGGCTTCTGCTCTTTCAATAAGTCTGCGGATGATGTGAAGGGGCTGCGAGGTAGAGCGTGTTGCTCTGAACCCGTATTGGGTTTCTCGCAGTCTGTCGTCCAAGGCCACCTGGAGTCTGGTCTGAATGATCTTAGCGAAGAGCTTATATGAGGTATTTTTCAGATGTAGATCTCACAAACCCCGCAACCACTACAAACACCACAGAACCCTGCTATCCGCAGATCCCCCAAACCCTGAGCACCCCACAGACGCCACAACTTGACTGGCTTCCACTGACCCGCCTTCCTTCTGCAAATGGCAACCATGTATGGACATGTCTGCAATACAACAAGATGAAATGATCCATGAGGGGTATGGTTTCGGCCCCTTGCTACGCCAGACACAACTGAGGAGGCGTCCGAGTTTTCAGAAAGAGAATAAAACTGTTCGAAACTGGCATGTTTGGGAAACACATGTTCAGACCTGCAAACCTGGCTTGTTCGAGAAAGACTGTTTTGCTAATCTCGCTGGCTCAGGGGCCCCAGCTTTTTGCAGGTACAGGCTCACACGTCTGTGAGCCCATCCAGTCAACATCCATAGCTTCGTTGGCGTGGCTAGGATGTGACCGCCACGCCCCCTGCAAACTGAAAGAAAAACGACAGAAAAGAAAGAAAGAAAACCATGAAAAAGGCAAGCATGAAAAATAGGGAATTTCCATAGGCCAAAGCATGCAGCGACAGAAGTCTTCAGAAAGGAAAACATTAGGAAAGCGGATATGTAAGTGCAGATTTGTCGCATGTACAGCAGAATAACACAAACAGGCCCCCGAAGGGGCACAGAAGCCTCAGGATGCACGTTTTTATCGCGACTCTTCCCGGTCATCAGAGCAGCAAAACGCCTAATCAAGTCTACGCTTCTTCCTCGTTCGCTCACTGCGGTCATTGACCTCGTGGTAATAGCATCGGCAGTGATTGTGACCTTCGTCTGCTCGAGCACAAACACGACCACAGTCCGGGTAAGAGCAAATTCCGGAGCATTGTGACGTCCTTTGTTGAAATTCCGGAGAGTCGCGTAGGATTTCGACAACGCGAAGCATCAACCGAATGAGGTCTTGCGGGTGAACATGACTGGAACGTAGATTATCAGGGGCATCGACAGCTGCTGTTTGTACAACATCTTCCAAATAGTCATCGCTGGCTCGCCTCGACCCTGATTCATAACGAAGAGTACGACGGCCACTGGACGACATGATTGGTCACTGAGACACCTATAAGCTTGAGCACTGCAATTCAACACAGCAAAAGACAGTACATGGACCAACATGTCTGAACCTGCATGACAAAGCACCGCAGTTATTCTTATGTCGCATCATCCAGTCAGGTCCGAGTCATACCTACACTTTACAGTGGGTGGACAATGCGACGAACATTGAGATCATCGATGAAAGCAGATCCAATACGCAGTCGGTCTTCATTGGAATGATGAATCCATTCCACCGTTGCATGGCGTACTTGGGCAAGACGCCAAAGCTGTTGAATATTGAAGAAGGTACGATCGCCAACCAATCGAACAATGGAATAATACCATTCTTTGCATACGGACGCGAACACCACAATGTGAGGTAATGCTGGAGCTTCACAAGTGATCGGCGTGTATACACTGGGTCCTTGCATGAAGAATTCCCACACTTCAGCACGAAGATTCATACCCTCTGTTCTGCATTGTGTAACGAACTGCTCAAGATCATACATCGTATGGAATCCATGTCTGCGTAAAGTAACATCCAAAGTCTCAAGCGGATCTAATGGCGGAAAAGTGAAGAAGAAGATAATATGACGTCGTGTGCTGATGAAGGTCAGCACTTTCTCAGTCAGAACAGTAAGTTCCCACATGGCGTCAGAGGTATTCCTACAACACACAGATGCACTACGAGAAGGTTCGGGCTAACGGCCTGCAGTGGAAAATGGTCAAACTTTTTGAATGCAAGTGCATCGAAAGCTTAATAGCTCGCAAAACAAGACACAACCTTTGCTCCGTTGACCAGCATACTTCTCAAGTCCACCACACTGATTCGTGTGGCCATGTTCTCACAAAATGAACAGCCTGGGTGGTATGCGGAAAAGAAGCAACTCGAGAAATCGATGATGTAAACGGCAAATGTTGGCCGAATTGCCGTAATTGGAAAGCGTTCAAACGAGGTGGAATCCCCGTGCGTTCCGCGAGCTCATCGCACACCTTCTTCTTCAGGTCATCAATTGTAGAATCTGTTGGGATCGATAGCCAAAAACCCATCTCTCGTCCGCCAGAGCATATATCTGGAGGTACAACAACTGGAATCCTGACCATCGGAGCTGGGGCCGGAAGGGCCGCCATACTTGCTGTCCGCTTCATCTTACAAATTGAGCCGTAAGAGACTTCGTAGCTTCATGCTAACAGGATGCACAACCAAAACTGACCGTACAAAAGGTTGCAAGCAGGCGCAGGGCATCAATTTCATCGAGCACAGACAGCAATCTTACCGAACGTGACGAGAGCCACCAGGTGAAACAGTTGTACTTGATCTTGATCTAGACCGCGAACGAGATCTCTCACGAACTTCCGATTCACTCATGGATCTATTTCTTCGAGCAGCAGTACCACTCTGTTGCCGGCGGCGAGGTAATGCATCACGCTGATGAGGGTCCGTCGGGGAGAGAGTGGATCCATCTGTCATTGTCGGTGCAACATCACTCGAATCGGCTCCATGAGAAACATCTAAAGGAGAAGGAGACGGAGAAAACGGAAAACGAACAGGAACAGAAGAAGACACAGCAGGGGGAGGATGAAAAACAGGAGGAGGGGGAGGAGGGGGAGGAGGGGGAGGAGGAGAGGAAACAAGAAGAGAAGACAAAGAAGGCAGAGAGGGAGTCAAAGAGGCAGAGTGGGAGGGCGTGCCGAGATGTTGCGAAACAAGGGTATCAGCATCATTCTGAATCCGGCGTCGAAGATGAGAAAGAAGCACTTCTCTCTGCCGGCGATCTCCCAAAATCTGAAAAAGAGCCTTGACTTGTTCTCCATCCAGACTGCTGATTATGTCATTGCAGCTCAGCAAAGAGCCGGACATTGATACGTTGGATGCGGTGCTCAATAGCTTGAACCAACATCTGCCAAAGCTCACATTCTTGCACCCGCATGCGCACAAGTAAACAGAACATCGGCTGACAATTTTTCTGAACTCACGGCAACCTATATGACTCTGACATGCGGAGCAGGAAACTCGCACGCCGAAAACGTAACTTGGTGAAGTTGGCACCAACATGTCTCGATGCCCATGAGCTGGTATGTACAAGAAGGCTTCAGTCGAGAATCATGACAAACTCGTAATCGCATCAGGAACTTGATATGTCGCAGTGTCAGAATGCGGCACTGCATAGAAATGCACAGAAAAGATTCGCTGCATCGTGGAAGAAGGTGTGTAAAATTGAATGTGGCAGAATCATTGGACAGTCCATGGTAATTGTGTGCTCGGAAACATCGTCCCATCCCATGTATCAACCATCTTTGCCACTGAGGGAATTGCTGACTTCGACAATAATCGGGATTGTCACATCTCTGTGTGCTGACATGCACACTGCTGCATACCATAAGAAAGGAGAATATGCAGTATCGGGGCGCCTCTTCCTTCCAAACATCAAGAAACTAGCACGAGGTCATTGTCTATTGAATAGTGGATCATACCTCTTGAGCACATGCATCAAGATCAAGTGGGAAACAGTGCATGACAGCCGATGCGAGCACAATAGGCATACACCAAGGAAGTCTTTTTATGCGTCCCATGACATGTCACTCGAACATTGCTCATCTGAAGCATCGGCATCGAGAACAGAGCGGGACACGACAAAAGAAGAACAAGAGGACCAGAGAGAGGAGGAGCAGGACCAAGACCGCGAAGAGGAAGGACGGGAGAGAAGGGAAGACACAGGGGGAAGACCGAAAGAAGCAGACGAAGAAACCAGGGAAGCAACAGAGGAAGCAGGAGAAAGGGGAAGCAGCGGGGGACGAGCAGACGGACGAGGAGGAACAGACAAAGGAGAAGAAGAAGAAGAGGAAGGAACCGCCGGAGACGAGGAAAGACCGGACGGGAAGAAAGGAAACGCGGACAAAGGCAGAAGAGGGGAAGAGGAAAGAGAACCACAAGCGACAGACAAGGGAAGGGAGGAGCAGACAGGAACACGGAGACCAAGAAAACGAGCAAAAGGAAGACACGACGCATGGGGTGAAACTGGAACATGTTGCTTGACACAGAATAGAACCATCATGATGCAATTTCCAGCAAAGGGCATGGTGGCATGAATCACATTCCCATCAAAGCAGCATGGTTTTTCTGACATCCAAGAGTCTGCCTTGTAACTGGTCACCATAGGACGCAACAGTGCGATTGGAATCGGCAACTGTATATGTAGTGCGACCTCGATCATCCATGACAAATAATTCTCCACCTATCCAATCTCCAATGGCCCAACCAATACTTGGGCCGTGGTTGTTTGAATCTCTGTGCGGAATAGTCCGAACGTTGCGATTGATCTGAATACTTGTGACAGCCAAATCTGAGAATTGGGGAGACCAATGTAACATTCGAACGATCAACTTTGTAAGTCCAGGGAATCGGAATGTGTTCTTTGTAAATTGCAGCCTTCCTCGAGACTGCACCCCAGAATACAAGCCAAGCAAGAGCTGATCTGCATGTATTTGGTCTGTAGATCGTACCTTCTTCCGACTGTAATTCATCCAAATCCGTCGGGGGATACCATCAAGAACATGAGATAATTGTGCAGCCAGTTCATCCAATGACTGAAAATGAAATCCATCCGCATCTACATCAAATGGGCTGCGATCTATGGTCGGCATGCTATCATGTTACTGAGCAAAAATCATCAGTCACATGTAAGGCGAATCAAAGAACACTGCAATGCACTGGCAACATGAGGCTGCAAACCCTAGCATCCATGTTATTTGGTTTTGAAGCATGCGGTCCACGGCGGAGTGCAACACTCAGAATGTGGGCAAGCGATTGATCTCATTCACTCTGAAAGTAGGAAGAAATCAAGCGAAGACAGAAGTAAACCATGGAATAGAAACATTCACTTATGCATCACGTGCCCACGATGTCCAAAAGACAGCAGTGCCTGCTAGGACACTCCGACTTGAACGAAACCGAAGCGCCGGGCTCCGGACATCGAATTTCTCATAGCACTCAAATGCTCCGGCTGGGATCCGTCAAGCTTTGGAAGCCGAATAGCAGGTTTCGGCCAAGACATGCGGCCATAAAAGCCGGTAGATGGGACCCAGGTGCGATCCGCCCTATCAAAGTATGATGGCCGCACAACTTCCTGATTTATGATCGACGCCAGATCCTGAGGAACTGTATTGTGAACAAAGGGCACCGCGAAGCAGGTGGCAGGATCGTCCGGAAGCTTCGTTGTCGAAATGAGGAAAACTCCCTGCGGAGCTTCGTGCGAACCATCATCTGCAAGTCCCGTATCTGGGTCCGTGTTACTCGGGAACAACCAGTAAGATCCACGACCGGCCTGAAGATCTTCTCGGACGAACGGACGAAGGCGAGGCACCGATGACAGAATGCGAGCAAGACTTTGAATCTGCTTTTTGGCATCCGAGCCCATGGCAAAGTAATCCTGGGCATCCGACCAAGAATAGTTGGCATGATGGTCGGCTCCCGCCAAAATGGCGGCAATCCATCTTTCTTGTAGATCGTAGGGTCCAGTCGGAAGGACTGGAACAACAATTTCCGCGGCACTTTTGATACGATTGGCATCCTTCATGATCGCAGTCCTGTAGTGTAACATCAATCGTTCAACTTCGTACCACTGTTTTTTCTTCTCTTTCTCTGAAGCGGTCGGGTCGAAATTCCAAACATTCATCCCGGCAACAGTCCGAATAGTGTAGAACTGAGGCCACTTCGAGTGCTGAACATCAGGTCTGTCCAACTTTGTAGGCTCCAGAAACTGGACCCAGATCGGTGGTCCGGAGGAGGGCTCAACACACACCCATTCGGTCGAGGGTGCTGGAATCTCCGGACCGTCCGGAACTGCATATTTGTCGAAACTGGCATCAACAATAGCAAGCTGAGCAGAAGATGAGGGCTTATCCTCGATAGGCATACGTTCATCACCAGCAAGCTGGCGACGCTTTCTTGGAAGAGGCGGGCACGGCCTCAATACCGGGCTCCTTGAACGATCGTCCCGATTGCCCCGATTGCCAAACAACCGAACAGAGGTCAGGCTTTCAATACCCCTATTTGCCATACCTTCATCGTGAATCTGAATAGACTGAGCCGAAGATCCACTACCCTCAGTGAGAGTCAAAAAGGGCGAAGGAGGAGGAGCTCGGGGGATCGCGGCATCCACATGTGCTTGAGGGAGCGAAGGAGTCGATGAAGAAGAAGGAGGGACAGGAGGAGCAGGAAGAGCTCGGCGGCCTCCAGAAGCGCTTCCGGTAGGCCGTGCCCATTCTGGAAGTGTGTCGGGCGGTGCAAGGGCTCGGTTCACCTCTTGAGCGACCCTCCTTCGAATATGCATTTCCACAGAGCCACTGACAGGGCCAGGAGGGCCCGAGGACTTTGGAAACAAATTGAGACTGTCTTCCGTGGACATCGTCAGGTGCGCAGGGTGCTACAGAATGCGAAAGACACAAAAGCTCTCGAGCATAAGATACAAAACAAGCAGACGGCTCAATGAAACATGAACTGAAACACTTTGCAGAAAAAGTATCGGATGCAAGGACTTATTTACGCGGCAGTCGAGCGAGCACGAAGATTGTTAAATTGTAGCCTGACACGTTTCAGAATGGGGTGCATCATTGACGGATCGAATCCCTGTTTCACATAGGATTGCAAAAGCTGATCAAGATCGACTTCACGTTGCTCCAACGGCCAGGATGCACGTGCAATCAAGTGGGCTCTGGATCGAAAGCTGCTTAACAGCGTCCGTGTGTTGGCAGCCGAATTGGAGTGTAAGAACTTCCAAGTCTCCGTAGGTTGCACATATTGCACTCGTAGCTGTTGTGTATCCACATGAAAACCCAAGAAGAGGTCCCCATCCTCATACTCAAGTATAATGGGCGGTATATACACATCTTGATGCAGGAAAGCTTGTACAGCCGCATAACTGGCCTGGCGATCAAGAATCAAACTCATCCGATTGTCTACGTATCTAACCACAAGGCCAAACGTTGGCAAGCGACAGGGCTCCATCAAAGATTTACCGAAGTACATGTGCTCATATAAACTCACCACGGCATCGCAGGCTGCCGGAGAGAAATGGCTTCCCATCGGTGCACCCCTGATTTGTCGAATAGCCTGCTGACCAACCATAAATAGATTGAACTTGAACGACACCTATACGGCCTCCAGGAATAGGTCCATGGGAACGGCAACTCGTTTGTCATGCAACAGGCAATGTCGACCGCGAATAGTTTTCATAACCGACAAGTTGTTTTCCAAATCCACAGTCACCACAACGCCTTTCAAGGCATGATCAAGATCAGCATCTGAGACGTCGTAAAAACGACAGAGTAATATGCGAAAGGTGATCATGAACCGCTCCCTCGGAATGCTCACGAAGAAACCTGACAAGTCTTGATTGTGCATGGCAATTTTCTGTCTGTCTTGTTCAGGACTGTGATATCGCTTCTCAAAGAAAGCATGTATGTTCTGCCAAAGCAAGATTGCATCGTTGTAGGATCGGGTGTGAGGACACACCTCAGCAACAAGCATTTCTGTGACTTTCGCCATCACAACCAAGAACTGGCGAGCCGGGTGAGAGGCAAAACTAACGATTGGCCTGCCTCCTTTCCATTCTTTCTTGAACTTGGGAAGAGTATAAGCCCATGACACACGGGCACCGCGAGATCCAAAGCGAAAGGGGAATGCTTCAAGAATCCGAGGTGGGACTGCATGTTCCATCTGAACCATAATCGTTGAGGGGTTTAGCGACAGTGGCTTGAAAACGGATTCAGCAGTAAAAGTGTTCTGAAGCATCATCCAATACTTCACAGGGCAGAAGACATGTACATGAGAGCCTTCATGGTCCCGGACATGCCACACCAATCCTTTGGTCCGTTTTATCAACTCACGAACCTGATCAACCGACCAATGTGTTCCAACATGCTGTGAATGCAGCTTCCATGCCTTCTGCCACACACATCGGATATCAAGAGTCGGATAATGCACCAAGCCGTGATGATCGATCCACTGTCTCACGTCATCAAGAAACATCTTCCAATGATCCGTGGCGGTCATGAATTTCGGATTTGAGCAACTGGACTGAGCCAGCTGAGTCAAGTCATGCGGCAAAGACAACAACGTGGCAGAAGATGCAATGTGACCCTGAACCACAGTCAAGTGTGGATGATGTCGAAGAAGCTCGGAGCAACAACATGTGACACCGGCCTTCTGTGGTTCCTCATGCGGGTCCCACAACTGCAACATTCGCTTGTGCGAGAACAAAACCTCTCTGATTTTGGGGTGGCTTTTTGCAACAAGCGAGGTCGCTGGAATGTGGTACGGCAGCAGTCGATCCGACGAGACATCCAGAATATCTCCCAACATGCCACGAACCAAGCGTTTGAAGCCTGCTTCCTGTAACAAGAGCGGAGTGGATAAGGGGCGGCATGTGGTTGGACACCTCAACTGTCGGAATTGCAGCACCGTGTTCAATCTGGACCTGCAAATCGTCTCATAGAAAGGGTCACCGAGATGAGTGGCCATCCGAAATAGTCTGTAAAGAAAATCGGAGTCAACTCTGTTGCTGCGCAAATACTTTTGAGCAAGAAAGGACTTCAGCCCGTCAGAAGCTAAGTCGAACAGAATCTGATAGCTGTATACGATGTTCTGAACGATGTGTGTTGAGCGAAAGACCGATGGAGTCAGTCCAGTAAGCTGGACGTTCCGACGTCGGAAACTTCGGAAAGTTCTCCACGAAGTCACAAATCTGCGAACATATCTGACAGGATCGGAGTTGGCAATCTGGGCATGTTTTGCCCTTACAAGAGAACGAACCCAGGGAGCATTAAGGCGAGGCTGTAGCAAATTGATGAACGTCTGCTCAATTGTATGCAGACAGTCGGCCTGTGGGACATGCATGATTAAGAAAGGAATGGCCATGTGTTAATTCCGCCGTCGATAATGCCAGAACAATGAGAGTTCACCACATACAGACTTGCCCGCTCGGATCTGTTGGTATTTCCCCCATCTTGTACGCTCACGGTCGCCCAATGTTTGGGATGATGATCCGACATACATGAATTTCTGTAACTCAGGCTGGAGAAAGATGCGGCAAGAATTTCCAGGTGTAGCTGGAGCATTTTAAACGAAGCTGAGAGGTCAATAGCAACTGTACAAGCCCGAACTCACAAGCAAGCAAAAGGAGTTTTCCACGAATCCAAATAACAATGTCCATCCATTGTCGTCCGAATATGGTGGGTGTCTCGTAGAGACCTTGGAAAAATAGATGAGCATTCCGAAGCAAATCCACTTCATTTCGGTGCTTTTTCCACCAACCTTGTGGTGGATTTCCACTGCGATATAGGTCTCTGGCATCCAATATGGCCTGTAGTCAAGCCACAAGAATTGTTCCGGCAGCAAGAATACGCAGCAAGGAATTCGCCTTAAGCTTGGGAATATCACGGATGGGCACACCCCAGTTGGCAACAACCTGATCCAATTCGGCCTGCTCATTGGAAGGAAGGTCCGCATGCCATCGTTGCACATGAGCCGTCCATGTCTGAAGCTTCTGGCGATTGTTTTTGCTCAAATTCAAGCCTTCAATCCATGTCGACACTTCCTTGTCCGACTTGCAAGCTTTCCAGCTGCGACTCAAGAAGTGACGTTTGGTTGGATCCGTGAGAACAATCTTCACAACTTGTCCAACATGCGAGGATGTCCCATACTCATGCTGAGGAGCAGAGCTCGAATTTCCTGGGCTACGACCTTGGGTCTCAACTTCATCGTTCTCAATGCTCAACGGTTCTGCCTGGCTCCCCGATGGTTTTCCTTTCTGGAATGCCTGCATGAGATTACTTTTGGGCTCACCAGTCTGACCACGAAGAAGACGGGTTGCACCATCAGGAACTTTTTGAGCTGAGGGTGCGGACTCTGGTACACGTCCCGGGGGGCTTTCTTCAATCGGCAAAGTTTTCTGATCTGCAACGCCTTGGTTAGAAGAGCGGGAAGGGGAGGCATTCTCGAAATTCGCAAGTTGTTGTTGAAGAATCTGAATCTGATTCGCCATGGCTGCCTTCTCCGTGTCAACCGAGGCCTGAGGATACAGACCTAACATGTAGTCAACAACCTTCTGCGCCAACAAATGTGTGGCCTGCGACTTGGAATCCGAGCCACTGCTCTTGGAAGCGGGATCATTGGTACCAAGCACAATAGAAGCAAGCTCATCCAAGTCGACTTCTTCATCTCGCAACTTTCCGAACAGTGCGTGACAAAATACAGCTTCACCAATCGACTTGAAACCTGCGAAGAAAGTCGGCTTGCCTTCTGCAATATGACGTACCCAATACGAATTCCAGCCTTGATAGAGCAACGAATGAAGCGGTATCATGTGGGTTGGACATCCGTCAATCTGCTTTCGAACTGTCCAATCAGTCTTCTTGACCCAACGAGCCAAGTTCAAGCCTGCAATACAGCGGGAGTCCAAAAAGTTCGGATTCTGGCAGAACTCGGCAGGTAGCATCGGGCCGAAAACTCGAGGGGAGTTTGCAGCAGGTGGGGAAGGGAGAGCGGGGATGCGGGGGGTCGGCGAAATGTTCATAATCTGAGCGACCCGTGGGTTAGGTTGCCACGTAAGGTTTTGTGGCTGAAGCACTGTCGGTCGAGTCACTGGTGGGGCCGGACGGGGTGTGGGATTTTGCCAACTCACAGGGGCAGGTGGGAGCGAAGCAGGCAAGGAGGAGCTCCAGTAGGGGTTACGGCGTGGGGAGCGCTCACGATCCATGGCAGGGTGCAGGAGCAACACTTGAATGCGAGTCTCAAGCCAGAAAATGCCTAAACATGACAACATATGCAATCGTCAGTGATCTCCGGACGCCACTCCACTCTGCTTTCCGGAAGTGTGATTTCCACTCAGTGATCTCCACTTGAACATGTTGTGAAACGGAAATGATCTCCAAAGCTGCTAACACAAGAACCCCGGTGGGCCGGCAACTTCGCCGAATAGCGACAAGGCCCTCTTGAGGGAGCTCTTGCCGAACACAACTGAGGAGGCATCCGAGTTTTCAGAAAGAGAATAAAACTGTTCGAAACTGGCATGTTTGGGAAACACATGTTCAGACCTGCAAACCTGGCTTGTTCGAGAAAGACTGTTTTGCTAATCTCGCTGGTTCAGGGGCCCCAGCTTTTTGCAGGTACAGGCTCACACGTCTGTGAGCCCATCCAGTCAACATCCATAGCTTCGTTGGCGTGGCTAGGATGTGACCGCCACGCCCCCTGCAAACTGAAAGAAAAACGACAGAAAAGAAAGAAAGAAAACCATGAAAAAGGCAAGCATGGAAAACAGGGAATTTCCATAGGCCAAAGCATGCAGCGACAGAAGTCTTCAGAAAGGAAAACATTAGGAAAGCGGACATGTAAGTGCAGATTTGTCGCATGTACAGCAGAATAACACAAACGAATGACGTAGCATGAAATGAGATGATAGATGAACGACAATGAGTGCCTCGCCAGCTGCCCACGACGGGGCCCAGACGCAGGCAAAGCAGGTACGTTTTCCTAGGGTGTAGGGGAGAGCTTCGTTGGACGGAGCTCCCCTGCACCCCCTCCGTCCCCCTGCAAATATAACAATTCTCGCTGAAAACATCATGCACAAAAAACATGTGGAGCACAGTTTGACGCATGTACAGCAGAATGACACAAACATGCCCCAGCGGGGCGGCAATCATTCCTGGCGAGCCTCGCAGCGTCTTCAGACCAATGCCGAAGATCGGCACTTCCGTCAGTTGATTGGATGACAGCGAACAGAGAGACGTAGAAGAGACAGGCCCGATGAGGTGACGGAGAAAGTGAAACAACTACAGATGGACGTAAGAAAACAATGAACGAAAGAAGAAGGACCAGGCGAAGATGAGGACTGCACTCACAGACAATACAAGCGGCCAGCATCCCAACTGGTCTCGAATATGCTCGTCACATCTGTCGCTGCAGAATAGAATCAGCGGTTCGCCGGCACTTCCGTCAGTTGATTGGATGACAGCGGACAGAGAGACGTTGAAGAGACAGGCCCGATGAGGTGACGGAGAAAGTGAAACAACTATAGATGGACGCAAGAAAACAATGATCGAAAGAAGAAGGACCAGGCGAAGATAAGGACTGCACTCACAGATAATACCAGCGGCCAGCATCCCGACTGGTCCCGAATATGATCGTCACATCTATCGCCGCCGAGTGGAATCAGCTGAAGGCCCCGAGGCTCCAACATGGGTCTCAGGCTCAACAACATAACCATTCAAGCACATGTACTAAGGCCCCAAAGCTCCAACAGGGGTCTAAGGCTCAACAACGTAACGATTCCCCTGCAGAGTTTGCGCGTGTACAGCAGAATAACACAAACATGCCCCATCGGGGCAGCAATAATCTTCTGATTGCACCGGGCCCCAGAGCATACCAGCAACCAACGTCTCTGACTATAGTCTCGAACATGATCATCGTCGGCACTTCCGTCGACTGTACTCCCAGATAATACCAGCGGCCAGCATCCCGACTGGTCTCAAATAGGATCGTCACATCTGTCGCTGCAGAATAGAATCAGCTGTTCGCCAGCACTTCCGTCAGTTGATTGGATGACAGCGAACAGAGAGACGTTGAAGAGACAGGCCCGATGAGGTGACGGAGAAAGTGAAACAACTACAGATGGACGCAAGAAAACAATGAATGAAAGAAGGACCAAGCGAAAATGAGGACTGCACTCACAGATAATACCAGCGGCCAGCATCCCGACTGGTCCCGAATATGATCGTCACATCTGTCGCCGTCGAATGGAATCAGCTGAAGGCCCCGAGGCTCCAACATGGGTCTGAGGCTCAACAACATAACCATTCAAGCACATGTACTAAGGCCCCAAAGCTCCAACAGGGGTCTCAGGCTCAACAACGTAACGATTCCCCTGCAGAGTTTGCGCGTGTACAGCAGAATAACACAAACATGCGCCATCGGGGCAGCAATAATCTTCTGATTGCACCTGGCCCCAAAGCATACCAGCAACCAACGTCTCTGACTATAGTCTCGAACATGATCATCGTCGGCACTTCCGTCGACTGTACTCCCAGATAATACCAGCGGCCAGCATCCCGATGGGTCTCAAATAGGATCGTCATATCTGTCGCTGCAGAATAGAATCAGCTGTTCGCCAGCACTTCCGTCAGTTGATTGGATGACAGCGAACAGAGAGACGTTGAAGAGACAGGCCCGATGAGGTGACGGAGAAAGTGAAACAACTACAGATGGACGCAAGAAAACAATGAACGAAAGAAGGACCAAGCGAAAATCAGGACAGCACTCCCAAATAGTACCAGCGACCAGCAACCCAGCTGGTCTCAAATATGATCGTCACATCTGTCGCCGCCGAATGAAATCAGCTGAAGGCCCCAAGGCTCCAACAAGGGTCTGAGGCTCAACAACATAACCATTCAAGCACATATACTAAGGACCCAAGGCTCCAACAGGGGTCTGAGGCTCAACAACATCATAACTTTGTACAAGTGATCTCCACTATGATCTCCACTATGATTTCCAAAAGGCTGATCTCCGCACAGTGATTCCCCCTTGAACATGTTGTGAAACGGGATGTGATCTCCGATCCTGCTAACACAAGCACCCCGGTGGGCCGGCACTTCGCCGAAAAGCGACAAGGCCCTCATGAGGGAGCTCTTGCCGTACACAACTTGACTGGCTTCCACTGACCCGCCTTCCTTCTGCAAATGGCAACCATGTATGGACATGTCTGCAATACAACAAGATGAAATGATCCATGAGGGGTATGGTTTCGGCCCCTTGCTACACCAGACACAAACGAATGACGTAGCATGAAATGAGATGATAGATGAACGACAATGAGTGCCTCGCCAGCTGCCCACGACGGGGCCCAGGCGCAGGCAAAGCAGGTACGTTTTCCCAGGGTATAGGGGAGAGCTTCGTTGGACGGAGCTCTCCTGCACCCCCTCCGTCCCCCTGCAAATATAACAATTCTCGCTGAAAACATCATGCACAAAAAACATGTGGAGCAAAGTTTGACGCATGTACAGGAGAATGATAACAAACATAAATATAATAACAGAACGCAACGTAATAAATGCTAAGATCGTATCATACTAGCCACGTATTCCAAACCGGCAGAGAGAAGGACTCCCAAAATGTTCGCAATATTTTGCGAGATAGGGGGGCCTGGGGAGACTCCCAAAATATTCGCAATATTTAGAACCTCTAGCTTTTGGAAGGAGCTCTAAATATTTGCAAGATTTAGATTAGAAAAGAGAAACAGAACACCCTTTAATTTAGTAAAATATAATCCCATTAAATAACCCCAACAGCGGAGTGGCTGTCGTCGGGCTCACATGAACGGATGACAGAAAAGCTCAAAGAGCTGTAGATGCAGGCATTGAACAAAAGATTCTGATTCGCTTAAGATAAGCGCAAGCAGTAGGATATTCGGGTTTAGCGATGGCATGGAGGTTGAGCACTGCTGCAACGCAGGCCAAATGCGTTTAGCAAGCCTCGGGAAATGCATTTGGGCTCGGTCTGAAGCTTCGGAGCTGAATTACAGCCCGGGACTGGGAGCAGGAGGGGCATTAGCAAGGCTGAGAAAGCTGCAAAATGCGCTTTTGAAGGCTTGGACAATGCATTTGGGGCTGTTGGAGACCAAAATAAAGCGTGCGCAACAGGATTTTCGGGTTTAGCGACGGCATGGAGGTTTAGCACTGCTGCAACGCAGGCCAAACGCATTTACCAGGCCTCGGGAAATGCATTTGGGATCGGTCTGAAGCTTGCGGAGCTGAATTATAGCCCAGATCTAGGACCAGGAGACGCATCAGCAAGGATAAGAAAGCTGCAAAATACGCTTTTGAAGGCTTGGACAATACATTTGGACTGTTGGAGACCAAAGCAGAGCGTGCGCACCAGGATTTTCGGGTTTAGCGACGGCATGGAGGTTTAATACTGCTGTAACGCAGGCCAAATGCGTTTAGCAGGCATCGGGAAATGCATTTGGGCTCGCTTTGAAGCTTCCGGCGCTGAATTACAGCCCGGGACTGGGACCAGGAAGGGCATTAGCAAGGCTAAGAAAGCTGTAAATAGCGTTTTTCAAGGCTTGGACAATGCATTTGGGGCCGTTGGATACCAAAGTAAAGCGTGTGCAGCAGGATTTTCGAGGATTTTCGGGTTTAGCGACGGCATGGAGGTTGAGCACTGCTGCAACGCAGGCCAAATGCGTTTAGCAAGCCTCGGGAAATACATTTGGGCTCGGTCTGAAGCTTCGGAGCTGAATCATAGCCCGGGACTGGGAATGCATTTGGGGCTGCTGGAGACCAAAGTAAAGCGTGCGCACCAGGATTTTCGGATTTAGCGACGGCATGGAGGTTGAGCACTACTGCAACGCAGGCCAAATGCGTTTAGCAGGTATCGGGAAATATATTTGGGCTCGCTTTGAAGCTTCCGGCGCTGAATTACAGCCCGGGACTAGGACTAGGAAGAGCATTAGCAAGACTAAGAAAGCTGTAAAAAGCGTTTTTCAAGGCTTGGACAATGCATTTGGGGCCGTTGGATACCAAAGTAAAGCGTGTGCAGCAGGATTTTCGTTTTCGGATTTAGCGACGGCATGGAGGTTGAGCACTATTAAAACGCAAACCAAATGCGTTTAGCATCGGGAAATATATTTGGGCTCGGTCTGAAACTTCGGAACTAAATTACAATCCGGGACTAAGCAAGGCTAAGAAAATTATAAAATATAGTTTTGAAAGCTTGGACAATACATTTAGGATCGTTAGATACCAAAGAGAAACGTATGCAATAGGATTTTCGACATTAGCGACGACATAGAAGTTTAACACTACTCTAATGCAGGCGATTAGTAAGCATCGGAAAATATTTTTAGATTCGCTTTGAAGTTTCCGACGCTTGAATTACAGCCCGAGACTAGGACCGGGAAAGATATTAACAAGACCCCGAAACCTACCTCGTAATATCCTCAGAACCTCTTTCAGAATCTCGCCGGAACCTACCCCGGAATATACCCCATATCAGAACCAGAACCTTCTTCAAAACCACACCAAAACCTACCGGCAGCCTCCCCGGAACCTGATACCACCTAATTGCCCCCCGGCACTTATCCCAGACCTCACTCCAATCTACCCCAAATCTTATTTCGAGTACAGACCCCTGAACTTACGCTATTAGAGAAATACGTGATTTATTTAATGCGCGATCGAAATTATTCTTCTCGTACGAGAAATGAGCATATATCTACATTAATTATCGTGATATTCCATACCTACAATATATGTAAATAATACGTGTATAAAATACGCACACACACACACAAGACACACAAGACACACAACACACACAACACACACGACACACACAAAACACACGACACACACAACACACACACACACACACAACACACACACAATACACAAACCACACACACACGACACAGACCACACAAACAACACAAAACCCCTACACACACAATACACACAACACAAAACACACGCACACACAACACAACCACGCAACACATACACACAACACACACACACACAACACACACACACAACACACACACACACACTTGACACATCGTGTCGCAGGTCTGATCAGTCAGTGCATATTGCCGGAAGCTGTCAGGGGAAGTCAGAACATGCAATCAGAAGTACTACCATAAGACAAACGCGAATCACTCATGTGACTGCACATGATACTGCACATGAAACTGCACTACACTCTTACTCGCAATCAACAGTTGTGTGGTCACAAGCTGCACAAATGTGCCCATGCCGACCACTGCAGGTACGTTTACCTGTCTCAATATCACGGAGCTTCATTGGCAGAGGCCGTGAAATGAGACCCTCTGCCCCCTGCTGCTTAACTCACTCACGTCTCTTGGAAACAGAGTTGGACACACACAAGCCTCGAGGGGCTCCGTGCAATGTTGATGGTCGTTGCGCGCTGTTTTTCTCACCGATTTTTCATCGAAACGTCTTGTCCTTAGGAGACCTAGGAGAGTGGGCTACGAAACTTCAGAAAACGCAGTCTATACACTAAGTGCAATTCAACTTCGGCTTCTTCTGCATCAGAATCGAAGTACATGCAACACTGAGTTGCAGTTTTGTACGCAGCATTGGCCAATGACACGATACTCACTCGCAAACGCTCCTGTGCTAGGTCTACCACAGCACGCATCCACCTCTTGGAAGGGCTGCCCAACATGGTGCAGGCCACGTCATTGATTTGAACAAAACGGATGGTGGTATGCAAAGACTGAAAACCCAAGGTCAACTCAACCGAGGAGGACAGCCAAAATTCTTGTATCACACGTTGCAAGAACGCGTACGCCACCATGGTGTCGGTTATGGGTTGTGCCTCTTCCGGGTCGTCATTTCGATCGAGGCGAGTAATGAATACGATTCTGGCTCTGATCGGCAACAAGTACGTCAAGATGTTCTCGAGCACGTCCGAAGCGGCCCAATCCATGTTGTTCAGAATCTACAAAACTTCCAGACTGCTTGATACAAAACTCTATTACATGTCTGATGAAAGCAACTCCCAAAAGCGCAGCACTTGCACATCCCTGACATGTCTCTCTGCACATATCCTGCACAGCACTTGCACGTACCTCGCACGTCCCTTCCACATCACTTGTAATCCGCTTGCACATCCCTTGCTCATCACTTCTCTTGACACGAAGCAGTGGTGGACTCTTTTTAAACCGTCACAACGAAATCGACCGGTTCAAGGGTTTGGGCAGTCGTTACAGGTTCTGTAAACCGAAGATGGCGAAGGTTTTGTACAAGTTGAAACGTGTGTAGCCTAGGCCACCAGCCAAACTTCTCCCAGAGCTGCATCGCGACGAGGTATTTGGCAACGTTGATGGAATCGTTGATTGAGAGCTGGATGTGGAGAGTGATAGTCTCGTGTCCAGTTGCTCGACTGCATACACGAACCCACATCCGAAAGATGTAGTCACGGCTCATACTCCAAGGCAGATGGGCTTCTCGGGCCTTCCGCTTCATGTTAGGCAACCTACAAGGTTTCACTGGATGCCAAATGCTGCAACTCAAGACGATTCATGCAGGAGACTGATAATGCACAGCACAGCAGACGCACACTCCTCAGGCTCCTTCAACTGTCTTTGTCCGCTCTCTCACTTTCGGTCTAAGACGTACTGCACAAGTTTCAAAGTAGACGGAAAACGCTTCCTAGGGCCTTGCTTTTCTTTAGCAATGCGTTCTCCATGTTGTCTCAAGAAATCGAGAATGAATTGGGCTCTGTTGTGGATGAAGAAGTCGTCACCAAGCACTCTCGTGCCTTCCATTCTGCGGCGAAATTGGGGTTTCACTCTACACTCACACTGCACAGCTCTCGGCACGCGTGCAAACCCTTCTTTTGCGCGCAGTGCACTTGAAAGGTGCTTTGCCCCGAATTGGGGCTCAGGGGGATGGGTGGGCGGGCTACCTAAAAAACTAAGCTACCTTGAGCCTAAACGTGCGGTGAGACAGAGGTGAAACCCTACGCACACTACGCTGTACTAACCGAGTTTCACTCTACACTCACACTGCACAGCTCTCGGCACGCGTGCAAACCCTTCTTTTGCGCGCAGTGCACTTGAAAGGTGCTTTGCCCCGAATTGGGGCTCACCCCCCTCCATACCAACGGAGCCGGGACCGAAGCGGTCCTCGGCTCAAAGCCTCAGAAGGAGAGAGGGAAGCGTAGGTTTCCCTTTGCCCAAATATCAGAAAGGTCCTCGTTGAGATGCCCGGGACCGAAACGGTCCTCGGGTTCTCTTCAAGGGGGTATGAGGTCCACCTCGGCCATTGCCTTGGCTACCCCTTTGGACGACGCACGGGCATCCCAAATATAGCCGTGATACACGTCACTCGCCCACCGCCCGAAACGCTGCAACTGGGCCGAGTTTTGATAAGCCGCCCAGATGGCGGACGCGCCGCCAAATCTCAGGGAATGAGCTCCTGTCGCTCCCTGCATGCCTTGGTGTTCTGCTGCCTTAGCGATGAGCATCTGGAGGCATTCGCGGGTGACTCCTCTAAGGAGAGGCTCACCGGATTCTTCTCCATTGCCATGGCGTGCTGGGAAGGTCGAGAAGAAGCGGATCGCTGCATCCACGGGACACAGTGGTGGGACTCCTCGAAAATGATTTCGAGTAGTCCCACGATTGAACTTGTCCGTCTTACTCCCCCGAAGGGTGATCACGACCTCGTCCGCAGAGTGAAGATCCTTTAGATCGCACTCCTGTCCACCCTTCCTCAGTCTCAAATCTGTACCCTTAAGGTGTCTGGAGTCAGGAAGGTAAGGGACAGGGAGGAACTCGGAGGCCCTCAGGAGGAAGAAGTAACCCAGGCACAGCGCGAGCCAAAGACCGGGTGCTTCGTGCGGGGCATTTTCCCAAAGTTGGGTGAAGAGGTACGCAAGCATCGTGGGAGTCACCGGTAGCCTCCGAGTTGGCGTTGCATACCTCTTCTTGAACCCCGCGAGGACAAGAAGCAGTCGCGGTTTCCCCTCCAGTGGGTCTTTAAGCCCGAGGGAGACGTGAGCCGATTTGATGGCCGCCAGCCTCATTTTAAGGGTTCCTGGTGCTCTCGCCCCGTTGATGGCCGTGTGGAGGAGGAAGTCCAGCAGGTGAGTCTCCTCCTCGCTGGGCTCGCTGCCGCTGAGCAACCAGGGGATGCCTCTGCGGAGGCAAAAGAGGCGCCACCACTTTAACTGCCCTTGGTAGGCCTTCTGTGTGGTGGTGGTAAGGCGGTCCATGGCGACTCGGAGAGCTTCTGCCTCAAAGGCCTCACGCGTGGCCAAAGGTAGAGCCAGCTGGGGAGGCTTGGAGCCGTACAGCCTTTTCGCGGAAGAGGGCCCTCCGAGGAAAGGTGGTTCCTTCTTGTTCTTGACCGGACCGGCCAGTTCCTCGTAGGAGGGTTCTTCTTCCATCTTTTGGAAGGTGACCCTGCGCTGCGCCTTAGCCCCACATCGAGCCTCATCCTCACGCTCATTTTCGCACTGAGTAAGGAGAGGTCCGGGAATGAAACATTCCTCGGACCCTCCTTGCTCCGGTGCTTTATGAGTGACTCCCGGGAAGCCCGGCTGCCCCCAAAGGCAGCTTCCCAGGAGTCCCAGGAGGAAGAAGGTCACGCCTATGAGCATGAGATGCGCATAGGCGTGATTAGTGTCTCGAGTGGCATTATCGTGGTTGCGAGGCCCGAGGTCGGCCAGGTACCCCCAGCGCGCCTCGGGTCCACAATCGCGACATGGTTGCGCCGCTTTGTGAAGCGGTCGAACCAAGTTGCAGCTTGGAGCGTGAAACACTGCTTCATCGCGAAGGAACTTCACTTCCACCTTGCCCCCATATGGTTTCCTCCTATCCCGGGCTTCCGGGACGGGGATGAACGTCGTAGGGGCACACGCCGGACAGGGGTGGAGAACATAGGTCTCATGCCCGGAAACGTGTGGGCAAGAGGGCCTATGGTACGAGGTTCCGCGCGGTGTGCAGCAGATCGTCGTGTTTCCGATCCTCCTCCTGGCCAGCTGCCCCATAACTCCCGCCTGTGGTGGCGGGGGCGGGGTTCTACCGGCGGCATGGGAGGTGCCTTTGCGGTGCCGCTCGCTTGGCTAGACGAGGCGGCTTGGTATGCTACCATCCTGAGGGGAGGTGGCGGAGCCTTAGGAGAGAAGGCTGCCTCTTGCCTTGGTGTGCGCGGGGCATTGTTACTGTTGTCCATACGCTCGCGCCTCCGACAGCAACCTCTGGCGCGACGCCAGCAGAACTGGGCCCAAAGGCAGGCCACGACGCCCAGAAGGAAGCCCTCGAAGAGGCCCGTCTCCCAGAGGTAGGCCTCGGCTCTTCCGCTTTCTCCTAGCCCCGCCACGCCTCGCGCGCTTCCCCCCATAAAAGGAGTAAGAGCTCCCCCCTCCGAGCGTCCGGGGCCGAAACGGCCCTCGGACCTCGGGAGTGTCTGCTCTGAGTTCCTCGTCCGGTCCCGGGCATGCGCGATTGCGTGGTTGGTGTCTCGATCCGCATCATCGTTGCGGGCCTTCTCGCGGAGCCTCTCCTTTCGTTGCTTCTTTTTGAGCTTTCGCCGGCGAGTGGAGTCCGGGGGACGCTTCGCCTGGCGCGTGCCTTCCTGCGCAAGAAGGGCACGAAACTCCCGCAACTCAAGGCGAGCTGCCTCCTTCATTCTCTCATCCAGCGCTTCGCCTGTCGGCGTGGGTTCTGCCCCTGGCGGGCGCTCCGCCCTCTCCCTGGCCGCCTCCGCCTCGATGCGGGCCCTGTGTTCTTGAGCGCGGAGTCTCCCCTTTTCCTGCTTTCGCGCGACCCAGATGGGAGTGCCGGCTTTGATAGCTGCCGTGAGGCGATCGGAGCTGAGGGGTTTTGAGGCGAGAGAAGGTCTGACAGGGTTCTGTCTTTCCAACTCTCGCATCGCCTCGCCCTGACTGTCGAGCTCCTTGAGGTATGCGGCATCCGACGTCTCCAAGGCTTTAAGGTTACGCACCTTTTCTTCCAAGAGTCCTTTGACTTCTCGAGAGGCGTCCCCACGCTGGGTCGCTAAGCGTTCCAGGTCAAGGAGAAGCTGCGCCTTGGTGCCTCCCTCTCCAGCTGCCTCCTTGAGGGCCGCAGACAACGACTTCCAGTTCCGTGTGTCCGCGTCTGAGATCGCCCTGAGCAGGCCGACCTTGGGAGCAGTAAGTCGGATGCCCGTCCGTGGCACAAGGGGCCGACTCGCAGACGAGCTTTCTGAAGGGAGGCCACCTCCTGCTTCAAGCAGGAGGATCCTTTCCTCCTCGTCGAGCGCTGCCATTTGTTCCTCGAAGGACGGTGCCCGCTCGCTGGGCGCACCCGAGCTATCCGGAGGGACGGCTTCGGGGGCACCGGGACCGAAACGGTCCTCGGTGCCCCTTTCGGCTTCTCCTTGACGCTCCTGGTTGCCCGTCGCTGACGGTGCCCGATCGCTGGGCGCACCCGAGCCACCCGGAGGGACGGCTTCGGGGGCACCGGGACCGAAACGGTCCTCGGTGCCCCTTTCGGCTTCTCCTTGACGCTCCTGGTTGCCCGTCGCTGGCAGGCTCTCTGTTGATCCGCGCGCAGATCCGGCCCTTGGCGGGGCTGCGCCTAGCCCCCCCTCCCCCAAACCTGTGGGGAAGGGGGGTTTGGCTCTTCCAACCACTGCCTGAGCCTGCGCGGTCGATCTCGGTTCCTCGGCGGTCCGGCTGGTTCGGGGACGCTAGGGCTCCTGGGCCGTGCCTGAGTGTCGCGGGGAGGATGGATCCCTGGAGGGGGGGCCTGAGACCGCGAAGGTTCTCGACCTCGTTCCTCGGTTTCCGGCTCTGGAGGAACCTGAATGGGATGGACCCCTGGAGGAGGGGCCTTGACCCTTAGAGGGCTCCGGCCCCGCTCTTCGGGCTCCAGTGGGGGTTCACTCCTTGGAGCGTCAGGAGGACCAAAAGCAGGGGGAGCTTTGGACCTCGCTGGAGGAAGGGAGTGAGGGATCCCGTGGGACGCTCCCTTCCCTACGGCAGCTCCTTCGGTGCGTGCTTCTGCGGCTGGGGCTGGGGTCGAGGACTGAGCAGCAGGAGGTCTTCCCGAAGTCGCGCCACTGTCCCCTGCCCTTGTTGAGCTCGGCTCTGCCGCCGCAGGCGGGGCGCTCTGCTGCCGCTGCTTCTTCGCTGGAGTTTCCAGCGTGAGGTCCTTGAGCTGTGTCGACAGCGCCGCAGCGTTCTGCCGCGCTCGCTCTTTCAGGTGCCATCGCATGCGCCGGTTGTGGATAGGAGTCATGAGGTGACCCCCGTCTATCCAGGCGTTGCACAACAGGCACTTGAGGCCGTCCGGCGTCGACCATTCGCCGCTGTAGGTGTGCGCCACCTCAGCGGCCTCGTCTGCAGGCTCTATAGGGCCACATTGGCGGTGGCCTCCTCTGAGCCCGACTCGGAGGTCGACCGCCCGAAGTCTACGTCTGCTTCGAACTCGGGGGCCTCCGGCACTGCTACCTGCCACGTGTCAGCATCGACAATAACCTCTTGCCCGTCCTCGAGAGTCGCGCCCAAGGCGACCGCGGCTGCTGCCACATCTTTGAGGAGTGTCGGCTCCTTAGGGGAGGGTCTCCCTCCTTGGTAGGCCTTAAGGTCTAGGCGGGGGCCTTGCGTCGCCTCCCCTTTGGTGTCCCGAGAAGGGTCGTCTTCTCTGCTTTCCTTTCCCGGGGGCTGACCCTCTTGACTGCTCGAAGACCCCTTGGGAGTTCCCTCGGGTTGGCCGGGGGCGAAACGCCCCTCGGCCTCCCCTTGGGTCTCCTCCCGAAGTCTCTGCTCGGACCCTTGCCAGAGCCCCTTAGAGTGGGCTTCAACCTTCGCGGTCCACGGTGCATAAGAGAGGATAGCGCTCGTCGGAATTGGTTGGCTGGTCAACCAGATTCCGTTGCCCGTGAGCCTGAAGATACAGCCCGCCTGGGCAGCCTTGACGGCGTCCACTGTCACTGCGACTTCGAGGTCGGATCGCCACCTGCCAGACTTGCAGGACGGATCTTGCAGGTGCAAAGCCCTGCGTAGCGGGAGGAGCCCGTTCAGTTGAATCGGGGGTACCTTGGACCGGTATGTGCCGTGGAGAAGGATCGGAGGCGGGGTGGCAATGGCACCAGGGCCGACCACCCCTGACAGGGTATGCCCAGCCCATGCGGCTGCATACCAAGCTCCTTCATCCTCTCCTGGGAGCGGGTCGGCCTGTCTGAGCACGAACCTGGATTTCGAGTTCGTGTGTTCCAAACGCTGCAAGAGCGCCAGGTCGATCTCGAGCTCTGTGGCGGCCGGCTCCTGACGCAGGGCCGACACCAGCGAGGTGACCGGCACCCAGCCCTCCTCGGAGATCAAGTTGCCTCCGTCCGCACCGCGCACTCCTTCGTGACGAAGGATCCTTGTGACGGCATGGTCGATTTGGGCTTCGGCGGGTTTTCCTTTGCCCTTGCCCTTTCCTTTACCCTTCTTGCCTTTACCCCCTTTGGGGGTCTGCTTTCCCTTGTCGCCCTTCCCTTTTCCTTTGGAGGGACCCTTGCTGTCGCCTCCGACGCGGGTTCTCCAAGAGCTGTCGCGCTCTTCCATCCAGGCCATCAGGGCCCGGCGCGTATGCTCTTCCCAAGGAAGGGAACAGACACCGGCTCGGTGACCTAAGGCCTCCTCGGGTCCGGGACTGAAACAGTCCTCGGACCCAAGCGACCTGAGCCAGCGCCCGATGCCTTGGGCGAAGGATGGAGGTGTCGCCTCCAGCAGCTGCTTCGCTGCTTCCTGTGGGTCGAGGCGCGGGAGCAACTCCCGACGGCCGCCCAAGAGACTACAAGCTTCTTCAGGCAGCAAGGTCCTAACCCCTACACCCTGGGGGTTTGAGCCTAAAAGCAACAGGGGCTGGGGGCTAGAGGGGTCCCAAGAACCGTCGTGCAAGGCAGGGAGAGGCTTGGTGGGGTCCCAAACGAGGCTTTCCCCTAACCTACCTGAGGGCTTAGGGGTAGCGTTCCTAAGGTAGGGAAGCGAGGAGTCCAGCTTCAGGGGTCCAGGCTTCCAGGTTTCGGGTGGGGCTTTAGAGTCGGGGGCTCTCCACTCAAGGTTGTAGCGGGCCAACGGGAGCGTAACAGGCTCCTCGTCGGGGCTAAGTTTGGGAGGGTGCTTACGGGACCCGTCCTTTCTGACGGCAACCAAAGCCCACCTCCTCCACCAAACCTGATCCCCGAACGACCTCCCGCTAAACAAATCCAGCTGAGAAAACCAACCATCCCCAAGCCCTTTCCTCAAGCTTTTCAACCCTGTACTCTGAAGGGAATCAACCACAATGCACTCAGGATCAAAGCGGAGGACGTCAGCAAGGGGAACCTGGGAACCACCTCTACCTAAGGACCAACAAAGCACATCGGGTTTTCCTGCTGGCGCCGTCGGCGCGGTGGGTCCCGACCACTCCGTCCCTAGGCGCTGCTGATGGGTGCACACAGCCCCTTCTTTAGTGAGCTCGCGGGTGTAAACCGGCGGGCCGAGGGCCATCTCGTGGATTCTCAAAGGAAGGGGACCCGTCACAGAAGTGGGGGGCCCAGGAGGGGAGCGCCTGAGGCAGAGCTGAAGGGCGATGCCCCGGTCATCATCTTCCATAGTCGCCCACAGCAGGGCGCGGTTCGCCCAGGAGCGGTCGAGAAGCTCAACCATGGTGCCTCTACCCTCTATCCGCTTGAGATTGTTCTCACGGAGCACGTCCGGAACGTTCTTACGAGTCAGATCGTCCGCCACCACATTGTGGTAGGTCCTGATGTATTCAGCGTAAAGCCGAAAATGTCCCACTGCTTCCGCCGCGCCCAGGATCTGAAGGAGGAAGCGGGCCGCAGGTGGGCTGGCTTCTCGCGCGGCGATCCAACGGACAACGTTCTGGTTGTCTCCCGCGTAAACTACTACCTTCCCAGACCAGGCCCGCCAACGGGCGGCGACCAAACAAAGGACCGCCAGCAACTCAGCCAGCGAGATCATCACATCTTCCTCGCCTTCTTCTGACGCGGGGCCGGGAGAGAAACTCCCCTCGTCCCCTTCCTGCGAAGAGGAGCCTGTGGCACGCCCGGGGCCGAAGCGGCCCTCGGACTTCTCCAAATCTTCTCTCTCGAGGTAGGATGAAGAGAGGAACTCCCGCAGAGCTGCCCAGAGGTCTTTGACGGGCTCCACAACAGCGACCCTGGCCTCCCAGTCGATGGCCCCCACCACCTGTGTGGTAGCGTCCCCCGAGGCCCAAACAACCTGATCCTGCAAGCCCGGGAAAGACAGATACTCCGGAAGGGTCAGAGCCCCGAGGAGGGAGTGCGAGAACCGCGCTTCCCAGGTTCCCTGAGAGTCAACCAAGACCCGCTGTAGCTCTATCGCTTCCCAGAATCGCTGCCAGGTGGCTTCGGTGTCAGGCCCCTTGGGGCGAGCATTTCCCGCGTCGTCGGGCGGCCCTAACAAATCGTTGGTGGCCCCTAAATAAGGTGCCAGACTGGGGAAGACAGCCAGCCAAAACTGTTGATTCCCCCGCAATTCCTGGACCAGGCGCAACGGAACGACGCGATTTCCATGGTCGAATTGGGGTAGATGGAGGAGGTGGTACGCTTTTTCAATCTTAACGATTGGCAAACTGACCGTTCCACGCCCGGTGTCGTACGTCAATCCCCAAATGAGCTTCCTCGTCTCCAACGCCCCTTCGACAGCGTCCTTTTCCGGGTTAATGGCCCGCGGGCCAAGAGCGGCGCGGGTCATTTGCTCCGCGACCTCGACTGAAACCCAAGGTCGAAGCCCGATGTCCGGTTCCACCAGGACAGTATCGTCCATCAAGACAAAGGAGTGAAAGGCAACGTCGGAGGCCTCCCACCGCCCATTGGAGGGACCGTGCGCCTCATGGCCTGCCTTGAGCACCCAAGCAAATCCCATGTATTCGCCTGGTGCGCCTCTCCATCCAAAGGTCATGTACCCGTAGAGGAGTGTAGCGTCATGGTCGGCCTCAACGTAACTAGCGGCAAAGAACTTCGTGTCTTCCAGAGCGACTGGGAGCCACTTGAAGGCGTCCGAGACGTCCTTTTTACTCAGAAGAATCGGGACGCCGGGGAACTTGAGCCCCCAGTAGAGGATAACCCTGGCAACCTCTCTGTGTTTAGGTTGCAAGGCTGGCGGAAAATCCTCCTTGGAGCAGAACCGATTCACCGGGGTAGCGTCCCACACGACCCTGCCTTTGTCTGAAACCGTTCTGTCAGGGTTCATTTTAGGCACTCTCGCCATGGGGACAGAGATAACCCCATCGAGACCTTCCCCTTGGTCGTAGCACACCAGGACCCGGCCCCTGACAACGTCCTTCCACAGCTGAGCGGCCGCCTCGTCCATATGCGCCTTGAGGCTGGGGTGGGGTGCGCACTTGAGTCTCGAAGATTCCTTCAGGGGCACGTGCGCCTCCACTCCCCACACTGCCACGTGTCTTGCTCTCTCGAGGAGGGGAGGAGGCACCAAGCCATCAAGCGTGGGTCCGTGTAACCCGTCGAAATGATCCCCGTGGCGCTGGATGTATGTTCTCTTAATGGCTCTCATTGCTTCTTGCCAGCCGCCGGCCGCTCGAAGGAGCAGCGACCCCGCCGCTGCTACACTTCGGAGTCCTTCCTTGGAGAACTGAGCAGCCTCCTCGACCGCGTCAAGGTAGGCCGCCGCGGCGGACCTGACCGCGTCGGCAAGTGGGGGGGCCAGCGGCCCCTTACGGAGGGGTGTCGGGAGGTCTCCGGGGCCGAAGCAGCCCTCGGGTTCCTCTTTTGCCCTACCGACCCTCGCCTCGTCTACTACAGGACCGTTATCGGCCACTTTGCGACCGCGGAGCTCTCCCCCCCCCCCCCTTGAAACAAGGCAGAAACGGCGGTGCTCAAAGTCCCGCCCGTCCGCAAGGACTCCGCGGCAGCGGAGGCCGTAGTAGCTACCAGTAGCGGAGCCCGCCCCGGCGAAGCCAGTGGCAAGCGAACACGCGGACAGCCCTGAAGCGCCGTGAGGATCGACTCATGGCGCCAGCCCGCGCCCGTAAGAGGATGAAGGAAGAGCACGTCTCCAGCCCGAGATCGTTGTTCCTGCAGCAGAAGGGCGACGAAAGAAAGAAGAGAGGAGGAAAGGCCCGAGCAGCCAGGCTGCAGACGATAGCCGGCCGTGAGCTCCGGTGACAAGACAGACACCACCAAAAGGGGAGGCTGATGGGCGCGGAGCGTAGCGAGAAGACCCTGCCGCACAACAGCCGCCGCAAGGTCTTGCCCTGCGGCAAGACCAATAGTGCCCCACGAGGCGTCGGGGGGAACAGAGGCGGCCAGCGCCGAAGGGGTCCCCAGAGCAAGCTCCAGAACCGACCAAGGGGCCTGACCGCGCCCCAACGGCACGACAGGCAGCGGGTCGACAGCCGGCCCTGAGGGAGGAGAGCTTTCCCAACAAACGGATCCAGCTCTTTCGGTCGGCACCACAACAGGGTAAAGGCCCAGGACGCTGGTAGACACACCAGTACGCCGCAGCTCCTCCGCATCGCAACGGGGGCACTTAGCCGGAGGGACCAGCTCTGCGCCAGCAACTGACGCTGCTTCAAGGTGCACATCCCACCCGTGCATAGTGATGCTACGAGCAGGAGCCGGCATGGCATCTGAAGTGGGGACCAAAAGTCGCATATGACCCTCATGGACCAGAAGCCAGACCAAAGGAGGGGAGTTGAGTGGCGCGGAGGCGCCGGCCAAACGCTCAACAGTGGGACGCTTCCATGAATCCAGTCGCACAACCTGTATGGCCAAGTGAGAAGCTGCACTGGGCGGGAAGGCGGCAAGACACCGATAGTCCTTGTCGTGACCGTGATACAGGAGATCATGGATGAAGACCCGAAGGTCCCGCTCGGCTCGTGTCATGCTGCCGGGCTCGAAAGACAAAGCCTCGGCTGCCTGACAAGCGAGGCCATGGAGCTCCACCCGCAAGGGCGCAGCAGCCGCTCGCACCTCCGACCAGGAGGGGGAAACGTGGGCTTGGGCCCACAAGCAAGCAGCGGCCACGTGCAACAGTAGGCACTGGCGCGGCTCACAGTCCGGGTGTGGCTCGTCGCGAGGCTCCAAAATACCTTCCAGCTCCGCGGGGACGGCCAGAGTGTCCCCGTAGTCCAGAACGTCCCAAGCATAAGGTCCCCAGGAAAGCTGGGCAGACCCAGGGGCATCGCTGGATGCAACCCAAGAGGTGCGGGTAAGAGTGGCCCGCGTGGCTTGTGAGTCGCCTACCTTGGCAAGGAAAGCCTCCGCTTCGACAGCGAGCTCCGGGGCGCCCTTGAGCACGGCGTCGTCTAGCGCTTGCTGCACATGCTGGGGACCAGGTGGCCCTTGGATATGCAGCAACCGGTTGCGCAAATAGCAGGCCAGCGTAGGCGGGACGTCCGGGACCAAGCCGGAAGACTCCACGCTAGCCATGTCGGCCTCCCGCTTTCGAGTAGCTTCGGTGCTCTGCTGGAGAGAGACGGTTCGAAGCGGTGGAGAGGAGTGGTTGGCCGTCCAGTCCAAAGCACTGCCGGCCATGGCTTCTGCGAGGCCCGACTCTAGGTCTGTAGCAAAGAAGTTGCCGAGCTCAGGAGGGTTGGGCCCATCCGGCTCGGGTGTCACTGGGCTCAGCCGTGGAGTTGGCAGCGCCGACCTTAGCTGCTGCGGCGGCGGCCTTGGCTTTGGCCTTTGCGGCCTTTCCTTCCGCGACAGCAGCAGATACTTTGTCGGCTTGAGCCTTGCGCAGGGCGGCCACCGCTTTATCAACGTCGGCTGCACCAGACATCTTTGGCTGGCCAAGGTGGCCACCCCGCCGGAGAAGCTGCATCTGGACGCTGAAATCAAGAGAATTCCACCCGGGAATGGGCTTCTCGTGCGAGTGTGAACAAGACTGGGCATGGCACCCTCGGCGCGACATGGCGTCCCAACAGAAATACTTGCCGGTGCGCTGACACTTCGGCCTGTGGTCCATAGATCTCTGCACCTCCTTGTTGCTCAGAGGTTTGCCGAGGAGCGCGGGCGCGGACGTGTTTGCCCCGACCTTGGGGCCCGGGACCGTATCGGTCCTCTGGCCCGTGTCGCCCTGCTCTCCGGCGCGTCCCCCGGCGAGGCCCGCTTGTGGCCCTTTGAGGGCGAGCTGCCAGCAGGTTCTTTCCAAGATCCGACGCTGCCGGGGCAGAACATCGGTCTGGAAATATTCGAGAGGGTCTTCCAATTCGAAGGTCTGCGGGAGACGCAACCAGGGATTCCCGTCTACACCGGGTGCGGTGCAGAAGAATTTTAACCTCTCAAAGGAGGGAGCCTCCTCTCCCATCTCTCGGCGAACTTTGCGTTCGATGTCCCGAACTTCTTCCATGAACCGACTCCAGAGCTCATCCCACGTAGAAATGATGAGATGGAGCGGCCATGCATGGGCAGTCTCCTCTGCCATCCGCAGGAGACTGCTAGCGGCTCGCTCCCATCCTCCATAATGTTGTACCCCGAAGATACAGGCGAGGGCCCAGCATTGACGGAGGGCGTTTCTGTACCACAAGGTCAAAGTGGCCGGAGCTCTAGGCTTTTTCTCCAGCTTGATATCGCCAGGGACAGAGTAGCTGTCGAACTCGGCTTCGGAAGTCGCGGGGAAATCTCCCGTGGTGAGAGAATATTCCGGAATGTTTCCTTTGCCGCCCACGCAAAGACCACTGACCCCAAAAGCGAACCTGTTGGTAATGTTAATGGGGAATTTAAGACTTCTCAGCAACGGGCGGTCCTGGGTAGCGGTGTTCCGAAGGGCGTGGAAAAGTTCCTTGCCCACGGTTGCTTCCCCTAGGGGGACCGTGAGAGAGTCGCAGCCTCGAACCAAATACAAGCATCTCTCTTCTACCTTCCCAATGGAGGAGAGCTTTCCCCGCTCTTGCGAAGCGGCTTCATCTTTGGAGGTAACCGCTTTGGCAATGGCCTGCAACGCCTTGGTTGCTTCGTCTGCAAAGGCCGGTGGAGGAGCGGTGTACGCACCAGCTCGGTACCAATCGGGTGGACGGACGGCGGTCGAAGCGGGTGAAGCCTGCTTGCGCCTCATCAAGCCCTGCACCAAATCCCCTTCAACTCCCATTGCATTGTCAGGCGTTCCCGCTCCTGGGACGGGTCCCAGGGGAAACGGGCCGCCGTACCGTGCGGCGGGAAGGGCAGGGGTTTGGAGGAAGGCCGGGGCTAAAGAGGAAGAGCTGCCAGGTCCGGGCGGGGTTGCCCTGGAAAAATCCGTGAACGCCACGGTCCTCGGGACTTCATCTCCTGGGTCTCTTGGTCCTGCGGGGTCAGGTTCCGGGGGTGAAACACCCCACGGAACATTCCCTTTACCGTCGGAACTGTACGCGTTGTGAGGCATCTGAAGCAGCTGCTTCATGTCCGGTGTTCGATCCGGTAAAGCCTGAGAGTCGCCGCAAATCAGCCGTAAGACTTGCAGCACATCCGGGTTGCTGCCCGGCTGAGAGCCGTCCAGACACCTTCTAGCTTCGACCCTGAGGTCTTCGAGGGTTTGGAGGGCTCGACTCCCAGTGAGAGGGACAGCTGAGTGGTCTCGATAAGCACCATCGAGGGCCTCATCCAGAGTCTCTCCTGACACCATCCTCTGGACAACTCCCGGGAGGAGTTGGGAGGCATTAGGCAGAAGAATCGAGGGCGGGGCAGGCCCGCTATCACTTTCCTGGGGAAGTTGAACCCCGGAAGTTACGGAAGGATCCACTGGCTTAGGCTCAGGCGAAGTCTTAGGCTTCCGCTCCTCCTTGGCTCCATGGAGCCTGCAGAGCTTGACTCCACCCTTGGTGTGGTATGGCGTTTGCAGGCACCCCTCTACTGAGCAGGTTCTTCCTTTCAGGGACGCTTGATAGATGGCCCGGTGATAGTCGCAAAGGGCGACCGCGTGAGTGCCATCTATGAGCTTCTTGAGGCCTTCCTGGCAACTGACAATCTCATCTGCCTTCAGGAGGGGCTCTGGCTGATGTCGGGCTAAGTCCCTACAGGGTTCCGTCGCCAAGGGCTTGGCATTGGGAGTACCGAGGTCCATGCCCACCTGATCAGCCTGACATGTGTTTCCTTCCTCTGCTTCGGACTCGGTCTCTGAGCCTTCATGCCTGGGGCCTGCTCCCTCGGCGCCTGGGCGCGAACCGCGCCTCGGGCTCCTTCGGCAGCAGATGCCACAAAGAGTTCCGCAGATCAACTTACCTAAACGCCTTGTGGTTTGCCGGAAGCAAGAGCACCACAAAAGCCCAAAGAACCAAGTAAGAATGGCGCACCGGGCCCAAGGTCCCCTGCCGGCCAAATCCTGAAGGTCCAGCTCCTGGACTTGTGGTACCACCGCGCTGGTGCCCACGTGAATTGCCGGTTCTCCTTCCGCGGTACATGGCTGATGGGCGCACAGGTGGATCCGACACTCTGAGGCTTCGATAAGGTTCCGGAAGTACCGGTGGGATGAGGCCTTAACCTCATCGCACGCGCAAATGAAGCCGTGCCGGTTGGTCCGGCCCCGTACGGTCCCGTGGCGGAGTCTGGCAATCGCTGTACCATCCGTAATCAGGAGATCGTGCGGTAGACGATTGAGGCCCCTGCCTCTAACCTCTGATTGCACGTATGCAACGGACCACGGTTCTCCAGCACATGGACCTTTCCAGTTAGGCCTGAATGGCCTTTCTCCCAAAAGTCGCGAGACCTCACTCCAGGGCGCGTCTCCCCGGAAGTACCGGACCAATGCTCTAGAGTGCACAACGATTGGGAAGACAACCCAGGTGTACGTCCAGACACCCAGCTGCAGCAGGAATACCCCAACTATTCCGACCATGAGCCAGTACGTCCAGCGAACCGCAAATAAGATTGATGAGCATAACGGGCCACAATATTGCTGTGCATACACCTTGCAGAGGTCCCATATCGGAAGGACTCTCTGGACCATAAGGTCCCAGAGAAACGCTTTCCAGCTTTCCCAACCGCTAGGTTCCTCCGGTGTAGAAGTGGTACCGATAAGCTCTGGTTCCTCGGCCTCCATCCATGCTCCCACGAAGGGTAGCCAGGACAGGTCCGGGACCGAAATCAGTCCTCGGACCCCCCAAAGGTCAGGGACTTCACTCGGTTCCTCTATCGCCGGGAACGGGGTTGTGGTGGTAGTGGAATTAAAAGACTTCTCCAGCGTACTGGCCGTAAGCAAGGCAGCGCCTGCTATGGCCCTCGCGGGAACCCACACCATCACGCTTTGCGGAGCCCCGGGCTACCTAAAAAACTAAGCTACCTTGAGCCTAAACGTGCGGTGAGACAGAGGTGAAACCCTACGCACACTACGCTGTACTAACCGATACTGGGTGCAAGACGAATCTTGATGCACGCACCATCAGAACCTTCATCAATCATACGAAGCTTGCGTTTCCGCGGCGGGTCAGTCTTCAACATGTTGGTGTGTTCTGCAGCGGACTGGTTCAACTTTGGGACATGAACTGATCGACCAGGGGACATTGACGTAGACTGTCGGCCAAGGAACGATGACGCATTCGAACTCTCATGATCAAGGGCAAAATCAGCCGAATCAGGATCGCTGACCAAGGTAACACCTGATGCCAAATCTGCACGTCGATCGTGTTCTTGGTCCGACACTGCAAAGTCTGACGAAAAGTCGGACGAGTGTACGTCCGATACAGAGGCAGCATCGCTCTCAAAACTGGACACCGACATAATTGGAAGCTACCTGTACGTTCCAAGTCTTTTTAGAACTGCAGAGTGCCTTGAGGACATGAATCAAAACAGTGTCTGCAAACATTCACAACACATGGTGCCGGCAAATCGCTTGTATAACCCTTGCACATCACTTGCACATCACTTGCACGTCTCTTGCACATCCCTTGCAATACACTTGCAGTAACACTGGCGCACAAAGTCTTCTTTGCAAGTGCTCACGTTTCACTCAAAGACTTCAATCACTGCTGGGAGTGTTGGGGGCAACTCTGAGGATTCTTGCAGCTGGAGAGAGTTAACACAATGGGAAGTCACAGATTGAATGGAATGCAAATCCGTCAGCAGGTTGCCCACCACTTCGTTGGTCTTCTGAAGTTTCTGAAACAGTTCTGTGATGGCAGACATGACTTCTGCCATCTGCGACTCAGTGTCCCTGATTTGTGTGGTGAGCACGTCGAGTTGGGACTGTTGGATCTTTTGGACGGAGATAGCTTCTTCCCGAAAGTGACGAAATTCACCTCTGATTGTGATCAGCTCTTGTTGTGTGTAGGAAATCCAGCGCTGAAGAGGTGCCAACGGATCACACGCTGAGTTGCTCGACATTGGTGCAATGGGGCGAAACTTGAGCAGGATGCTGCAAAACTGTTCTGGTATGCATTACAACATGAATGAAGTGATACTCACAGCACTTGCATCGGATGCATGTTCTTTCCTCACTGCAGAACTCACATGTGCCACAGATACACGCAAAGGTGTCGAACTCCTGTCACTCCGGACATACTTAGCTGAGATCAGACGATTGACTGCGTCGAAATCGGCGTGATTCACGCCTTCTGGTAGGCATGGGTTTAGATCTGATTGGTGTACCTGACGTAGCTGAAGATGTAGGAGCAGCCGACGACGAAGCGGTACTCGACACCAAAGGAGTGCCGGGGGGGGAAGGACGGGTGCAAAGGCCCTGGGTGGGGGGAAATTGGGAGGGGGAAGAGGAGGAGGGAGGGGAGGGGGAGGGAGAGGGGGAGGGCCAGGGGGAGGCAGGGGAGGAGGTGAGGCGCTGGAAGACGGGTTGTCAATCACTGCAATCGGCACACTCCTCATTGCTGGCGAGGGGGGTGGAGGGGCATAGGGATGGGATCTGCAATTGCCACTGGACGAACGTGATCCTGAAGCTCCACTACTACTGGGACGTTCCTCACGTAGATTTGCTCTATCCCTCTCATCCAAACGACGTAACTCTTGCTGCAGCATTCTTTCTGTACCTTCACGCACAAATGCTGTCAATTGAAGTACAAGTGCTTGTCGAAGTTGAGGTCGTGATACAAAGTTGAGCAATCTCACATGCGCTGAATGAGTGAGCATTCTCAAAAACTCATCGATGCTGGGATCCGAAGGTGGCACCGACGACATGCTTGCTTTCAAGGATGTTCTCGTCTCTTAGCCAAAAACACTGCAACGCCGACAGCTGCAAGTCTCTCAAGTAAAAACTCAAATGAAAACATGCTGCGTGTGTGTCCGCTGTCAACTATCAACTGACTACCTCAGACACACTTTTACCGCTTCAACAAAGCTTCACACAGGTGAAATGAGTATCCAAGATTCGCTAACCACCGTACAAAAGTGTGGACAGCTACTTCCGCTTGACACGTTGGCCAAGTGTACTTGCGAATAAGAGAAATTCTCGACTTCGCGCCTGACACCAACAATCGATCGCTACCTGCACTCATGGGATGTCGAACTTGCCAAAGGAACTTGGGCTGGAGATAGTAAACAGTTCGGTTTCGGACATCGATGTCAAATCCCAAAAAGTGACCATCACCGACAGCTTCAAGTACAATCGGAGAGCCATAAAAGGTCTCTTGGCTGAAGACTTGAAAAGGCACTGTTTTATGCACTTCGCTGGGTGCAATCACCAGTCTGTTGTCCACATATCTTGCGAGAAAAGTGGAAGGGAAACTCGAGATCTGGGGGAACATTGCTGCCCAACCGAGCTCAGTCATCACCACCGGAAGGGAAGAGAGGACAGGACTGATTTGATTACCAATTGACGTGCCATCAACTTATTTCCACACTCTGTTCAGCGCCACGAACAAGCCGCATTCAAAGCTGAGGCGAACAATGGTGACCAAGTCGTGAGGATCAATGGTCTTCCAATCGAAGTGCCGACGAATATTGGAAATCCTCCCATGAATGGAACGAAAATGTTTGCTCTTCTCATTGATGCAAACCGACAATTTAACATCAGGGTGTCTGACAGTGAACATACGAACCAGCATCTCCACTGCTTCCAGAATACGACTTTGGGGTACCGAGTTAAAGAACCCGACAAGATCGTCATTGAGCAGTTCAAGTTGAGTATCCAACGAACAATGCTTAAACACCTGATGAATGTGGTGCCAAATCTGTGGGACACTGCGTGACAGTGAACCAGGCCAGACTGTGTTGACCATTTGGTCAATGCAGATCGCTGCGGCTCTAAGAATAGGGCCCAAGGCTGTATTCTTGTAGCTGATGATGGTTCGTCCTGATTTGAAGGACTTTTTGCGTTTGAGAAAGATCTGCCCCACAGGCAAATTAGCATCCAACTTGAATCCCCAAGGGTACTTGCGAACCAGTGTAGACGGAATATGCGCACCCAGAAACAGCTTTGCTGACGACACGGACATCGGCATGGGTCTGAACACCTTGACATCTGACCATACACGTTGGCAGGATTGGAAGTAGAATCTAGGGCAAAAGACCATAAGATGCGTTGATTCGTGATCAGCGAGGTGAATCACCCAATCTGCACATACAATATCTTTCAGCTGCAGCGCATGACCTTCCTGGAATTTCGGGCGTAGGCACATATGACGAAGCTGGAGGTGCCACTCATCATGAATGAACTGCTGCCACATGGGGAGAGTATGCAATGGAATAAAATGTGTCTTGCACCAAACCTTGTACACGGAGGTCGCCTCCTTCATGTACTTGACTTTTGATGGAAAGACAAGGGATTTAGAGTTGGCCTGAGCAAGTTCTCTGAGAACCGGTTGGCGAAATGACAACGTCTCAAGGCCAGTAGCCCCATGTCCATCCACCAAGTCCACATTGGGGTGCTGCTGCTGATACTGTTGGCATCTGCATGGAAGTTGATCAACTGTTGTCTCAGCAAGCTTCTTCTCCCACTCAAAGTGATTGTGAAGAATAGAGCCCAGTGATTGGGGAGCAGACTCTCTAGGCGTCTTGGAGGGAAGGTGAAACGGGATGCAAATGCCTTTGAATTGCTGAATGGTATGAGACAAAAACGAGGAGACATGGGAAGCAAAAGAAGGATGAGACAGAAACGGCAAAGTGACGGACTTGTTGTGCCTGGGTACGGAGCAGTTACGAAACTGTAACGCAGATTTGAGCAACTGCACCACCCTAGATCTGAAAGGTTGCTCCATGATCTTGGCCATCCTGAACATCGCGTACAACTCTAGCGTTGAGACTTTAGCAGACCTGACAATTTTGCAGCAGAGAAAGATGCCGAGGTCAGCGACGCCAAGTCGTACAGAAGTGACCATGCTTGGCTTTTGTCCATCAAACATCGAGTCGGAGTACTTGTTGAAGCAGGACGTCTTCGAACTTTTGCCCAAAGTCTGGAAAACAGTGATACATTCTTAAGGGAGGGACGTGGCCTGAGTCTCTTGAATCCCAACGCTGACTTTATAAAGAAGAGGTCAATAAACGGTGAATTGAATCTGGGCTGCCATCGATCAATGAGTACATGCTCTTGCACCCAAGCTTGTTTGTAGTCATCATGAACTGAAAGACAAAGTGTAGAGAAGTCGAAATAACTGCCAAGCGAAGCCCAAATGCGAATGGCAGGTTCAACTTGAACATATTGCTCACGGAGAACTTGCTTGAGTTTGGACTGACGGTTGAATTCACGCTTCGAAATAGTGATTGAGGTACTTCCCACATACATCCATCGGTCTCGTTGCTTGAACGATGAACGGGTACTCCAAGACACGGGAGCTTTCAAATAAACTGCAAAAGGACGCTGAAACCGTGTGAATGTATACTCAGACGGTGTAACTCCAGCTTTCTGCAATTTTTCAAGCAGCCGTTGCTCTGGCGAAGTACCCCTGGAGTAATAGAACAGTAGAATCAGATGACAAAAACCTTGCAACCAAATGGCCATCACTTTGTCCACATGCGGAATAAATTGAAGCACAAACGACATGAACTTGCCAATCTCTGTAATATGAACATGTGCTGACCGAATCTCCTTTGCGGAGAATTCATTGGAAGCAAGGCTGTGTGCAATTCAGACAACTTGAAATGCTGCCGCTGCGATGCACGTAGAAAGACTCTTGATACCCATCCTAGATGCAAAGGTCGCCGAGATCCCGAATTTGACTGCAAGTTCTTGCAGTTTGGCTTTTTCCTTGCCTCCATAGTTGATCTGCACAAGCTTGGAGACGGAAACAATATGTTCTTGAAATTCTGCAAAGCGCTTGCCTAGGGGTCGTTTGAAACTCTGGATCCACTTGTCAACGTCCCCCTCTCCTGATCCTTTTAACCGTGCTTTGTGATCGTTCAAGGCTTCTGCAGGAACACTGTCGATCTTGTTCTTGAGGTCAGTCTCCCAAGTCTTCGGTGGTGTCCCGGATTGTGGACAAGGAGCACTAGGATTGCGAAGCAACCGGGAGCTGTGCTTTCGAAGTGGGTTTCGTAGGGGTAACAGGAAGTCCTGCGGCTTGCAACTGTTCACGGCGGCGGTTGAGCTCTTCCGAAACTTGAAGGAACTTCTGGGATTGGTCAACGCCTGTGGGCACCGGCATGTTGTCAAACATGAGCTGAACAATCTTGTCAATCAACGGCTGAAACAGGACGGCGCAATCTGTGGTCTTGTTGGGAACCATTGTAGACGGATTATAGCGGCCTGAAAAAGTTGCGTAGCAACTGCATCAATGTCAACCTTGCGATCTCGAAGGCTTTTTGTCACTTGCGACACGAACACCGCTTCGGCAACTGTGGCAACTGGCACAACACTGAAAAACTTGCCATGACTTAATGCTCTCAGACGCCAATCTGAAACTCCATGGAACAGGAATTCCTGAACAGGAATGCCAAGTGGATCTTTTCCTGCGATTCCTTTCTTTCGCGACCACGGGGTGGCTTCAATGTACTTACGAAATGACAAACCATGAAGTACTGTTGAGTCATAATGATCACGATCTGACGTCCATCCATTCGGTAGCGCAGGTACAAGAACAGGACCTTGATGAAGTGGCATGGGAGTAGACGGCGATGATGAAGGTGCCGAAGTGAGTGGAGGCGGAGGTAGGGGAGGCGGCTGACTAGCAGGATCAGACTTGGGGAAGTTGGGATCATTCCAACTGCCCGAGCTGTACGGCTGAAAGCGATGTTGACCCCACGATTGTTGGGATCTCCCGTATCCTGTGCTGGTATTCCACTGTCCATTCCATGCCATGGTTTCTGAACTAGCGACAAAGCTAAGTCCAAGGGATCGCTAAAGACACTTCGAATCAAAGAGCTCCAAAGGAGAACAAACCTGCTCAAGGAGATCTCTAACTGCAGCGCTTGCATCAATCTTGCACAACTCTTGCACAACACTTGCTCATCTCTTGCACATCTGTCGCACACCCTTGCACTGCTTCTGAGGCTTCACTTGCACAACACTTGCATATCCCTTGCTGGTACACCTCTCACTCCGAACTGGCATATTTTTATACATGTGTGCACACATAGCAGTTGGCAACGGAAGACGCTTGAGAACGTGGTTGGTCAAGGCAACTTACGGCACTCAGACCTTCCAAAAGACAAGAAGTGCTTCCGGGATGAAACATGAGGAGCGGAAGACCCATCTGCCATCTTTGGCACGGGCAACGTCACGAATGTAACTGCAGGAATGGTCACCCTCAATTCCTCCCATGGGGATCCTTGAATGGGGGGGCGTGAGGGACCCTTGGCGATTAAATGCAGACCCAAAAATGCACACCGGACGCTCACTCAGAATGCCACCGTACTTGGACGCCGCCTCTTGTGCTTGTTCTGCATCTGAAGTGTGAGCCCTAGCATAGAAGGAAATCGGTGGGGACCACATGCTGTCACGAGCATCCCAATACGAGGGTCGAATCGTTCCCTCAAGGAGGATAGAGGCGGCCCCGGCCACTGTTGTGTTGTGTGCAACAGGCATACGAGCAATCCCTGCTGTCGAAGTCTGCGACTTGATCATGGTCCTCTCAAAGTGGTTGAAGTGGATGCTCAAACACTTGCACGAACTCGACAAAGAACGAAGCTCAACAGATCGAATGTTTGCAGCTTGATCGGCTGCAGCAATTGCTTGAGAGACATACTTCAATGCTGTCGAGTTGACAAACTGAGAAGGAAGTCCTAACAGGCTCATCAGATAGTCCGCAGTGCTTTGCATCAAGGAGCTGGGAACTTGCAACTCAAGATTGGCCTGTATCTTTCTCGAAATCTCACATGCCGATTTCATACGGCCAGGGCTGGAACTGATCAAGTGACGTAGGGCAGTAAACATGGGGTATAATGCGACCCAATTGAAGTTGGCTGAATACACTTGTATCAGCTTCGCTTCTTCATCACGCACTTCCAACCCACGAAGTTCAGGAATCACGAAGAAGTTTGAATCTTGTTCCCACTCAACTTCCACATGCCCTTTGAGAAGAGATCGATTCTCAAGATGCTCATACGATTCTTGCAAGGGTTTAACCCGATAGACGTAAGTCTGGTCCGCACTGAGCTGCCACCCTACACGATCAGCATGAGTACCAGGAATGTTATCGCAAATCGCACGAAGTCGAATGCTGTTAGGATCTGCAACAAGAGACACTCCGCTTCCATGGACTTGCCGAAGTCGTTTTGAGGGCTGGGAAGAATCATCCGACTGAAATGTGAGGGCTGACTGCTGGCTCTGACCAGAAGCTGCTGCATGACTTTGTTGTGAAACAACAGTCTGCTGTATGTCGAGCAAATTGTTGAGGCCGGCATACACATCTCTGTGACCTCGGACATGAGTCAAGTTTGCCGACATAATTGCTGAATATTCAGCAAAATCGGCCACCGAACGAAACGACAAACGGAAACCTGTGCCATCTGCATGAAGAGTGATGGCTGGTGGAACCTCTTGCTGTGGAACGGGTCGATCACTTACAGCACGTACGGCTGTCGAGATAGGAGCTACATCTGCTGTTCCCAAGCCAACATTGCATGCAGAAGAGATCGGCAAAGATGACGGAGATGGCGTCGGGCAAACTGTAGGAGTGGGGGGTGGGGGAGGGAAAGCGGGAGGGGGAAGGGGAGGGGGGGGTGGAATCCACTTCGCTGTGGTGCCACGAGAGGGGTGGGGAGGGGAGGCGGGGGCAAAGGAGGGAGGGGAGAGGAGGAGGGTGGAGGGAGAGGCGGGGGAGGAAGGGGGGGAAGAGATGTCCCGGTACTGCGTCCTTTGTCTGAAGCATCCATGGCAAATTGATCAGCAACTACCAAAAGTACAGCTCATGTACTCAACTTGCAGCCAAAGACCTGCGACAAGTCAGCGGTAAAGTCAGGTTCGGGAAAGTCAACCAGATCATAGAAAGTCAATGAGAAAGTCAGCATTCAGTTTCGGAAAAGGCATTTGGGAAAGACTCACTGAGAAAGTCAGCATGCAAGCATGGATATGAAGTCAAGGAAAGTCATCCAATGCTTATGCAATCAATCGGGAAAGTCAGCGCCAGAGCTACCTCTGGGAGACACGGCGCCCATAGGGAATGCCGTTGTGAAGCACACTTGACACATCGTGTCGCAGGTCTGATCTGTCAGTGCATATTGTCAGAAGCTGTCAGGGAAAGTCAGAAGCTGTCAGGAGAAGTCAGAACATGCAATCTGAAGTGCTACCATAGGACAAACGCGAATCACTCATGTAACTGCACATGATACTGCACATGAAACTGCACTGCACTCCTACCCACAATCGACAGTTGTGTGGTCACAAGCTGCACAAATGTGCCCATGCCGACCACTGCAGGTACGTTTACCTGTCTCAATATCACGGAGCTTCATTGGCAGAGGCCGTGAAATGAGACCCTCTGCCCCCTGCTGCTTAACTCACTCACGTCTCTTGGAAACAGAGTTGGACACACACACACACACACACACACACACACACACACGCATTGAGCAACCAAGCCCAACAGACCAACCAATCAACACACCCACACACGCTGGATCCCTGCCGAGCTTCTGAAATTCCCAGGGCGATGCCGGAGAGCATACGGGACATCAGCAGACACTTGATTCCGGTGGCGAATGCCCCGAAGAAGCCGCCAGCGATGAAGAAGAGATCCTTGCAGATCTGCTGTAAGTATTCCCTAGCATTAGGGTTTAGGGTTTAGGGCTATTCTAGCGGCTTCGTAGATGCAATTTTTCCTTGTGGGATTCTGTTTGTAGGCTCCGATGTTCATTCACGCACCCCAAGTTCAAAACACTACAAATGGTGCGTTCCCGGACACCGAGATCATCAGCTGCTGCCGAGAACCTGAACACCGACTCAGGAAGACCGGGGCTGGGGATTCAAATAAATGGTGCTTTAACAACTCTCAAATCAAAGGGACCCTTCTTAGGGGGTAAGGGCTATACTTCCATAGATAGGCCTCACAACTGGGTGAATATTATGGGCATTAAGGCCCCCTACCCTTAGGGGGAGGGGCGTACGGGACCATACTTCCTTAAATGGGCCTTATTAGGTCAACATGTGGGCATTAAGGCCCCCCACCCTCCCTCGCTCTACCCCAACTAAGGGTCTTTATGAATCATGGTACTGTGACAACTCTCAATCACAACGAGGAACCAGCTCAATAATCAGAGTCCAGCAAGAACAAGAAGAGTATCAACTGTTTCTGCCTTGTTTTGGTTACTACCACCTACATGACGATGGCGATGATTCTCATGGTGATGGTGAGAATGATGATGCCCAGCAGGCTGTCAGCAGCCAGCATCATCATTGACGAATTATTCGGCATCGTCGTCTCTCTCCGCCGTCGCATCGTCAGCAGCATCGTCACCACCATCATCATCTTCATCACATTTCATCACCACCAGCACTAGCGGCGCTGCCCCCTGGTGGTGGTGGCACTACCACTAGCAACACCAGTACCAACGACTAACGACGGCCACCACCACCACCACCACCACCACCACCACCACCACAACAGCAACAACAGCATCAGCAGCAACAGCCACAGCAACGGCAGCAGCAGCAGCAACAGCAGCAGCAACAACACCCACACCAACACCACAGCAGCAAGGGCATCTGCAGCGGAAGCAGAAGCAGCAGGAACAACGACGACGACAACCACGAGGTCCCTTTCACGACCATCCAAATACAAAGCAACCTCCCTGACAGGTGTCCCAACTCACTACTGGTCCTGCTACTAGTATAGCGTAAAGCTGGCAGTCGCTGCAATCACTAGCGTGGGCGACAGTGCCGCAGGAAGCAAGCTGGCCGAGTAGCTCTGGTACGACATGAAGGGTCGCCCGAGGAGCAAAGCACCCGCAGCAGCTCCGAGGTAAAGGAGCGCATTAACGAGGCCTGGTGATGGAAGCCGACAAGAAACTCGTTATTTTTTGGCAAGAGGTGCCGGATCCGCTTAGCCGACTAATGCACGTGCAAAGGCCTTGCCTGAATTGATGCGGCTCTCGAGGCAGTCCGAGACAAGAGAGCTTTTGCACCACTCGAAGGTTAAGGTGATGAAATCCATGCCTGGAGGTAAAATGCTAGTTACTGCTGGTTCATGCATGGGAACCTAGACTTAGCAACTCTGCACGGACTGCTGCATCTGTGCTGCAGGAATTCAGGTAGCACAGCATGTAGCCTCAGCGCACCAAAGCTGCTCGGAGCGTAGGCCATGTTCCAAATACTATACCCAAAACTGCCCTAAACCTGAGATTCTTGACCCTGAACTCCGAACCGATTTCTTTTTGCCAAGTCGCCATAGAGAAAGCTTCCGATCACTCCTGCATACACGGCCTGCGTCGCGATCCCGAATGCCGGAGGTTCCAAGACCTCCTCCTGACTTGCTTTGCTTCTCCTCAGTCAGGCAAGCACAGAATACTGTTTCTGGGAGGGACTTTTACCGGGACACAAGATGATACTGTCCTTACCGGAACTTCGAAGTATACTCGCAGCTACCAGCAAGTATGCGACTGGGAGTCGGGTGGTTTGGACGCCGTTCATTTTCGTCGACGTCGGCTTGCATGTGAAGCAGCCACCTGGTCATATCTTTAAACCAAAGATCTCATGGCCCTTCACTGTCGAAACCCTTGATATTGTTTTTGACCTCTCTCTCTCTCTCTCCTTCAATCTCTGCACCTAGATTTGATCTAGGCTGGTTGTCTCTTCTTGCGCCGGGCTTTATCCAAGCTGCGTCATGCTTGTTACAGACATGTGCGAAAGCATCCTCTGTATGAGTTACTCCCTCTTCTTTTCACCAGTCGTACAACCTGTCTCTTCTTCGATTCGGTCTCATGAGCTCGACAGAGTCAGCAGAGGTTTGTCCGAGAATTTCAGATTGGTTCGCAGTCTGCTCCCACGAAGTCTTTGCGATTCGACTACTGATGTGAAACTGATGTGCCACCCTCTGCGTTTCAGCACTGAACAACAGACGCAAGCCCGAACAAATCTCCTTCCTCTTATTCCCTCCCGCTTCTTGCAGAACCCTACAGCACCGAGCACAGAAGGGCTCAGCGTGCGAAGCTTGCGTTTATGAGAGTACGGGCATGGCCAGAACTATCGATGCCTCCTCTTCGAGAAGCGTCGTGCGAAGGCCCCTACCTTCGTCTCCTGTAAGCCGAAATGCTTGGTGTGCGGGCCTATCTTTGCCAGTGGTTACGGCCTGGTACCGCATCACCGTCGAAGAAGACAACTTGCGCTTACGCGGAGCTAAGATGGAGGAGTCGAGTGGCAACTGCGTGCACATGAACTTCATCTTGAAGATATCAGCTGAAATCAATGTGTGTGTGCATGGGGCTTAATCTATTCTTTGTCGAACACGGAACATTCGATGAGGAACTGGCTGACCGACTGCCCTTTCTTCACCCGACTGGTACGCCTTAAGCGCCTCGATGTTGTTTAAAGTTTCTCTACGAAACATGCCCAGCTGTACAAAGCATTCTGTGCAAAACTGGTCAACTTCGCGGGAGCTGTCAGCTTTCTGCCAGGAGCTCCGACCTTGTTTTCGCAATGCTGCAAAGATTTGCATACGCCAGCGACTGACAGCGTGGCCATGTGTCTCCATCTTCCTTGACCAACGTCACCTGACAATTGCATCTGTCACTGGTCTTGCACCAGTTGCTTCTCGTCTTGCCAATGATGATGCCTGCAAGAACTCCGAGCCACTGAGGTCCAAGCTTGGAGTATTCCATCGCTCAGGGTCCAGGTACACTCATCTGCGGTCGTGTTGCCGGCCAAGGGCGAGTCGATAATGACCTACAAGACTCGGCGCGAAGAGCAAACAGAGCTCGCGACATAACTTATGCATGTGTATGATGCTTTATGTACGTACGGGGTATAATGCGGTATATGTATGCCCGATTGACGAACTCATCGCGCGAAAGGCGTCAAAAGGCATGAACGGAATGCTTCGGAAGCCCTCAGCCTCAGCACATGCGAATGTTCGTAGAGAAGACGTGCACCGGCAGATGCCTGGTCCTTGACTGACACCTTCAGCCGTTTGCGTCCAAAGGCCACCTCACCATGCTCAGACGCAGAGATGGCAAGAACCAAGCTGTCAGATTCTAGCAGCTTCAGGTCTCCAAAAGCCTCTTAGGCTGCCTTAGGTCTTAGGTGGGTGGTGGCTGCAAGGTCATCTTGCTGCCGTATCTGGCTGCCCGTTCCCCTGACTCTGGTTTCCGGCCTTTACGTACTTCTTGTCACCTTTTTGCAAGCCTTCCTGCTTGAAGGTGACCTGGGCAGCAAACGGCTAGGCCAGGCAACCGTCTTCCTGCCATGCAAGCCGTTACAAGCCAAGTTCTGCACCTCGACTTCATCTTCTGACTGGCCACAGGACAAGGCATACTCACGTGGACTTGCTTGAACTTCCGACTCCGAGTTCCGACTTGCTCTTGCATGTCACAGTTTGTTTTGACCATGAAAACCAATGCGAGGTGCGATGATTCTAGGCACCATGGTTCGACCGCTTGTGACGGCCCCCATGACCCACACATGGAGGACACCTGCTGGAACATGTCCGGGCCTGCTTCCAAGAGTAGTCTGCAGTCTCACCCTTCGGAGACTCTGCCATCATGGAGGGATTAATCTGAGCCTTAGGTGGATTGAATCGGCCACAAGGGATTCAGCAGGATACTGGTCCGGACATGCAGGCGCGGAACAGGATTATTGGCACCAATGCTGTTTGCCAGGTTCTGCAGGTCACCTGACTTCCTGCACCGAGCAGCTAGCATGGCTTTCCACACCCCCCGGCAAGGAACCCTCCCCAACAAAATTTTGGTCGACGCACCTGTTGGCACGCTGCAGCTTCGTCTGCTGGATCCAATCAGCATCGGTGCTGCAATCCTGTCTGCATCCCCTCTATTTCCGTCCGTGATGTAAGTACCTGCCGGCCTTGAGGGTGAAGTCCATCCTCCTCCACTCATCCTCAAGTTTATTCTTGTCAAGGGCCCAAACATTCTCAGATTGCGCCTGGGTGTCGTCGAACACCCTTCCGACAAAGCAGTCCCCTCTGAACGTCTGCCCGGGGTATCCACACGCCTCGCGACTTTGCCAAGAACTCCTTCCGACCCACACACAAGTCTGACCTTGTAAGGCTGCGGCTTGCACAAGGCCGGAGACACGCACGTTCTCCTGCGCATGTTTGTAGGGTGTGGGCCTGATGCAGCTTTCTCCGGGCAGTGATGTGGCCTCGAGGCTCTTGGCCACACCCTTGTCATCGAGGTACCTGGCTTGCTACATCATGGATCTTGACGTCGAAATGCTCTACTGCGCAGCATGCCGAACTGAACCGTCTCCAGGAAAGCACGGAAGTGTGGGGCACACACTAACTGCGTGGAACCCGGTCTCCTTCATTCTCAAGGCTAGTCGCTACGCTCCCATCTCCACAACGAAAGAGTCACCATTATGTGACGCCTGCCCAGAACGTCTCCTTCGTTGGAAGCTGAACTGGGAAGATCTCGACGCTGCTGGCAGAGAGGAGCTTGTCCAGCATCTGTGCACGACAAGAAAACATGGCTACCACAGTATTGCTTAAGAATTCATTGCTTCAGAATTTGAGGGGCTGAATTTCGACGCACATAGTGATAATTCACCCATGGGCGGTGTGCATTTGACTTAAGAATTTGAGCCCCCCCTGAAATCTGGACCCAGATTCTTAACTCCTGGGGTTGTGCACAAGCAGGTCCTGGTGTTGGAAACCTCCAAATTAAGAATCTGAGCCCTCAGATTCTTAGCCCCTACACCTGTACACAAGCAGGTCCCGGCGTGGAAACCTCCAAATTAAGAATCTGAGCCCTCAGATTCTTAGCCCCTGCACCTGTACACATGGAAACCTCCGAATTAAGAATCTGAGTGAGCGCAGAACTGGCATTGCCAAGGCTTCTCCGAAGAGCTGCTGCTGCTCTGTGGGCCCGTCGTTTGCACAACTTTTCCTTGAGTCGTAGTGAAGGTGCAACGACCGTATCGGTGCAGCGAGACCTGTTCCTTCTTCGAAGGACCGGTCTCGACACCTTCGTCGGACGCCACGGACACAAGCTCCATCGCTTCACCATCGGACATTGCAGAGACACCTATGTTCTGAAGACTGTTGTTTGGAGCAGTGGTATATCGAGCTCTTCAGTGGCTGTGGTACCTGGTTCAAGCCCTCAGCTAAGAATGTACTAAGAATCTGAGCCCCCCTCGAGGCTGCGAGGCGGCTGAAAGACGTGAATGTCACAGACAAGCAGACTTAAGAATCTGAGCACCCCCTGAACAGATCCCAGCAAATTCTTAACCAACGCTTTCGCTGTACAGTACATCTTCTGCATGATCTCAACTGCTGAGCCACAAGCCTCGTTTGGCATCTCGCCCTTGTCTGTCTTCTCCTGCCAGGTGTGCAACTCCTAATGATTGGTGAGTCGCTGGTGAAATAGATATTTTGAAGTCTGAAGTTTGATAGCTTCTTGGTTTGATATTCGAGCTTCCGGGAGGACATCCGCGGGGCCGCAGAAAGGCATGGCCCACCTTCGCTAACAAACTCACGACTCACTGGGCAGGAAGCGGGCTTGCCTTCGGTCCCCTACTAGGGCACTATAATAGGCGACCCTATTTTAGTACCCTAAATGGGCCTAGTAGGGTTTTGGGGTATATATTATACTACAATTATGCCTTCACCGCAACAGCTGCTCATGCTCTCAAGCTCTGAATCACTGTAAGTTTTGATGTATAGTGAGAGTGCCGATCCCCAGGCAATCATTGACCACCAACGGTCCCTGTCTCCACCTACTCCTCCTGCTCCTCGTACTCGCCCTGCTCCTCCTACTCCTCTTTGAGGGCTTGGAAATGGATTGCAATGAAGCCGATGGACATGGAAACCCAAGCTCCAAGATCCCAATCTTTTGATTGTAATGCCGCAGAATGCCGCACTTGCGGTCACAAGGCTTGGGTATTCGCAAGCGCGACAACTTGGCGACGGCCACCTGGATGTCTACGCCCGTGCGATCTTTCAGCTGCTGCCTGTCTGGCACAACAGCAAATCGGAGCGCTCATCCAAGAGCTGCATAGCTCAGCTAGCGCACAACAGCACCCCACGGTCAGCGGTAGCCCCAGCCTCAGCGCCGCAAGGGCGACACTGTAGGGCCATCTCCATGCTTTCCACAACCCGAACCGGCTACGCAGCGGTAGCGTAAGTCATACTGCCGCATTCCTGAGTAGTCCACTCGAGCAAAGAAGTTCTCGACAAAGGTGCGGAAGGTGTCCTGTCAGAGTTCAGGATGCACAGGCACCAGGAAGGGGGGTGAGGCCATCTGAATCACCATTCCCTTCCAAGCCTCCTCCAAGGTCGCAACATCTTTTTCGAAGTCGAGCTCCTTCACAGTCGAACCAAGGCTTCCAGGAACTGCAAGCCTGAAATCAGCAATCCTCTCCTGCATGTCATCACTGGCCGATGCTGGAACGAAGACATATTTGAAACCCATGGCTGCTGGTGGCCTTGCCTTCGTTTCACCTCAATATGCTTTTCAGCTGCAACCTAGAGTTACACTTCCATCTGGCAAGATCAAGTGGGAGTATCGGCAGCAACCTCTTACGAAATCATACACCATCAGCACTGTTGGGTGCACGCTGCCGACCGCTGTTTTGATTTCGTCTGTCGGATATTCAACACTTGCCAGCTGGGCTTCTCTCTACATCTGATGCTTAAGCAAGCTTTGCAGCCAGGGAAGCGCTTGCAAAGGAAAACAGAGTCTCTTGAAAGGAAACGACTCCTCTTGCTGTGCAGAGGTTTTTGCTGCTGCGACGAAGCAAGATCCTCTTTCAGGACTTGCCGCGGTTCTGAAAACATTGAGATGCGGACCTTCGCCCAGACTCGGGTTGACACCAAGAGCGTACGTTGGGACTGTTGAGGTATGCTGAGGGTAGGTACACCCTGCGATCAGGAGACAGGTGCAATGCTGGCAGCCATGTGAACGACTCCATCTTCAGGACTTTAACAAAAGGGGCCTTCATAATTAAATTAGAATTGGGTCTTGGGGCACATTATACTATAGTTATAACCAGGATCCCCCAAAATAGTAAGGCCCCTATAGTGCGTGTCAATGGATCAGGCTTCTTCACCGGCGTGGTCGGGCTCCCGAAGGTGGATCTGAGGCTGTGGCTGCCACAGAAATCATTGTCTCCGTGGGCTGCGGCTCTACAACGACTGCTGCGCCCTTGTCGCAACATGGTCTGCGATGTATTCAAGCTTCTGTGGATGACATTTCGTAGGTACTGGGTACTCATGCAGGCCGCAGTTCTAACACCACATGTGTCAAAGCCGTAAAGCAGTCGACTATACTCTGTTCAACCTGCAACCCGAAATCCCACAGGGCGAGGGTGGCGAGCCTGTGTTGCTGCAAACATCCTTTCATGGCAGGTTACACTTGGAGTTGCAAACTTAACTGTGGTGCTGTGCTCACAAGCGAATGTTGAAGTGACTACGGAACAACTCAGAAGTCGCAGCGCGAGGAGCTCTTCAAGCCTGCAGCTGCATGCCTCCCGAAGATGTGTCATGGCCGTCAGTATTGCAATGAAAGCCTTCGGCATCCTAGCGTACGGGCTACTACATAGCTTTCGCCGAGCGTTTCAGTTTGAAGGGCAACGGTCTAGGCCTTGAGAAATTCCACCTGAGGCCCTAAAGGACACTCGAGCTTCAAGAACGAAACTCACCGAAGTTTGAATCCTTCGCTCTGTGTCGACTTCTTTCAGGTTCATACCTCGGCGTGATGTTACTCCGACTCGAGACAAGAACGCATGCTTCCTCTCCCAAGTCGTTCACCGTCTGCCACTGCACCACAAATGGATTCAGAACGGAACGTATCATTCTTGGAGCTGAAACTGCATCTTCGTCAGCTGATCAGGGGTGCATGGGAAACAGAAGAACCCTCTGGAGGAGATGTTGCACACTCTACGTATCCAGAGCACGCAGATCTTCTGCCTCGGTCAAGGGCGATCCATATCCTGGCAGCCAAGACTGCATGGATTCTGCGGTATCGTAGATTGCCCAAGCCAGACTCGCTCCCGATTTCGGAAGTCGGTAAAGACATGCTTACAACCCCTTGTGAGGCCTCGTCATCGAAGGCAAAGGCCGCGTGACCAGCAGTGACTGTTGCCTGCGATCAGAAGAGAGCCACTCAGCAAGATGCAAAATTCGCATTAAAGCTTTCGGAGCAAAAGATGATTCGACAGGTGTCTCGACTGGCCTGTGTCCAGCCTTTGAGAATCTCATAGACCTTCCTTGGTGTCCGAGCGGGTGTGCTGTCGCTTTCAGGCCTATCTCCCTCTCCCCCCTCTCGAGCCCGAGGAGTACCTCTGGTGCCGCAACCGACTGGCTCTGCGTGCCCACTTAAATTCAACTGGCCGGAGCAGTTACCGCAATATAAATGTTGAGATAAGCCGGCAAAGAGCTTGCAGACCTGGTGCCTCGACGATGTCAAGAATTCAGCCAGGCAGCTTCGAATCCACTCCCAGGAATGCGGCTGGCCTCCGGCCGGCCGTCCAAGCACAGAAAGTTTCACAGAACATGCGGCATCTTGCCCAACCACAATTTACACCCACATGTGGCTGTGTATGCCAGCTGTCGTCGGGTGCATTCCTGCATGTTCCCGCAAGGGTCAGCACGTTCCCTGAGTGGCCGGCCCTGTACAACAGACGTCAAAGGGCCGGAAACCTGTCACGAGCACTTCGCAAGGCAGGCGAGGCACTCTGAGTCTGAGTTCGAGCACCTCTTAAGGCTTAAGGTCTCTTAAGCATGGCAGTTGGACCGGACCAACTCGCGAGCAGCGGATCCGAGCCGTTCCGAAGGAGAAATCCAGTGGCCCATGCTCGGCCTTGCGACACGGTACAAGCACTCCTTCAGGCCCTCTCTGCACGGTGCGCAACTGGCCAGGCCTGTCATGGCAGCCCAGTGCAGGGGCGTCTCGCCGGCATCGTCTTGGGCATTAACGTCAATGCCCATACCTCGGCCAAGCAAGGTAGACTTAACGAAGCTCACTTGCATCAGGAGCTCTTCCATGTCGGGTCTGAGTCAAGTGCGCACGAGCATCTCGACAGCTCTGGCACACCTAGCACTGCCATCCTTGGCTGTGACTGGCATCGACGTGGATAGACACAGCAGCATGCAGATCAAGTTCTCTTCCAAGTCAAAGCCCCTGGTAATTCTCTAGCTTGTCTCCGACTCCTGCATCTTTGATTAAGCCCGGCGCCACAGCAGCTGCTGCCGCAATGTGCAATGCCTCAAACATTCACACTTGCCTGCGCGGGGCCTCTATGGAGGACCCGGATATCCTTCGTGTGCCGTGGAAAAGTGGCGGCTGTGTGCTCGGCCGATTCCCCGAAGCCGCCCTCGAGGCTGGCCAGATTAATGTGCGCCCCGCTGCCTCCAGAAACAAAGAAGGCCGGAAGGGGGCCCAGGGGAGACCTGGGACCTGTCTGAGTCTGGGAAGCCGGCATCGCAGCTTCGCCATGATGTCACAGGCGTCACGCAAGCGCTCGAAGTCCTGGTTGTCCCTCATGCACGCCGCCTGAGACACGAAGATGCGGCAAAAACGCGGCCACTACCCCAACCTTACCTGGCCTTTCGCAGCACGGGCCCAAGCATTCTGGCCGGGACCTGCGTGCAAGGGACTGAACCAACTTCTTGGGTTTGTGTGTTTGTGTTCATGCATCGTTGCTTGTGTTTTGTTGAAGTTTTTTTTACAGTCGCAGGCCCGCAGGCCCTTGTTTGGCGCTTCATCTAACTAGGTCTCCGCAATGACTGAAGAAGATTGTGATAGCATGGGGCCAGGCTTTGGGCCTCAACATCCGCAGTTCTTAACGGTGCAACGCATATCCTCGGGGCCAAGATCTTCGAGAACAGTGATGACTCCCACTTCAGCTGAGCCTTCGCGCTGTAAAGACTGCGTGCGAATAAACGGGCGATCGAGTGAGGCAGCCCCGGGCGGCTGATGGGCTCTTCCGAATGCAACTGCATTTCCACCCATGATCTCGCGCACACTTTGCTCCAGATTGCTTGATGCGGCTGTCGTGGGATATATTTTGAATCTTTGCATGCTCTGGGCCGTGAGTGCATGATCCTAGTCCGCGCCCGCACCGACCGCGGGGAAGCCAACGCTCGTAGTGTTTAGTGAGAGGATTGTACTCATGCTCAAATCGAGAATGAAGTTATGTAGCCGCGATCGCCACATTGACATGAGATTGAGCGACGGCAGAGAAAGGAGAACGATCGAGGATATCTTTATCAGTGCACCAGATGCCGTACAGGCTGCTTCCATTTCTCTTCTCTGGTCTCATTTCCAGGAGTCGGCGGCATCGAGCAAGCACTGCAAATCCAAGCAGCGCAGTAGAGATGTTAGCTGGGCAGGATCTATTCTGAAAGAAGACTTGAGAGGAGGTGAAGACCTTTGAAGAGCAAAGAAGTAGCACATTCAAAGCTAGAATAATTGGAGTTTGCGACAATAGGGGGTACATTAGTTTGGGATCCCTGTAAAAGAGTCCTACTATAAAGGGTCCTATGTTGGGGTCCCCTATTTTCGCTTGAAGAGCCGGAGTCGGAAACTCGCCTGCATCGGGACGTTACTACGGTGGATGATATAAATCCTGCATTACCCATAATAAGGAATATACCATAATTCCCATAGTTTAGGGTCCTTAAGGTAATGCAGGATTTATATCATCAACCGTATCATGGCCTTGGCAGTCATCTTCTGCTCGAACTCTGTGATGCAATTCTTTCCGAATTCCATCCTTGCTGCTAGGGGTGTTTTCGGTGTGGCAAAATCCTAAATAGGGTTTTTTTAAATAAGGAACCCCCCAAAGTATTCCGTATACGACTGACATGTCTCAGCTTTCACACAAATGACCTGTGCGAAGAAAGCTAATGATTCCGCCAAGCATCAGCTTTGACAACAAGATGTCCTTCTCCTCTGTTACTGTACATCTGGCAGCTTCTGCTTTCACCCGGATTGATGACAAATTCCAGGCAATCGCAGAGTCGAACTGGCCGAAAACCCATCGTTTCGTGGATAGCGGAGCTCGCATAGCCACGATACCCTCTCCACAAGCCACGTCCCACAGAAGACCCTGGCCAGGAGCATCAATGCTCAGCTGATGCACATGTCCATAAATGTGCTGCAAAGGTGCCTGTCTGTCTGCAAAGAACAGCTCGTACAAGCACCACCTGAAAGCTGCAAAGGCATTCCCTGCTCCGATTGCAATGATGGGGAGCGGACAGACTGGCAACATTGTGCCGCCAGGTAAGGCTTGTCGGCTGGTCCAGGATGAGCCTGGTAATGTGACTTCTCCAGCTCCACGCTTCATCGGCAGGCACACAGGATGTTGAGTGCTAAGAGCTGGGCAGAACGCCTCTGCCAGTGTTTGACAAGAGGCGCTGTGTCTTCTCTGCGGACTCGTTAGCTGACTTCTCCAGCTCGCCACGCCTCTTGCACACACTGCTGTCGGGATCTGCAAACAAATAATCCACCGCACATCATTGACACTATTCAACGGGTGTTCGAGCTCCTTCTACACAAAGCATCCACGTAGTAGGTCGTCTTCTCCGGCAGAAGGTGTGCCTTCCGGCTAGCAACATCGAACCGTTCAGTGCTCTGGCGCTGCAGTTCGGAAACCTCTGCATGTCTCTCTATCGCGCTGAACAAGGCCACCAATTTCACGTCCTGCAGATTGAATTGAACAGCGCAGTATGGAGCTTTCCATGAAATTGCGAAGTCAAGCTAGCCGAGCGAAGGCCACGCACGCGTCCTCAGGACATATGACGTAGGTGTCGGGCAACTGGCGCTGTGTTTGAAAGCACCTGCAAGGAAAATGCAAAATCATGTTGGGAGATGTTGACAGGCTGTCGCGTGGATCCCCGAAGCCGCCCTCGAAGTCTCGCAAAGGCTGGCACTCCGAGAAGGAGCTGTTGACGGGAAGGATGTCACGTAGAACGTGAAGCTCCTCGCGACAGTCTCCCGTGGACCCGGGGTGCTAAGCCGGCGGTCAAATGGGATGTTATCTATAACCCACTCTCAGTCCTATGCTCAACATGAGACGATGTTGCGGTGTCCAACTCAAACGTCTCTGCAACCTAATCGCGCTCGCCTTGTCCTTGTTCCACAGGTCTCTGGAGCTGGCTTTGTACCACGCGGGCAAGCCTCCAAACTCCACCAGCCGCCTACCTGCCGGCAGATTCATCGCTGATAGAACCCAAGCATATGGGAAAACTGCACTTAGCACCGCTGTTCATAAGTACCAGACGGAGCAAGCCACTTAAGGATCCGGCGAAGCATGTTGGCAAGAATCCGAAGCTGTGACCTCGATCAGCCATCTTTGCTGGCTCTATGTCGCCAAATCTCGGGGCCTCTAAATGCCACGTTTGCGCTTGGTTCAAGCAAACACTGCGACTTTACACCGAATTGTGGGAACCAAGTGTTGGGAATATATATGGTAGGTCCAGAACAGAAGCAATGCAACCGCAGATTCAAATCTCTGCAGTCGGGAGGCAAAGTGAGCGCACGATGCTCAGGTGGCATGACGTTGCAAACCTCAGAGAAGCCATCAATAGCGCACAAGGTCAATCGAAATCTGCATGCCCTCATTCATGGAACCCCTCTCGCGCACCCTATCCGAGGCATAAGACATCCTCATACCCAAAAGGTTTGTCAAGCTCAGCTACTACACGGGGAACTCTCCGATGATGCTGAAGAACTCATCCAATGTAGGGGAGTCCAGCACTCTAGGCTCAAACTCGGTGCGAAACTTCAACCCCTCCGTCTCTCTTTCGCCAGGGCTGGGGTGGGGAGTTGCCCCGTCGCTCTCTCTCTCTCTCTCTCTCTCTCCTACTCGTCTTCTCCCAGGCTGAAGGGGCGAGTGAAGCCCTCCGTGCGGCCCGCCCGCCGTTTACTAGCTCTTTCTCTTTCGCTCCTCCCTCCAGTGCTCTGTTGAATTGAACGCTTGCAAGTAAGCTTTACAACGATGTGTCCGCCAAATGCCTTCTAGGGAGGAGAGACAAAGGACAGAGACAGAGAGAAAGAGAGAAAGCGAGAGAGAGAGAGAGAGATAGAGAGAGAGAGAGAGAGGGAGAGAGAGCGAGAGTAAGTGAGGGTGTATGGCACTTTGCTGTCTGCTGAGCATATACTGTCTGATGTGTATGTATATATGTAATATATGTAGATATGGATACGGATTTGGAAATAGATATAGATGTGGTTTTAGGTATGTAGATGTATATGCATATAGATATAGATATAGCTGTAGCTGTAAGTGTTATATATATATATATATATATATATATATGCGTTTATGTATCTTAATAAAGCTATAGATATAGGTACAGGTATATAGATATGTAGATACAGAAAGAATAAAATCGACATTGGTGCAGATATAGAAATAGACAGGAGTATGTACATATGTACAGATAGATGGATAGATACGTACCCGTGGTACATTTAGCACGAATAGTGTGTATAGCATCTGCTGCAATGTTAACAGGCCCTGCAACCTGAGTTGGCTTCTCAGAGGCCTCTGAGGCAGAGACTCTTTTCAAGTCGAAGAAGTTGTTCCAGTTGTCGAAGCTCTCCTTGACTCCACGGGCCTGGAGCTTGGGAACTCGGGAATGGACGGTGCATTCGTTTCTGAAACCGTGGAGTCTCTGGCATTTTCGAAGCTTGACTGCAGCAACCCTGCAACAAGTAACACGGGGCGAAGACTATGTTATGTTTGTGAGGAAGGCTTATGCTGAGGCACATGAGGGTTTCGCGGCAAGATGCACCTGGACATGATGCAAGCAGACAAGACTTGTGACCTGCCTGCATGGGTGAAAGATACCCGGGCAAGGACGGGCTTGCACATGTCGTACTTTCTCTACACGCCTGGTCACATCGCCCAGGCCCAACCATACATGCCCAAACGATCCCAAACATGCCGTTGAGTCCTCTGGTTACCTTGTGAGTATTTAAGGTTTGAAGGGAAACCTTCCGGCCGTCTTGGACCCTGGCTTCCAGAGCTTTTCTGCATTCCTGCAAGCGTTTTCCCCGCGGCTCAGGCTCTTTGCCGACACCTTCCGTGCTGTGCCTTGCCTGTCGAATGCTGTGGTCAAGGATCTTGAACTTCACGGCGGTGTGCTCATTGCTGGCGACAAGACCTGAGCCACTAGGGCTAGGGTCGTGTGTCTATCCAGAGTGGAACGCATCTGCAAGGCTTATATCCAGTGAGGCTGGAGCTGTGCTCATGCTGGTACTCGGGAGAGCCGTCCAGTCGCCTTGGAGCAGAGAGTCAGGTTATATATTAGTTATATACATATGTACACAAATATACAAATATACTATAAGATTTACAGCTATGTATATATATATATATATATATCGCAGAGCGCAGACCTGAGGCTCTGGGGGTCCTGGCCGTGCTTCAGACACAGTCTCCAAATTCTCCAGTTCGTAGACGTCGCCGTCAGTGCGAATTCCATCCAGCAAATTAGCACTGCTTCTGTCATCTTCACAGTAGCAGTTTGCAATGTAATTCATGACTAGCCGTCGTTCAGCCTTGCTAGCGGCATCCGTTTTGCTGCAGCAGAAGGAGTGTAGAAGGGCGTGTAGAACAGGAACTGAGGTTGCACGCCTGGTGCCGACCAAGCCGTCGGGAGTGCCTAAGCTACGAAGGCTGCAGTCCAGACTTTGGGGTTTTGAGCTTCACAGCTTGACTTAGCTGATCTTAGCTGCATCAGAACTGAGGTGTCGACAGAGCAGCAGGGGCTTGGTTTCAATACCTCCTCCTTGTCTCATCAACCGAATCCTTTCCCGCACCTCTTCCCAAGGAACGGAGAATGGATCACCACCTCCGGCCAGCTCAGACCTTACCTGCCAATCTAAACGACAGTTTTCGGATTGGAAGATGTCGTCCGAACTTGGCGCTCTGTATTCCACAAAACGCTCCTTCTCAACTTGCAACACCTTCTCCTCATTGACATTGAAGATGCTACACCCCTCCTCTCTTGCGAGTTCTTCACGAAGCTTCCATCGCCTGCGACTTGTTGCCGTGTCGGTGATGATAGCCATCTCGAAAATACACCAACTTCTCTCCAAGATGCTGGCATGCTCGTCCAGAAACAGGGCTGTTGCCTCGGACTTGCCGAATGCACTGAAGACAGGGGAGTTTAGCAAATCGAAGACGTGGGCTGGCGCACTCTCCTCCCGAGCAAACATTCCGATCCACATGTTGTCTCGGATTGTCATGCCCTGGTCATCAGCCAGATGATGTACGCTGCCCATGAAGTCACGAAACCCGCTGTGCAAACTGAAAGACACAAAAACTTTGGGATCTTGTGGTCCGTACGCCACGATCTCTACCCAGCTCCAGGCATATTCAGGTGGCAAGTCATTGGTTGCAACATCTTTGCTGATGTCCGCTGCGAGGTATCGTATGGCAGGCTTCAGGATATATGAAGCCATATCTTCCATGAGGATGTCCTCCCAGTGTAACCAGTCGGACTCGTTGTCCCGATGCTGTAAGAGGCCGGTCTTGCATAACCTTTGGATGAACTCCGAGAGTTCCTGCACCTGTAGCAGAGAAATGCCTCGCGAGGCTGGATCCGGGATATTGACTGGAAGTTTGCCGAGGGCCCATGGCGTGAGTTTGCCATGCATCCTGTCCTAGCTAGAGTCTCCGGGCTGTTCAGGTGCTAGTGATATTGTGGGGGCTCGCAATGACATGGTGCAAAGTTTGCAGTAACTTACCCGTGGCGCTGCTGTATCCTCCGTAAACAGCCTTGTCCGTTTCGGCTTTGACCTAAGGCATCAGGAGCATGAGTAAAGCCAATCGCAACCACAAGCGAACTGTTGAACTCTATTGCTGTGTTACTGTTGTGGCTGCCGCGATTCCTACTACAGCTGCTTGCGCTGCTACTGCGACGAAGAATTCCATGATAACTCTATGCAGCATATTGCAGCATGATCTCATGGTCTCGAGTCTAGAGTTGAGGCGTTCTTCGATAGCTGGGGTAGAGCCTGCGATGCTTGGCGCAAGGGAGAAGCAAGATGGATCTCATGAGAATGTGGCATGATCCTGCAGAGGTAGCTACTACGTATGTGCTGCTTTTGCGGGCATGCCCTAGCAGATGCCTGCCGGACTTTCCATCTGCGGGAGGGAGTGCCACAGCGTAAGTTCAGCCAGATTGGTTGGCATCTCTCGCGTGCTCCCTAATTAACGTACAGTAATGTTACAGCCCTGCTGCATCTGCTGCTTCTCATGCTGGGACTACCGTGATGTCGTCCACAGCCATGTCGCTCGACCAACCATTTCCGGTCTCCCCAACGATGCGCAGCTTGTTGACATCACCCGGAATGTCCACTTCAGCATGCAACCACTGATCTCCCTGGGCGCCAGACACGGTGAAGAGGGTATTCCAGGCACCTGCTGTTCCTGAAGACATCACCTTCAAGTCGCCCATCTTGTTTCCCTTCATATGATAGTAGAAGGACATCTTTAACATTGACGAAGAGATAGCAAAGCTAGGCGACTCCAAGATGAACTGCTTGTTCTTGTTGCTACCGCTCGCTTCTGTGTAGACATACTGTGTTCCACCATGTGCTGAGCTTGGGCCGGTGTTGGAACTCGGCGTGTTGCCTGACTTTCGTGTCCAGTCCTCATCACCGGCACCCGTGAGCCAGTTGCAAAAGTCGGACTCGAAGTCGCAGCCCAGTGCCTCCGGGGCCAATGCTCTGTCTGTGCTTATCTGGATATACGGGGCTTGTACCTTCTCTGCATGAGTCTACGTGGAAACTTGGTCTTGTGAACTTGCTCTGGAATTGCGTCGGGTCGACGCACTGGCCCTACAGTCTCACCAAAGGAAACCGGAAAGATTCAAGCGACTCCTCCGACTACTCTGTTTCATGGCGCGTCACGGTTTCTCTGCCCAACTGGCGTCCCTAGGAGCTCGTGCCAAGAAGCCTGGTCAACAGGCATCGGAGGTGGCGGCGTCGGTGCCATTTCCGATGCCACGATGGAGTCCAAGGCCATGTCACTCCGGTAGGAAGAGCCTCGACACAAAAACAGCTCCAGGGCTGATTGTCTTCTGAGTTTCTACGACGCATTTTTGCGGATATAGCCGGAAAGTCGTGATCGCCTGTGAGGCCAACGAAGCGCAAGGCAGTAGCCTGGCCGGGGATCGTGACGGAGACTGGAAACCAATGCTCGCCGAGGTCTCCTGAACATTGATTTGGAATTTTCCGAAAATTAGAGGTACCTTATTTTGGGGTCTATATGATAAGGATCCTACTATTCAATTTAGGGTATCATATTAGGGTCCCCAATTTTTGGAAACTCACATTTCTCTTTCTAGACCGCCATCTCTGTGGATACGTCTGCTCTTAATTGTCTGTCACTACTTTCATACATAGACATACATAACTTCGCGAACTTGCCGTATTATGGCTAACGGCTCCTGACTTCTCCCAAAGCTGTGTCCAGCCATCAGTGCCGGCAAACTCGAGTGCCAGGCTGCCCATGCTGGAGCCGTACATGCCTCAGATGGTACATGCCGTAAATGAACTGGTCGCGGTCCCGTGCGAAGATCTGTTGCCAATTAACAACAAACTGTCGAAGAGGATGCTTTAGGGAGGATGGATGTGTGAGAGCGTGCTTGCGCCCAGGAGCTGCATTGGAAGTACAGCCCACGATCGCTTGGTCCGGCCGAGAAATTGGCACTCTGGAGCACAAACTGCACATCCGGGTGGTTTTGACCGCTGGATTCCACAAAGACGTAATGACTACCTGAATCATGCTGGCAGGGGAGGCCGTGAAACTGCAGCTCGAAGACTAACAACGAAGCTCCGGAGGCTCGGAAACTCTTCGGCCCGGCCTGACTCTGCCTGGCTGGGCCCTGTGCTGCTGGACGGAGTCTTTTTATTTGTCCGAGTCCACCTCGGCACTCAGACTTTTCTCTCGCTCCCGGGCACAAGGAGCTGATATGTTTTGGGCCCACAAGCCCACCAGAATGTGTATCGTGATATTTGGGGGAAGTGAGACGGGACAACCGCCTAGTGGCCTTCACAACCCATGAAGTATACTATATCGCGTATCACCACGACACATGTTCTTGCAAATCGGCGGGCATGCAACATCACAATCACACACACACACACAGACACACACACTCACTCACTCACTCACTCTCTCTCTCTCTTTGCTTTGCTTGGGGCTTGGGGCGGGAGCAGTCCTCCCGTCGCGCGCGGGTGCGCTGCCCCATCCATTCTTTTGAATGAAAGGGCTCGGTCTTTACAGGAACGTGTGCCTCCCTGTTGAAGGCGTGTGCCTCTCGAGTGGCGTTGAGGCCCACCGACTTTGTCACCAATCAGGAAGGTTAAAGGAAGAATGCTCGAAAAGACAAGCGTGTGCACGAGGGCTTGCAAAAACATGCTGTAATTAACGGCCCCGCAAGCCGTGTGCTTGCTGCGGGCACTCCACTTTGAGGTTCGCGAAAGGTTTGTGGCGTGTGCCCCCCGCACTCTAATTAGTTCAAGAAGTAAGGTGCAGCGGTATGGTGCACTTTTCTTGTGTTTGAAGCGTCTGCTGGTGTTGTACACGGATTGCCGGGTATCCCGGCGGCATTGCAAAAACTAAGGCGTCGAGAAACAGAAAACTACACTGCCTCACTGCTCCTCTGGTGTCACTGCCGTCGTGCTTTGTCCACTCGGATGGCCGTAAAGGGGTGCTTGGTTGTGCACTCGGGGGATGGTGTCCCCTTCTCTCCATCGTAGGGTGTGGTTCTCACTCTTGGCGTTCCTGCCATTTGCTCAGTCATCTGCACGTTCTTGTCCCCCTCCCATCCAGCGGGTAGTTTTGCGTCTGCACTTGGTCGGCGCCGAGGGAGGGGTGCTCGTACACCCTTCGGGGCAAGCCCTCAGGGGCCAGGTTCAAGGAAGGTCTTGCTCAAAGTAGGCGAGGGGCCCTTGCGATCCAAATGTTACGGCGTGTGACTCAAGCCACCCCCACCCGACGGAGCGTCCACCCTCCAGGGAGGCAGAGCTAACACTCTGCCACCCCGGAGGGCCGTCCCCGAGTGCCTCACGACGAGGCGGCAGATGACTTGAGCCAAAATGGCTTCTCTCTCTCTCTCTCTCTCTCTCTTTCTCTCCACCAGGTAAGAGGAAGAGGTGCGCAAGCCCTCCCCCTCACACGCATGCGTGCACCTGCAAGCTTTGGCAGGGTTTTGGAGGATCCACCACGAGGCATAGTTTGTCCAAGCACTGGGGTTATGTCGACCCAGGCCGGGTCAAGTCGGCTCTGCCCAAGGTCACGCCCCGATTTGCGTGAAGGCTGTGGCGCTGGCTCCTCCGGTAGGGTGTCTTTCTCCCTCTCTGTTCCTTGCTTGCCCGGCGTCTCTTTCTTTCGCCAGGCTTGAGGGGCGAGCCCCCCGCTAGGGTTATGAGACGATTAGGGGGCTACACAGCCAGTTTACAGGATTTAATATGTTTGCGATATGGTTGCGAAATCTTTGCGACTCCAAGTTTTGGTTTGGGCCCAACGCAAAAATAACGCAAAGATATCGCAACCCATTTCGCAACCCGAACTCCGGGGAGCATAAATAACGCAAAAGCCTGACGCAAAGATTTCGTAATATTTCGCAAATGTTATGCTGACGTGGCTCTGTAGCCCTGATCATCTCATACCCGTAGGGGCTGCCCGATGTTGGCGGGATGCACTGTATTAAGTGCGACTGACTATCTCCACGGGGCATGATGCTGGTTCATTCACGACTAGTGCATACGGCCTCTCTTCTCTGCCGCTGCCTTTCGCCAGGACTAAGGTGTAGGGGGTTTTACCCCCTACACCGCGCGCTCGTCTGTCTCGCTCTCTCCCTCTCTCTCGCCCATGGGGGCCTGTCAAGGCCCCCAGGCATTATGCCCCTCGATGTTTTATCGGGAGTGGGGGAGTGAATAACGAATGTAGATCATCAACAAGTGAGGGACTGGCTAGGTCCCTCGGCCGCTAGGGGCCCGCCACTGATCTATCTCTTTCTTTCGTCAGGGCTATGGTGTAGGGGGTAACTCTCTTGCTTGCACTCGGACAAGAGGCGTAAACGCCTCCGCGCACACGTGCGCACCGGTTCAGGTCTCGGTTGTGAGAATTTCCCCGGTTCTCGCGAGGCTCTGGTTTGCACTGTTGTACCCCCCCTGAACTTTAATTACAACTTAAACCACCAGGCCTCGTCATGATCCGGTAGGGGAAGCCTGTTGCCCCATGACTAAGCTCAAAGCTTGGGCGTTGTTCGCCGTTGGGGAGTGGCTCGGTTTTCTCGATCTGTTAAGCTGTTATCCCCGAGTACGGCAGTCACAACAACAGCTAAAGGTACAACATGCTAAGGTCCCCGAACACACAGGCTGCAGGTTACATAGCGGTGCAGGTTCCCCCAATCATCACAGTGCACGCAGGTTGCGGTTCCCCCTGCTCAATAACGGAGGCTCTGGACACTACACTCACTTCGCTCAGGCCGTCGACGTTTGAGCGGAGCTGTTTCCGTGGCTGCCTTTGGTGGCGGCGCCCCCGCGGGGTATTGTCTGGCGAGGTTCTTGGCGTTGTTCCCCCCTTGTGGCGCCGTGTCTTCCGCTCTCCCCACTGCTGACCATGTACAATCCTGCTGCTGGGCCACTCGGAAAACTTTGGCTGCAAGGCTTCCTCGTGGCATGTCTGTGCTGCCATCTGAAGAACTGGCTGCGTTCGCTCTCAGTGGTAGCTTGACTTGCAGTTGGCCCACTCGGAGATTGCGGCGCTGTTGGGTTCGGATGTCCCCCGCCTTGCGGATGCCGGCTTTCGCGGCAGCCACATCCCCCAAGATCAGCGGTTCCATCTGCACCTCCTCCTCAACTTCTTCTTTACGAAGACCTCTCAGCACACTCTCCACCAGGTCGTCGTCCTTCTGTGGGAGGTCCCCCGCTTGCTCTGCTTTTGTGTCTTCTGGACGGCCAACTTCAGTAGCATGTTTGGCCGAGGAGTCCCCCACAATCGAAGCGTCACAAGAGCTGCGTCCGGCTGGTCGTGCGGCTGCAGTCCATTCCATCTCGCGCTCGTCCATGTCGATGTTGTGGAAAACCGCTGCCAATGCTTCGTCTGCGGGGTCGTAGACTCTGGTTATGTCTGCTATCCGGAGTTGTTCCCCCTCCAGTGGGCGTTCCGCCTCGTCTTCAAGCATCAGGTCAGGCGGTGTTGTCCATGGTGCATCATGTTCTGGTTGGCTCCACGGTACACTGTCGCCTTCTCCCAGGATTTCGGGCCGTGTTCCCCAGGGTACATCCATTGTAGGATCCGTCCAGTCTGGCGACTCCTCTTGCGTTTGACTGCCACCTCTACCGTCACGGTGTCATAGTCGGCGGTCGTCCCCGCTTGCACGTCGGACTGGTCCTTGTTGTAGTTCTTGTTCCCAGTGTCGCTGGGTTCCCCAAGGTTGCCGCTGCCAATTGGCATCTCCCCCGCTTCGAACACTTGCTGAGCACTTCCTTGTGGCTGCTCCTCTTGTCCCCCTCGCGTCTGCTTGAGGGCATTCTTGAGGAGTTTGCGTACTGGGGTAACTCTCCGCTTCGCTTCGCTTGGCCCCCCTCTCCTTTACACGTTGGTGGGAGAGTGCCATTGGGGTCGAATGCGCGGGGCTGTTCCCCTCGGTTGGCATGCGCGGTAGAGTGCGTCTGGCGAAAATCCCCCCGACCCTGAACTTTAGCCCGCGTCCCGGCCTCATCCCCGCGCCCACTATGGCAAAATCCTTAGTACCTTTGCCAGACGCCTCCCCCATGCAATGCCCAACGGTTGGTGGCAGGTTCCCCTCTCTGCAGTACAAACAACAACTGAGGACAGGGCGTAACATGACTATGCCGAAACAGCAGGACAAAGTGAGTTTGTAGGGTTGCCATGGCTACTCGGTGAGGGTTCGCCAGCTGAAATGTACAAGTATTGTCCAAAAGCAGCAGTAGCTGGTCCCCCCCACGCGCTCTTACGAAAAGGCCGGTTGAATTATTCCTTCTAGTATGGGCACAGTCGGCGAAAGCGTTGAATTATTGTGGCGGTTGGTAACATAAGTCGCAGGATGGCGACTGGTGCAATTGAATTTGGCTTTCGGTCGCTACTTCGAGCTGTTGCAGAAAACGGGAAAACATTCGGTGGCTACTTCGAGCTACCCTCAAGAAGGTATGCATCCCCCCGGCAAGGGTACAAAGGAGAACTTCGGGAACTAGGGAAGGCACATGGCAGCAACAACAAGAAGAAAGGATGCCCCCCCTAGTTCCCGTCCCCCGCACACTGTACTTTTTACAAGTCGCGCTCACGGCTCTCACGTTTGTTTCGCATGTGTTCTTGCACATGCTGCGCTTGCCACCACAGGTTCGGCTGAAGTCGTACCCGTTGTGGACTGTGGCTCGGGCTGCGCGGTCGGTTCCTCCCCCTCGGGCTGCGACTCGGACTGCGTGGTCGCTCCTTCCCCAGCTCTTTTCTCCGCGGGCTTCTGCTTGGAGTGCGCGGTCTCTCTTTTCCCAAGCTACGTCCCCCTCCGTGTACGTCGTCTTCGGCGGTTGCTGTTCCAGCGTCCTCTCTCCTTGCTCTCGTCGGTCTTTGGCTGGTACTGTCTCAAGGCTTCCTTTGTCTTCGGCGGTCCCGTCTTCGTCTCGGTCTCCTTCTCCCACGCCTTGGCTGTGTGGCTCTGTGCCGGTAGTCGCTGAGTCCGTGCTCCCCCAGTCAACTTCTTCTTCGTCACACCTTTCTCTCAAGGCGACTGCGGCTTCCTCCCCGCGGCTTGCTTGCATCGGTGGCCTCGAGGTAGTCGCCCCCGTTGCTTTGCGCCTCTTCCGAAGCTTCTTTCGGATTTGGCGTGCCTTTTTGAGTAGTGGGCCGGCTTTTTGAGGGAAGCGGATGACATGTGCTCGCGTCTCGTTGGCGAGCTTGGGCATATATTTGTCCACGATCCTGGTTAGTTTGTCCGCCGCTCTTCCTATTTTGCACCTTTCTTCAAAGCGTTCACGGTATTTGGCATGCTCCCCCGCCTCGAGGTTGCTCAAAGGCTTGCCTGTCACGAGGTCCATCCACTTGTCGTTCTCTTTGTAGATTTCTCTCTTCCCCCACTTGTCAAGTGGTCCAGGCAGGAAGTGCAGGCCTAGTCCCCTCCTTGTCGTGAACCTGGTCATGTGCGTAAAAGGAACTTGTGGGGTTCTCGTGTCCCCCGCTTCCCGCGGTGGCGGGTGACTGCCTTGGGTTACCGGTCTGCTCCCCGTCCCTTTCTCGCTGCACCCATGGAAGCGGCATGCCGGATCCGACCTCTCGTGCACCTTGCGAAATCCTTGCTGACAAATGCATGCGCCTTGCCGGCATATGCGGCCTTCCTTCTTCCCTTTTGGCTTCCTCGCCCCACTTGGGTCCATCTGTACCACTCCACCACGGTGGCCACGGTGGTTATTGTTCTCGGTCTCCCCGCTAGTCACGGACTTCCAGGCGTGGTACTCCCCCTCCCAGCGAGGTGGTTCGGTAGGCGAAGCTCCACCAGGAGTGTCAGAGCGCGGTTGGAGAAGAGGTTCGGGTCCCCCTTGGTTCACAAGTTGAGGAGGAAGGTCTTGCTGTCCCCCGGTCGCCGGACTGCAAATAGTGTTCGATCGTGCCGGTCAGTTTTATTGCGCACTCCTTCACGAAGGCTACAGGGGCCACTTAAGGACAATGGCGGCGGATGATTGGTCTCAAGCACCGCTGGGACAACGGCAGGGCTCTCTCGGAGGAACAGTCCGAGCCAACCCCGCCAGCTGCCCCCCGATGCAAGGAGGTGGGACACACCCCCAAGCAAAGGTGCAGTACTTGAGCCAAAATGGCTCTCTCTCTCCCTCTTCTTCCCCGGGGCATGAGGGGAGTGCGAAACCCCTCGGCCTTAAAGGCCCCCCCGATGTTTGTGGGGCTTTTGGAGGGGTGTGAAAACTTGTGACGGTTTCCCCCCGTTTGTTTCTAACTTATAATAACTCTCCCTCTCTCTCGGGGGCCCGTCAAAGCCCCCGAGCATCATGCCCACCCGATGTTTTATCGGGGCAAGAGGAGTGAGTAACGAGTGTAGATCATCCGTAAGCTGAGGTCATAAAGTATACGATAGCGATATGAAAGATGATCGTACACTCTCAAGGACACATGCTTTGACATCAGCATTTCCGCCCCACTCTCTCTCTTTCTTTCGGCAGGGTAGAGGATGGGGGAGTAACCCCACCCCCCCGCGTCAGTGCCCCCCCATAATCAACAATGTGGGAAGCATGGTGAAATACATCTGCCCCGTCCCGGGGATCAGTGCTAACTCCTTGCCGAGGCGCTTCTTGGCCTCTGGATTGAACCAGCTGCAGAAATCAACTTCGAAGTCACAGCTCACTGCATCAATCCCCGTTCCCACCGCTGGCGTGGTCGTCGTTGTAGTTGTCGTGGTCGTCGTGGTCGTAGTCGTGGTGGTGGTCTTGACATGTACGGAATCGATGGCAATGTCACTTCTCCAATCAGGGCCTACCATTGCATCAAATCGAAGGGAAGAGAAGCCCGGTGGAACGGGAATGTCGGCTTTCCACCAACTTTCGCCGAGATCGCCGTGTGAGCTCCAGAGCTCTATCCAGTGATTTGTGGTATCCTTTCCTTTCAGATGCAGGCTGCCCATGCCCTGGCCGAACATGTGAAACCAGAAGCTGAGTTCAAAACTCACGCTCGCACCATCAAAGGATGGACTCTGCAAAGTCAAGACATCTCCAGGCAAGGCAGGTTCGCTGGCTTCCACATAGAGGTAGTAGCTTCCGTTCTGCGCGTGGCTTGGACCAGTGCCATTGCTCGGTGTTCCCTGGTCTTGCTGAATCCAGGACCCCGTCCGAGACCAGCCACAGAGGCCGCCCTCGAAGTCGCATCCTGACGGCGCCGTGAAGGGTGCCCCGCATCCGCAAGTCATCGCACAGGATGTCAACGCGAATTGTTCTTGGCAAGACATGGCCAGACTTTTGTCGTTTGCCAATGCACCCCATGTAGAGTCCTGTGCCCACGTTGCACAAGCATCGGTAGAACTGCTGGCCCAGTCTGGCAGCCAGGCATCGTGACAACCGAGAGTTGTGCTAGTGGAAGTGGTGGTCGAGGTGCTGGTGCTTGTCGCTGTTGTGGTTGTCGTCGTCGTTGTGGTTGTCGTTGTGGTAGTTGTCGTTGTGGTAGTAGTCGTTGTGGTAGTTGTAGTTGTGGTAGTTGTCGTTGTGGTAGTTGTGGTTGTGGTAGTTGTCGTTGTGGTGGTTGTTGTGGTGGTTGTCGTTGTGGTGGTCGTCGTTGGGGTGGTTGTCGTTGCGGCGGGTGTGGTTGCGGCAGTTGTTGCCGGTGGTGGACTGCTTAAGGTCATCTGGATATCGTCGATCGCGATGTCGCTACTCCAACCTCCACCCGTGACCGCAACAAATCTAACAGCCACAGCCGCAGTGATGTCCAGCGATGCCTTGTGCCAAGCGTTGCCTTGAGTGTCGGCCTGGCTCCAAACAGACGAGAAGGTTCCGCGGGTATCTGCAACTTCAACATCCAAGGAGCCCATTCTACTGCCGAGCATGTGGTACTCGAAGCTCAAAGTGTAGCTGGCAGTGGCATCAAGTGCCGGGCTCTCGTAGATGGCTGTTTTTGAAGGATTGCCACTTCCGCTTGCCTCAACATACAGGTAGTGCGCACCCTCTGCGGCATTGTCTGGGCCCGTGTTCGAGCTCGGAGTAGCCCCCGAATGGACGGCCCAAGAGAGTTCCCCTTGGTTTGTCCAGTAGCAGTGGTCCTCGAAGGAGCAGTCGGTGGGGTCAGACCAGGTGGGCAGCTCAACACACTGGTACACATCCAGAATTTGCTCGATGTCACCGGCAGTGAGATGTTTGCGATTGCCCATGAGGTTTTCGTTCTCCGGAGGGTCTGTATCGTATGCATCCCCTGAAGGATAATGCATGATGCTCTGGTAGTCGTAGGGGGCATAGCCTGAGAAGGGGTCGTCAGCACCTGCAGGCGCAAAAAGTGCTACCTTCAACTCAAGGACAACTTATGCTGAGCGACAACACTCGTCCACTGTTGGGGCAATCTTTGTATCCTTTTGGCTAAGGAAATTGCATCATGACATGCTCGGTGACTTCCCGACATAACCCAGGCCTTGGTTGGTGGAGCCGATGTAGGACTTGAAGTCTGGCGTGTACTGGGAAAGCCAACCTGCGTCAATGTTTTGCCAGTGCATGATCAAGTGCGGCCCGTGTCCATTGTACTCTTGGGCTGCATCTGCGCGCTTTTGCTCATGATTCATTCCGATCGCATGGGCGATTTCATGAACCATGCTCCCGACGGCACTCATGTCATTGCACCAGCCGAGGTTAATCCTGCTGTAGTGTGGCGAACCTGCCCAAAAGCCCGGCCAGCCCATTCCTGACAAATAGCAGGAACCGGAGTCATATTCGCCCACCTTAATGTATGGACGGGTGATGTCCGCAGCATGCTTTTCCACCAATACGATGCATGACTGTCTGTGCCAACGCCTGACAGCCACCCGAAAAGCCTCTTTTCTGACATCATCTAGCCCGTCTTCGAAGTGGTATGGAATCACAACGTACTCGTAATACCTTTCATGAATACCGGGAGGGGGCGAAGTGACGCGGTCCTGCCACGGCCCACGGCCCGGACCACAATTGTCAGGCCAGCAATCACGATTGTAGCCCTCTGGCGTCTGCTTTCCACCAGTCTGGGCGAGTCCCGGTTCTGGAGTTGTTGCTGGGTCCTTCTGACCATCTGGGGCATCCTCGAGATGTTCGACCAGGTGCCCGGCGAAGATGCTGCGCAGATACTCTGAATCGCTCTCCAGAAGCTGCGTCAGACCGTACGGCACTCCTCCCTCTTCGTAATGCCCTGCATAGCGAAACACACGAAGTGGACAAAGATCCATGTCGTCAGTATGCGGGCTGAGCACCAACGGGTTGAAATCCAAGTGGCGGGAATCGATGAGGTGAGACCGCGCATTTTGGTTTACTTGCGAGGCACCGCATCGACACTCTACTCCAGCTACCAAGGCAAAAATGTCCAAGCCTTTGCCGGTGCAGAACTCATAGCATAAGCTAGGCGTCATGCTGTTTGATCTCATAGAGTAGAATGGCACGCCACTCTTACAAGGAACGTCACCGGAGTAGCTCATGCATGTGTAATCATAGGAGTTCCCGAAGCTGGCTCCAGGAGCCTCATGCCCTGGAGCACGATTGAAGCATCCGATCTCCAAGAAATCCGTGTCCAAGTCTGAATCCACAGGGCAACCGGCAGGTTCCAAGCATGTGTGCGTCAGATTGCTGTTGCACGGCAATTCAGCACAATCACAGGCTTTCGTCGTAGGAGGTTTGGGATAGCCGGCACACTGCTTCTCTGCTTCAGCCGCACCATCGAAGATGCGAAGGCACTCCACACTGCGAATCTGCATGGACCCGGATGGGCATTGGACACAGTCGGAGAAAGACGACGCCACCCAAGCAGTCGCTGATGTCGGGGCCGCGGACCGACGCGAAATGCGAACATTTCGCTGCTTTTTGCTCTTCACCTTTTCCAGGCGAACAACCTCCTTGTCCTTCTTGCGTTGCAGCATGACTGCGCCGCTAGCGGGGCAAGCAGCATCGGTTGTCTCAACAGGCACGGCTGCAGAAACTGCTCCTGCTGCAAGCGCGCAGAGCAGGATCCTGCTAGCAAACATGGCTCCCTCGAAAAGAAGCCTGACAGTTCAAGATCGGGGAAGATAAGAGAATCAAGGATGCCAAGCTTGAGACAGAGTCGGCGACGAAAGAAACCGATAGAGCACTCAAGCCATCTCAAGCCTTTCTTTTGCTTCAGCACTCGCAACTTCGATGCTGCCTTCTTTTCTCCACCAAATCTGCGTTGTAACAATGCGCAGTCAAATCGTCTTGCTTGTCACATCGTTACGACCTGGAGATCTGGAGTATGACCGGAGACTATCTGATCTTAGCTCTGGTTTCAGCGGCTACAAGTTTAAGTAAGTTACAAGTAGGGTCAGGGTCCAGGGTGAAGGCACTCACGCAGCGAACGCCAAGGCCGTGCGGAGCGGAACTCGCAACCTCGCGAGAGGCATCGCCCCCCTCCCCGAGCCCGGCAGAGCTTCGCAGTCTTAAGGCCAGCACAGCTTTGGGTGCGGGCGGGATCCCAGCAGGTACATGTGATCTCCGGTGGTGCAGAAGCTTTCCAAGTGCCTCCGGCATGAAATGAACCCTTCTCCTAGAGTCCCATGAGAAGAAGGGCAAGCAATGCCACATCCGGTGACAGCACTGCGGCACTGGGCAGCCACGCATGTTCGTCTGAAGCTGCAGCTTCGCAGATGTCGCTCCGCCTTCAGTGGGATAGTGATCAAGCCCAAGCGAACTCCACAGCATAATGCAGCTGTAAGTAGGGGAGTCGCCATTGTCTAGGTCCAAAAGCTCTAATGTCTTGTCGCCAGCTCGAAGAACTCCCAGGTACCTAGCATCCACGGCAAAACCGGCTAAGACCGAGCTTATACCCGTCAATGATGTCAAGGATACCGTTCTGTCATCAAGCGCATGGTCTTGGGACGGCCGAGCTCTGCATCCTGCAAGCAAGCCAGCGGCAGAGTAGCAACTTGAGGGCCTGCGTTTGGCTTGGGGGTCCTTATCGTCAGTGACATCCAGAGGAATCAAGTCATCACCTCGGCAAAGGCACAATCCGTTCAATCTCGCTCAGGACGGTACAGTAACCTGCTGCCGAGCCTTGCGTTCCTCGCTGAAGGCGTGCCAGTCGCCATCTTGAAGTCCCGACCTGGCAAAATGAATCTGGTGCCTCCTGGATAGGAGTAGTGGCGGCAATCTTCGGGGGCGGCTCGTCTTGCCTTGCAAAGCACATGTCGGCTAGGCTGATGTGCAGCCAGCACCCAGCGAGTCCGCATTGCCTCGACATGTGCGCAGAGCCGCCAAAGCTTTCATGACATCATGCAGGTGTCGCTTGGCATCTTGGCATATTGGGTCCACCATGAGGAACTGGGCCTTGCAATGTCAAATCGAATGAGCTCAGGGAAGTGGGGACATGTGGGGACACTCGGACGGCCTGCTCGGACTGGCGGTCTGAACGCCTCAGTGTCCGACAAGTCTTCAGCTCAATGCAATCCCAGTCGGTGGCGAAGCAAGAGGCGGACATGCTTTAGGCCACGGCGTTCCGGAGAGCCAAGAAGAGGCGACCGAAAGACTAAGGCCGCCTCCACTGGGCCAACTGTGCAAGCTTGATGTCAACTTGGTCACAGCGCTGTCCGGCGACTCCGACAACGGAGAGCAATACATATCCGCTTCGAAGCCTACATTTGTGAGGGTGAAACGGTTCGGGGGCTTAGCCAAGAGCCACGCCGTCCCTTCTCGCAGTGTGACTTGTTGACAAATCAAGGTACACATCGTCTCACGAACTGCAATCTGCTGGACTATCGATTCCAAAGCTCATGCAGCAGCAGGAAGAAAGTTCGCCGTACCCCTGCATGCTACTCTTCAACACCCAGCAAAATCTAGCAAACCCTTTTCCCCATTAGACTCCTCCACCCAGTCCTCCGCCCGGAACATTCTAGTAGCATAATTTTATTCCCGTGGATTCATTCCTCCGCTAGCCAGGCCCCGTAAAATGCACTTGCTGGTACTCTGTGTCCTCCGCATGATGGTATGGGCAACCGCGACGAAACTTTATTCCTCGTGATGTAGGAATGGCAGTAGGAGTGGCCGCAGCGATAAAACTGACGTAGATTGCATCGTCAGTCCGCACATGTCAGCAGTGTATGTAGATGACGAGTAGCAGTAGCTGGCAGTTCTGGCAGCGTTGGTGGCGGTGGTAGTAGTGGCACTGGGAAAAGTAGGGGTAACCGGGAGGACAAGCCTCAGTGGTAAGGTAAGGGTCGTGGCAGTCGCGGTGGCGGTCGACATCATCATGGTTTGGCCATCATCATCGTTCGGCCATAGATGTCTGTTGAACCTACAGAACATGAACGTCATCGTGGTTGTGGCATGGATGCTGTCCACTCAAGACGGATTGGACCTCATCATGGTCGTGCCATGAAAGCTCTCCATCCTTTTTGGATTGGAGACAAGGTTGTGGGCAAACATTGGGGCCGGAGCCTCGTACGAGTACTAATAATATTTCTGGTATGAGTAGAAATAGCTACTCCCCCTGCTCCTACTCCTGCTCCTGCCCTCCTCTTCGTCCTTTCGACGCCATGATGGTGACACTGTCCAAAGAAGTAACCGAATGGTAACCACAAAAACTCACTTGTGCCACTTGCTGCCACGAGGCCTCCATGTCCCGAAAGGTGGCAAGACGCGACGCGCTGGCCCTGTTGATGCAACACCATGGCCTGCGAGCGGGGATAGGCCCTGCAAGAGCAAGTCAAAGAGAGCTCGCCGGATGCACATGCGCTCGCCGACGTGCTGCCCCAAGAGCTTGCGTAAGTGCATCAGACCTAGGACCTATCAAGAAGCCTCGCAGCTTGCGGTGGAGTTGTCGGCGCAGGACAAGGCTGTGTCCTGCAGGCGCTTACCGAAGTCATGCAGAATCGCAGCGAGCACCAGGGGGTTGCTACGGAATGACGGAATTTGGGATGATCCGACAAACTCGCCCACGACCACACACTTGCACAAGACCAAGAATTGCGCCGAAGAGAACTTTCCTTCGATATGCACGCTTAGTGCACGCGTGAGTGAGTTCTCGGTCAAACGAAGTGTCTGCCATATCCTGCAGCTGCTGACCCAGGAGGGCTGCGCAAGAGTCGACCTCCAGCTGGGACAGCCAGGTACCAATTTCACGGCAGTGTTGCCGCGATGCACAGGTCGTAACGAGCCTGCTTGAACTCCGCACGGGCCATAGGCGTGGGCTGCCGCAGCCTTGAACGCAAAATGCCGTCTGCGCGATGGTAGCACTCTACATCGGGAGCATTTCGATGCCTCATGCCATCCTGAGCAGTTGCTGCCTCCGACCGTTCCGTCGTCTTTCCCACAAGTTCAAGGAAACAGCCAATCCGACCTTATCCTCTTCGACCAGGGCCACGAAAGCAGATAAGCCGTCCGTGACCTGGCAAGGTCTCTCCAGTTGAGTGCATTTTGGTGAATCCTGGGACTCTGCGGGATGAGCTCAGGGCAAGTAGGTGTCGCCCATGCGAATCACAAGACAGACCTGTGGGCCTGAAAGCAGATCTGCAAAATCTACCATGCATTAATTTATTAAAGACATTCTATTGTCGAGCTTTCCCGATGTGGGGTCCCGCCTGATGCCAGGATACGGCCATGTGGTGTTCACCGATTCGTAGTGGGCGTTCTTGACAGCATTGCCTAAAAAAGTCTGCGTTGCTCGGCGGTAAGCTTTGTAGGGTCTCGAAACAGGACGTTGTTTTTGTTTAAGTGTCCAGCGAAGCGCCATCAGAGAAGCTCGGTGCTCCCCGGCGAGAGCTGACCAGCGAGCATCAGAGTCACGGCAGGCTTTACAGTGAGACACCACGCAGATGTTCTCCATGCCGTCTCCGGCACATGGGAAAAGACGCCGGACAACACATCAGAACAAGAGACTCGGCCAACTTTGGTTCATGATCTTGTCGGATGCCTACTGCATCAACGGGCTGGAGGCGGACATGCTCCAGATTCAACCTCGGATGGATCTGACAGCGATGGGCAGACGCTGTGCATGGCCTTGATGCTTGCGGCTCGTTGCTGCTGTGGAGCTGCGTCGAGTGCTTGTTCTGTGCTTCGAACTCGTCCTGAAACCAATGCACCAGTGGAAGCCACACCGAGTGGCAAGACGAAGTTCGCATAATTTCGCAAGCCCGCGCCTCGAAGGCCAAGCCCATGTCGATGAGCTCTGGTACCAGCACAGTGCTGAACTCCCATGCCTGCGGCCACATCAGATCAAGCGTGGACGCAAAGCATCAGAGGCCATGCCCCGCACCCCGGCACAAATCCAGAAGATGCATGTCACCAGGGTCATGTTGCGGAAAATCCTTCGATACGACAGGGAAGGCTTTCAGTTTTACCCCCAGAAGGGGCTGCCCGAACTTCGGTGCTACTCCTCCACGGAGCGGCGCCGGGAGCTTCACGTTCATGGCCCGTCTCAATGTCCTCATCCTTGGCCTTTTCAGCGGAGGCTGCAAGATAGGTTTCGAGAGTCGCAACAGCATTCGGAGGACCCATGCCATGAAGCCACCGCTCAATAGTGAATTACAGCGGTTTCAGATTTCAATGTCAGGTATCGCAGTATTGGCAGTACTGGTGGTCGTAAGGATGATGATGGTGATGCTGACGACAAGAAATAATTAGTGACGCATAGTGACACTGTAAAGCCAGGTGCGCGAAACTCCCCTACATCGAGCCTCAGGGGCCGCGAGGCTGAAGGATGGCGTCATCGCACCAAAGTTCATGAAGTCGGGCTCCTTCTCCTGGCCAGGCCCAGGCGGCGTCGGGGCGGTATCATCGATTTTTTTTTAGGTTCAGCAAGCGAGAAACTCCGTTAGCCTCCTCCTTCAGAAGGTCATCCACCTTGCCGCGATCGCGGCCTCAGCAACGTGAACATGCGCGGGCGTAACTGAAGAGTTCCGCCAAAAGGGACCGGCTCTCAGGAGGCATAAAGGTCACAGGATCCCAGAAGTCCTCCCGAGTTTTTCGACGTGACGTGCCAGGAAGCTTCGACAGGACCCTCACTTTGGACCTTTTCCGCGGGTTTCGGAGTAGTGTCAAGAAGGGCGCATAACCCAGGCTTCTGCAAATCAGTGCCGGCAGCAAACCCGCCCGCAGCTGCTCTCGCTTCGCACCCGCGGAAGTACCGCTGAAACAGCACTGAATGCCACAGACACAGACTTTGTACATTATTTCATCAGCCCTTGTGCCGAAAATCTCAGCACAACGGGACGGCAGCACTATATACAACTCCGGTGTTCGAGAACTGCAGAAGACTTCTCAGATAAAGCTGCGGTCGTTCTCGGCAGAACTCGAGGCACTACAGTAGTCAATATATGTCAATAGATCTCTAGACTTCTGCAGATTGAACGTGTGCGGAGAGTTACAAACTTACATACAGCATGAGGCATCCCGTGCAGAAGCTCTGGCCTCTTTGAGGCATCTTTCGGGTGGAATGCAGTCTCGATGTCACCCTTAAAGAGTTTCGTACGATGTGCTAGCGACGCATTCCGTGAAAGTTTCCATGACACCGTTGTGATTAGTTCAAGGTGGACTGCATTGCAGGCTTTCGCGCGCAGGCCCTAGCAAAACACTTCGAGTGGAAAATGCCTGAAAAAGATTCACCCCGCTGCCGCTGCAGGCCCCGCATCAACTCGCGGAGTGCCTCACTGCGACTGCTGTGGAAACCACTTCCAGTTGCTGTTTGGGACGAGTGAGCCCAGCCTTGCCGGTTACCGAAGTGGAAAAGAAGTCAAGCTACGGGGCCGGATGGACAGGGGCTGCGACGAGATGATATCCGCCCACATCTCCAATCCCCCGGCACGACAAATTCAGTCAAAGCTGCAGCTAGTTAAAGGGAACTCCAGAAAGTTGGAATATGGTTTCATGGTAGGATACCTTATAATTTACCATAAAGGGTTTAGGATAATCATATTCCAACTTTCTGGCTTTTACTTTAAGTCAATGATCCTGCTCCTGCTCCTGTTACTGCTGCTGCTGCTGCTGGTACGGTGAAGATGAACAGAATCATAAGGGTAATCATAGCAGCAACCATCGTAATAGCTTGCAAGAACAACGACAATAAGAACACTGTTGCTACTACTGCTGCTGCTGCCGACGCCACTACCATCAAAAAACGAAGACTAGCAACAGCAAGAAAAGCATTATGCACCCTCAAGACCCTCACCGCCATCATCACGTCCATCGTCATCGCCATCATCATCATCATCATCGTGGCTGTCATCTTCTTCATCGCAATCATTTCCATGATCACCACTATTCAACAATGGCCACGACCGAAAAGAAGTACGATAATATTACACTTTAAATGAAAGGAAAAATACGTATACGTAGGTGGTTGTGAAGATTATGGTCCCTGTTTGGGTCCCTAACATGATACAGCACCTAATATGTAAGGTACCCAAAAAGGGACCATAATTTTGACAACTACCCACGAAGCAACAGAAGCTACAGAGAGCCCAAGCGACCCGAAGGCCGCGGTGGTCTCCCGAGCTGGTCACGGCGAAGTGAAGCCCTGAGCACACGATGGGCTCTGTTTTCTCGGGCTTAAACGGGGTGAAGGTGGTGAGTTAGTTGAGTGCATTTAGGGATTTGGAGCTTGTTAGACTGACGCCTTTGGATCGGGGGTGTAAGTTCGGGTTTCAGTGCTTCTAGCTCTGAGCTTCTTTCAATCCTATCATCATGTTTGGGGGGGGAAAGTCCGGGAAATAGGCTTGCACGTTCAAGCTCCCCGCTCGACCTGAACCAATACTCCTACTACTGCTACTACTACGACTACGACTACGACTACGACGACAGCGACGACAGCGACTACTACTACTACTACTCCTACTCCTACTCCTACTACTACTACTACTACTACTACTACTACTACTACTACGACTACGACTACGACTACGACTACTGCTACTGCTACTGCTACTGCCACTGCCACTACTACCACTACTACTACTCCTGCTGCTGCTGCTGCTGCTGCTACTACGACTACTCTGCTACTGCTACTGCTACTGCTACTGCTACTGCTACTGCTACTGCTACTGCTACTGCTACTGCTGCTGCTGCTGCTGCTGCTGCTGCTGCTGCTGCTCCTGCTCTGCTCCTGCTCCTGCTCCTGCTCCTGCTCCTGCTCCTGCTCCTGCTCCTGCTGCTGCTGCTGCTGCTGCTCCTGCTCCTGCTCCTGCTCCTGCTCCTGCTACTGCTACTGCTACTGCTACTGCTACTTACCACTACTGCCACTCCTACCCCTGCTCCTACTGCCACTGCGACTGCTGCTGCTGGCGTTGCCGCCACTGCCGCTGCTGCTGCCGCTACCGCTGTCTCTGCCGGTGCTTCTACTGCTACTGCTAGCGCCACTGCCACGGCCGCTGCCGCTGCTGCTACTGCTACTGCTGCCGGTGGTGGTGATGCTGCCTGTGCTTCTGTTCTGCCTACTACGACTACAACCGATTGCTTTGACAATGCGACGAAGACAACGACTGCTACGACGACGTGGACGACTGATTATGATTTTCTGAGTCTTGTCAGAGTCATCATCAATACTGATGCCGTGTGTCGTGATTGCAAGACGTTCAAGGCACCTGTTCCCTTGTGGGCCTTGTGCTTCTGCAGGTCCTGCAGATGTTGCAACGCAGATTCCTACATGCAATGCATGACACTAGTTGTTCAGTCTTGCACTTTGGACCTAAGATTTGCACTGCCTGGCATGACCTTGCCGTGCTTACTTGATATGTACAGCTCCCGGACCTGAATGCACTGTCGGTGGCGAGCACGGTTCGGATCGGACATAGCCTGGTCTGCGCCTGACCATGACATCTGCAGATGGCTTTAGGTGTACGGTATCTGGCTACTGGTGTCTGCATATTCCACGGGGGCAAGCTGGCCTGGCAATAAAGCACCCTCGTAACAATACATGTGTGTGTGGGTATATATGTACCGAATATGTATGTAAATATATGTGCGTTCCGAAAGGAAATAGTTGGAAGCTGCCAGCACCGGCCTCTCACGTTCTCGATCGAGTTCGAGCTTGTGGATAGGGATCGACGGCACCTTGCCCGAGCAAGGTCCGGAAGCACAACGCTCGAATGCAATGCAACAAGATCCATCGCAACTGAAAGGGCGTCCCAACAAAGTGCACAACAGCAGCTCGATTCTGCACAAAGTGACAGCCTCGCAAGAGAGCTCCGCCCTCAGAGGTCCATCTGTCGAGGATTTGGCTCCTGTCCGAGCTCTGCACAAAACAAACTCCCAGTGTTGAAATGTTTTTTTTTACGCTTTAGGGTTTAGGGTGTGACGAAGGAGACTCGAAGTTTCGGGGATTCGGGCAAGGACACGAGGACGAGTGCCCAAAACATCCCGAAAACCTCGAAGCCCAAGGTGCCCTATACCCAATACCCTGAACCCTAAAACCTAGACGGGTAGTTCCCTAAAATAAGGCACCTTCTCAACTTAGAAAACTACCTAAAGGACATGTCAAAAGTCTCGAAGCCCAAGTAGCCCTATACCCTGAACCCTAAAACCTCTACCCTAAAATACAAACACCACAGAATCGAAGTCGGAGTCCTTCTGAAGGTGCTCTCGAGGAAGCTTCCCGGCCCCATTGCCTCGGCTTGCGTAGCGGTTTAGGGTTTAGGGGTTTAAGGGGTTTAGGGTTAGGGCTTAGGGGTTTAGGTGTTTAGGGTTTAGGGGTTGGGGGTTTACGGTTTAAGGAATACGATTCGACGAGAGGGTATCATAAGGATCCAGGCTTATAGGGCTTTCGGATTCACGCAAGATGAACTGTCTTTTCTTGTCTTGCTTGCCCGCCATATATCCTGGGAGGCCCGTGGCCTGAGTATGAGACATGCCAGGGTACCCACTGGCATTTCTCGCAACATCTATGCTGTCCTGCAAGCTTTGAACATCTAGCGTTAGTGCCGCATCGGGGTGGAAACCGGTCGGCATGGCATTGTTTGGTTTGCAATAAGGCTTTCTGTGCTGAACTCCCGGTGCTAGATCGTTCTCGTGCACACATCGCTGTCACTGCACTCGCCAAAGCTTGGCTTGAGGGTCCTGTCTCCAGTGTTGCAGTCAGCCCAGTACGGGACGGATAAAGACGAGTTCAGATGATTTAGGATTAGGAGTTTTGTTGCATTGATTGGTCGAAGCTCGCTTTGATCTGTTTAGGGCCAGCTTAGCCTGTCGGTTACACTGAATATCCTGCGAGTCGTTGAGCCACGAGGCACCGTTCGTTCCAAAGTTTCAACTTTCAACGTGATCATCTGCCGACCCCTTGGAACTGGGCTCGCCGGGGCACCGTGACATGCACGAAAGCGTAGGCCGAAACTACTTTGAGTGCGCAGCACGCACATGTGGCCGATTCGACACCTACAAAGCCCCAGTGAATAGCTGGCATTGTGCGCCTCTGCGGGCAGCCCTCAAATTGCACGGGTAATTGGACGGGCTTGGGCTTGTGAGATGAAGGTGCTGTACTTGGAAGGGTTTCCAGATTGAGAAAGCTGGACCAACGGGTGAGGATCTCCCGACGTTCATGAGATCTCATGAGCAGAAGATCTACGTAGTCCAAGTATTGAGACAGTAAAAAAACTGTCCAAGAAAGCCACAGTCTTCAACAATCGACAGTACTTGCAACCCTTCCATTCGTCTTCTGATATGTCATCCAAGGTGCCGCGGTGATGCCAGCCGCCTGCTCGCTGCAGTACAGCAAAAGGGCAAGGCCACAGTTGAAAGTTACGGCATCACCATAGGGCTGTCAAGCCACCGCATCGCACCGAGCACGGACACCCCGGAGCGGCGCACCTCCAACACGGCTGTGGTTTGCTGCGTCCAGATGCTGTTAGCGACATTTCGCAGTCTGGTTCCGTCTGGTCAGGACGACCACTACTTTCTACACGGCTGCCTCTGGCAGCTTTGGCGCGGTGTTGCCATGTGAGACTTCGATGATGTTGATATCGATGCCTGCATATGCTCGCACAGTCTGAATCTTTTTCTGGGGCTGGAAAAGGCCGGACCTTCCTCGCTGCGAGCCTTTCGGGGGAGGCTGTAGCTCCTCTTTTCGCCTTCGAATGAACACTTCAACTTCCCTTTGCGGAGCGACTTGACGTGGCTTTATCCGAGGACCCAGCCGTCGTCAAGCGGAGCCTCAGAGCCGCGAGCGTCAGATTCCCAAACCAACGGGTAAAGGCAAGTAAGGCAGTCTTCAAAGACCCAGCCTTCGGAGTGGGAAGTGGGCTGCCACCGCGTGATCTGGCGCCCCCTCCACGTTCGTTCCCAAACCTTGTACACCGCAATGCTGAACTTTTCTGCTTTTTTCTGTGGCACTCTGCTTCAAGCTCAAAGCCTAAGGTCCCAGCGCAGGACTTGTGGGGGTGGTGGCCAGTGCATGTTGGGGGCGAAGCTCCAGGACCGCCTGCCATACACGGGCAAAGCTTGGAGACCTTAAGACATCTGACAGCCTCGAAAGGCCTCACAAGCAGAGGAGCAAAGCACTCGGGAGTATGCCTGCAGCGGGATGCGCGTGCCCCACTCAGCATTCTGTGCTCCGAGTCGAGACTCTCCGACCTCCAAGGTCTGCAGGAGCGTCCTTTCTGCACGACCTTGCTCCTGGAGCTCCTGCCCGCCGGTGGAAAGGAAAGCGCCTAAGGGCCTGTAAGGGATAGAGGTTTAGGGTAGTAGCCTTATTTGTCTTCTCACGTCCAGTCTCCACACATCTCCGCTCCTGCAGCTCCCGCCGGAAAGCGCCCAAGAGCACCTGACACTTTCACCGCTGTCCGCAAGCCAGGGCCACATGAAACAAATCCAGACTGGAGCCACCACACCTGACCAGCGACAGGAAGCCGACCCGCCAGGTCCTTGCTGAGGCGGTCTGAATCGATCTCAGACAATCCGCCGACGACATGTCATGGTCGAGTGGCCGAAGTCCACGCGACCGTGGATCGGCACATGCTTTCCTGGGGGCGACATGAAAGTGAGACTCACCAACCCGTTATAAAGTACAAGTTGCAAGGGTGCTATGTACCTCAGCTGTCGGCACATGTGCCTCTTGCACGCTGGAGCTCCCAGGCCCAACCTTGGCTCCTGCAGCACTGCAAAGCCATGCAAAGCCATGCAAAGGCGACTGGGGTTGTAAGCTATGCTACCACGACCTCAGCACTGTGATGAGTGCGATTACATTATTGGCGAACTCCTGTCTCGGAGGGCTTGCGAGATCTTGCTGATCTCCGGCTGCACCCGCTGCAAGGCTTCTCTGGCCTGTCGGCTCGGGTGAGCAGTCTTCGGAGCTTCCATCCTGCTTTTTGTGAGAGTGCTAATGGCACAGTCGCAGTTGTATATTTAAGCTCGCTTTGTTCTCGTCGGAGACGTGGAAGGCAGCAATTGAGACTACGTGTAGCTCAGTTCCCTGTGTACGATTCCTTAGCGTCCGGGGGACTCACAGTCTTCTGTGGTGGGCTTAGAATCCAAAATGATCCGTAGCTCATGTAATGAGTCGAAAGATCAGGCCGGGAGGGCTACGGAGAAATGCTGCACAGCTGCCACTTCAGTTAATGGCATATCTTGCAACAGCCAAGACATGTTTTCCAGCGCCCTGCTTGCCTTTTTTCCTTCAGTAATCAGTCATTAATTTTCCGAAGCACATTGTCCTTCTGGCAAAGACTCTTCATCAGTTGCCCAAAAATCCGAGTCAGGCCTCGGCGACCTCCCGCTCTGCAAGGCGCTCGGCACGTGTTAGGAGCTCCGCAAGCCTGGAATGAGTGCATTTGCCAACAATCATTCACAGTACATGTGCAAAATGCGTGCAAACACGTGTATACTGTGTGGTCACATTATAGTTTTGTCTGGTAGTGGTCATCGTCGTCGTTGACGCAGTGGCACGGGCAGTGGCAGCATCGGCATGTGGATTGGCATTGGCAGTGGCAGCAGGAGTAGTAGTGGCCGTCGTCGCAGTAGTAGCAGTAGCAGCAGCAGGAGTAGCAGGGCAGGAGCTGGAGCAGGAGCAGGAGCAGAGTAGCAGTAGCGGTAGCAGTAAAAGGAGGTGGAGGAGCAGGAGCAGCAGCAGCAGCAGGTGGAAGAGTAGGAGCCGGAGCAGGAGAAGAGGAGCAGGAGTAAGAGTAGGAGTAGCAGTACTAGTCGTCGTCGTGGTGTGGTCGCGGTCGCGGTCGCGGTCGCGGTCGCGGCGGCGGCGGTGGTGGTGGTGGTGGTGGTGGCTGTGGTGGTGGTCGCGGTGGTCGTGGAGGTGGTGGTGGTGGTGGTGGTGGCGGCGGTGGTGACCGTGGTCGCTGAAGCGATGGAAATAGTAGTCCTCACTTTCTCAGTAATGCGATGCGCGTCGTGCATTAGTCACAGGAAAAGAGATTACATATGCTGAAAGGTGAGGATTCAAGATGCGTGTTTATGCAGCATTGCTTGCAAAAGAACCGTCACAGTCATAGCACAGGCATAGCCATCGTCACAGCCTACGATGATCGTAGGCAAGTCGCAACCGTACCACTAGTAGCAAAGATGCAAAAGTCAGGGAGATGTTTTCGCTTCTTGACGCGGCTGATGCTGCCCCAGACTGTCAGCTCGGATTTCTTGAAAGGCTGCTGTCCAGGGTGTGTTGTTAGGGTTTAGGGTTGAACAGCTCGAGGAGTGAACTTCGAAGCCATTGCAGCCAAAGGCCTCGCCGCTGCCTCGAGCTTCACCAGCTCTGCCTCACAGCCGGCTGTCCACCAAATATGACACGTTTGCCAGTCTTCCAAAAAACATTACATCTAGCAGTACCTTGGTGAGGAGTGCGTATAACAAGGATCATCCCGCTATTCGGAGTGTTGTGATCTTAGTGATATTAGTCATGTGATGTCACGTGCTTGTGCGCATGTGAGCACGATTCGATGCCAGCGAGCCTTCTCGCTGAGCTCGACGAGTTCACTGCCACCTGCACAGTCGGTCTTTCAAGGCGGCGGTGTGCTGTGCTCTCCACTGGCGCTAGCATCACGAAGCGACCGCGAACCAGAATGCAAACGTCAGACCTGCTGCTTGCAGGAGCTCGATCCTCACATCAGCACGGCACGTCCACCGGGCACAGGCTTCGCGAGACAGTGGAGAAGCAGCAACTCAGGTGCTGCCAAGTATCGTCGGCAAGCCAGCCTGATGACACGGTGACATAATATAAAGTGTGTTGGAACAATGCGGAGGAAGAGAGTGCTCCACCGCCTGAATGCCGAGAGGAGAGTCGGCGAGCTGCTCGCCTGGCCCACGACTTTCATGCATCAGGCGTGGTGAGTTTTGAGACATGCGGCAATATCCAGAGTCGTTCATGCACAGTGCTGCCCAGCCACACTCGCCGCTGGACCCAACCTGACCAAGCTGTTCACTTCTGAATCGCCAGGCAGAAGGCTTGCGGCTAGAACGGCTGGGCCTCGCCGGGCGACTCCACGACAGCTGCCATGCGGTAGCAGGTTCGCACCAAGCCTCCCCCCAGCCGACACATGCTGCCTCAGACAGCCAGGCATCGCAAGCGTTCACAAGGCTCAGGGCATGAAATGGAGCAGGAGAGCCGTAGCACAGCCGAGGTGCCAAGCACGGACAGAGCTGTGCGGCCACCAGGGACGTGACCAGCGATTCGAGTCGCCACGGCGACCTCAAAAACTCAAAAACTCAAAGCGCTGACTCACTGTCAGCCCCTCTTTCTTTCTCTCCCTCCTTTCATGGCTAGTTCAGCATGGCCACTGGTCCCTGTAGAGCTCGATCGCAGCACCTCACCAACGCGACCTTGGCTGTGATGCGCCTCGACTGGCACCTGAATCAAGGACAGCCCGTGCCGAGGCTCGTACCACCAATTGCTCGGCCCCTTCAGCACGAGCCCGTGCGAAACGCACAACAGCCGTGTCGCTTCCCGGGACAACCCGACGTGCCACTGCTAGCACTGTCGTTCGCCCTGCAAGGGAAAACAGATCAGTAGCTCGAACCTCAACGACTCCGCATTAGCTCTGCCGCTCCATCGTGAGTGCGTCAGATTGCGTGAATAAGCGTCAGCACTAAGGAGTCTAACGAGCACATCACCGGTCAGCTGCATATTGCCGCACACTTTACAACATTCCCGTTTCGAAACAAATCCCTATGATTAGAGATGCAGTTTCGTGATGGCCGAGCTGCAGCAGAAGTAGAGTGACACTGTTCTACGATTGAAATCGAAGCATGCGAGTGCAAAAAGCGCGCCAAGATCGGTTCAGTGTTGGCGGCATGAACTGGGCCAGATAAAGTACAGGGCGGTGATGGGCACAGATTGTTGGGACGTGGAAGTCAAGCCACGAGTAAGTGACTTGAAAAGCGGACCTGGACAAGACAGTATCCAGAGCTATGGCTTTCCGGTCCAAGATGTTGGCAAGTGAGCGAGCGAAAGCGAGAGAGCGAGAGAGCGACAAAGAGAGACAGAGAGAGATATGAAGTCCTAGTTAAGGCTATCCCTACGGCCCTAGGGGTAAAAGCTGAGTCGGACACAGCACAGCTCAAGCAGCAGACATGCCATCTGAAGCTGTACTGTAGCAAGGCATGCGACTGGAAGCATGATTAACGGACACGTTGACATGACGACAGAATTAGGGGAGAACTAACTGCTGAGGCAATAGTTCAGCATCTATCCGCACCGGGCCCAAGCAGAACAAATCGCCCCAGTATGTTGGCGGGAGACCTTGCCTGCATCAGCTGCCCGCAAGCCCAGCGACACGGCTGCACTGGCGACGCGTATCTCCAGCGAGACTACGGTCACCGCCGTTTTCGCCTCACAGTAGGGATTCGGTTTGAGCTTCTTGTGAACAAAGCGTTGCGAGGGCGTGGCTGCTCTACCCGTCGCCCAGATGCAGAAGCCTTGGCCACTTCATGCAATGAAGGCCTGCTGAAATGGAGTCAGATTGCGCTTGGTATCCCACTGCCACCCTTTAAGGCGAGCGATCCGCCAGGCAGGCGGCGAACAACCGTCTGCAAGTCCTGTCCAAGCAGTCCTAAACCATGCAAATGCCACGAAAAGCCTGAAACGCTTGTGAAAGTGTGAAAAGACTGGATGCAGTCCCCGATCGGGTCGGCTCTGTCGGCGCCGCAGGCCACAACCTGCTCCGATCTCGCAAAGGGAAAGAGGTGAATCCTAGCTGCTTGTGATCTGCTTCTGCATAACGAGGTGCAAGCCCTTCAATTCATCAAAGCTGTGAGGCGTGTGTAGGTGGAACATGGTGGAACTTCAGAGGCACTTTTTCATTTGGCCAAGGCCAATCCGATCCGGCCTCTGGCTTCTCCTGGACCGGTGCCTGTATGCTGTGGCACTGAGCATTGCTAAGAAGTCTGAAGGGCGCTGCCCTAGGCCATAAACTCCTCGCCTTGACAGCCAGCGAGGCCTCCTGCTCTGACCTGAAGATCCCGATTTTGAGCGAATAGCACAAAGCGAGCACTCATTCGACTGGGTCCAGACTTCGGAGAAGCGCTTGGAGAATCCGCCACCGCCTCCTTCTGGCACTGGAGCCCGAAAGCGCACAAGTACCTGTAAAGAAAACGAGCCCGGCCTGCGCCTGAACGACTTCCCGGATTTCCGTGTCGCTCTTTGCCGGCCTCGCAATCCCCAGCTCCGCTCCTTTTGTCCGAAGCTTCAGTCCAGAAGCTATGCTGCCAGGTACAAGATAATGCAAAGTGCAAGCTATTTCTGCGAGCTCTGGCGACTAACAGCAACTGGCCTTTTGGGTCGCAAAATAGGTCTGTGCCTCTTCAGCGTTCCGAGTCCTTAGGCCAGTTATTCTAAGTCCCACATGGCTTTGGGCCTTGGGAGAGCCGTGGAGCAGAGTGAGCAGGGTCGAAGAGTCGAAGACAAGCGGCGGGTGTAACCCGTTGGGGTGCTGTGGGTCAGTAGCTTGTTGATCTGCGGATGCAGCAAGAAGAGGAAGGGGCACATGCATAGACCTCAGCTGCGAGCTCCTGCAACTTCTCTGGATCGTCCCCACGAGTAGGTGGCGCACCAAAGATCGCCCGAGCCCAGAAGAAGTTCTCTGCAACTCGCCACCTCCAAGCTTCTGCCGCTAGCAAGCCTCAGAAGACTCAAGGACTCCCAGCACGGCCTGTGCGAGCCGCGAGCCTAGATTCCTAGATGCTTCTTCGCTATCACCTGCTTCCTGCAATGTCTCCCTGATCCGAGATGCACGCCTCTTCCGTCCCAGCTGAAGGCCATCAGATCCCGAGCTGACCTTTGTGGCCGATGTGGCAGGGAAGGATTCCTTTTGAGCGGCCCCCGAGCACGGCACAGTGTTAGGAAGATCGCGAAGCTTATTGCAAAAACGAGCATGTTGTACCTCAGCAAGACGAAGGAAGTGGAAGTGGATTCCGAACACAAGGCATGCTGGACGCGCAAAGATCCGGCATGCAGGGCAGAGTGGACCCATGAGCTCGCAGCTGGAGCAGTGCCTGCATGCGACCGCCTCGATGCACGTCCTCCATGACCATCATTTTCAGTGGGGGCCGCGTTCGGGGTCGCTCAAATCATACTGAGTGGAACCAGCAGATGGTTAGTCCTCTGTCTGCACGTTCCTCTGTGCATCCCCGGCACCACCTTCCGACTTCAAAGTCGACCATCCGTGGTGAGTTCAACGCAGCCCCGCCCTGTGACCTGATGCTCCGGTTCCGCGGTTCAAGTACGGCAAGCTCCGGGGCAGGATTAGGAAGCAGACCTGAGACAGCACCACCTCCAATCTAGCTAACATGCCTCTCACTAGTACTCCGTTGCGACGATAGGGCGCCCACCGCCCAAACCAGCACCTGCAAGCTGAGGCAAGAAACAAAAACTCTGAAACAACGGCGAGCAGCGCAAGACAAGCTCTTGCGATTTGCAGCTTAGACTTCCGGGTGCCGGCCCACGATGCCTCCTGGTAAAGATCTAGTGCCACGTACGTGAAGCTCACGCCCGTTCCCGGAGCCCCGCCCGAAGAGCATGTGCCCTCCCTGGCCTCAGTGCTCTCGCAAGCAGGGGGGCTGGAAAAGGGATTAGGGACCATGACTCTGGGGCTTTCATATGACATGGCGCATAACAGTCAAAAGAAAGAATCCAATTCTTTTAACGGCTTCGCAGCATCACTGCGGCTCGGCACTTCGAAACCAGACTGTATTATAGAGTTGCGCATATGATCGTACATGTGGATTGAGAAAACTGTTCCAAGCTTTTGCCGAATCTTTGCAGAGGCCAACTGCGAACTTAGATGAGACTAGAAACGTGGGAGGAACCTGGTTGCGTCCTGGCATTAACTCTCGGCAAGCAAGAGTAAGGTTCGAGATGGATGTGGTCTTGCAAGCGACATTCGTGCAGGGCCTCACACCTCCATCGTCTATCTCGCTTCTGACCGCTTGCTGCTGAGTAGGTGACGCAAAGGTAGTACATGAAAATGCCGTAGAAGACACGCCCAGCCTCAGCGTCTTCAAAGCCGAGGCAGCAACAAACCATGGTGAGTTCTTGAAACTTGAGACCGCTGATGACCGCTGAGTGCTTTGCACCATCCGAGATGATGGCCTTGATCATGACATTGCTTGTAACTTCTTTTCGTGTTCAAGTTTTTCATCCGCTCCAGGCATGAACCGCTTCGTCGAGCAATCGAGGCTGAGGCAGTTCCCTTGCACGCAAGGATGAACTGAACAATTTGATGCTCGTCAGGAGGCCATGGGACGCATAGACAAAGAAGAAGCACCTGGGGGAAGTCTCAAAGTCTCCAAGTAGCTGGTAGCTGGAAATCGCAGGCAGGCTCAGAGCCTGGCTGTATAGAACAGCACACGCACAAAGACAAAGGGACTCAAAGACAGCAGCCTGAGGCCACGCCATGCTTTGCATAAAGCCTCCACACAAGGGTACGGGTCTTAACAGGCCAGCTGGCAACAAGCAGATGTCGATCGGCTCGTGCATGTACATCTGGAAAATAGACTTGTCACCTGGATATCCATTTGCCATTGAATCGAAGAGCAGCTCTCGACTCCCGGCCCGGGCGCGAGGCAGGGCCAATAGTGGTACAGGAAGAAAGCCCTGAACCTTGCCATACTAGGTCAGTAGGTGCGTTTCCTTTCGGTGGAAACCTACCAGGCCTCTTGGATTTCTCTCTGACGAGATTCACTCGTATTGATGACCATGACTCCATAACATAGGCTCCAGGCTGCGCCGCTCGACGCAGCAATGAATTCCCAAAAGCACCACCTCAAGAAGCTTTCTTGCAGGATTCCCTGGCATGAAGAAGCAAATCCGCGAAGATGATCCTGTGACGTGAACCGTGAACCAGTGGGGTTCGCGCAGGAGAGGCGACGCCGCACCGCCTGCAGCTTCTTGTAATCCATGATGAGAACCTGAATCTCTGAAGCAGTTCAAGGTTTTCAGTGCGTACCCATCAGACACCGACTATATGTGTTGTTGTGTGACAGTGAGTGGTGCAGCAAGAATAGCTTTTCAAGTTCATGCTCTCTATGATTCTTTAGGCATTTATGACGATATCAGACGCTTTTGTCATATATTCACGGCATGGTGAATGAAGACCTCCAAGGCCGCAGCCAGCTCCCCCTTCTGGGCACCCAAAAGAGGCTCACATCGGTATGCCAGCCTGGATGCTTTGGATGCATTTGGGCATGATTTGGGATTCGCGTTTGCGTGAACCGGAAAAGCCGAGAAGCTGCGAGTCCCCCGGGCCAGCGGTCAGAACTGCCGCCTCAAAGCTGGGTAACAGATTCAAGCTCTACAGCTGCACAAACAAAAGCCGGGGCGCTGGGGAGGTGATGTCATCGAGGCTCAAGGAGACGTAGCCTAGCCGCGTGTCGCCACCTCCGAGGACGTCGTGACGGCTCGAAAACTGCTTATCCACAACAGGGAAAAGTAAGAAGAAGAAGAAGAAGATTTCAGGCCAGGAGGTCCCAAAAGTGAGTCCAAGTGGCCGAAGAGCGGTGCCCGGCTCATCACCTCCAGCTCCAAGTTACCTTCGCTTCGCAGCTGGAGCTTGTGCTCCCAAAGTTGACGGGTGAAACAAACTTGGGGCCGGCCTCTGGTTGACACCACGGGGAACTCCATGAGACAATTCCAAGCTGGTCTCAGGTTGCTCCTGCACATTCCCAATCCGCCCAAACTCCACGGAGTCTTATTGCTAGGCGCCATTCTGTCAGTGTCCAGACTGTTCGGCTGCGTCGGACTTGCTGGCCAAGTCGTCCGCGCCTTTTCACCACGAGTCTGTGAAGGAGAAGCACGGGGAAGATCCCCGAATCCGCGTGTCTTTTCCGCTGAGTATCAGGCACGTAAGGGTTCGTCCCAATCCCGTGTACTGGCACCAGGTCGCGAGCCTCGACCACCAGCACCTTCGGCGAATTCTGCGACTGAACTTCAACGCGCGGCTTCTGTCCACACAACCCCTCTGTGCCTGCAAGATTCCAGTGGCCTCAGATCGATAGAAGATCTGGCAGGTGCCACATCTCACATCCCAGCTGCTCAGCAACCTGTGCTCGTGGCTATGTCAGGAGCGGCGGCAAGTTCTTCCTCTCGCTGCTGGCCTTGCAGGACAAGCAGACTGTGCACTGCAGTGACGCACAGTCTTTGACATGCTCGGGTCGTTGCTGCCAGCCAGGGAGGAAGCGACCAACCTGCAACATGACAAGGCCTGCCGAAACACAAGGCAGGCGAACGCAAAGGCCCGAAGGCTCAATCATGCCAGAGGTTGCCACGGAGACAGGGCTCGGCCTCGGGTTATTGACAGTCGAAGGTCCCTTCGCAGGCCAGCTCCAAGAGCCCCACCAAGCGGCCCCTGTGGGAGGCTGCCTCGACAAGAGGGCTGAATGCTGGGCCCTTCGTGCACACGGCACAGAAAGTGAAAGAACATGCGCGATGCCGTGCTGCATCTCCGCAACCCAAGTCAAGGCTTGCCTGTCGACTCCTCCTCATCGTCCTCCTGCCGCCTACCCGACGACGCGTCCAGCCTCGCAGGCGGCACACATGTCACGTTGGCGGGAAGCATGCTCTGGACTCTGGATCACTCACCAACAGTCAACAGGGTGCTTCTCCAAATGTAACGCGGGCAAGCTGCTCAAGTTCAACGACCATGTCGGCCCAGAAAACCTGGGCCAAAAGTAGGCAGAGGTGCCCTGGAGAGCCGAGCCCAGATACGCTCGTAAAATCATGTGGGCTTCTGGGCTACTGAGGCTACTGATACTGGGGTTGATGCCCACAGGCTCTTCAAGCCGACGGTGACCACTTGCAGCCATGCCACTCGTACCAGGGACGTGATCAAGCTTTGCAGTGCATCGGGCATAGCAGGATCCTGGTCGATGAGAACATCACGTGCAGTTTCTGTGCTCTTCATGGCAAAGAGATTTGGTACTCTTGAACACTATTGAGAGTCTCTCCTTGGTGCACTGCTCCAGGACATGCTGCTGCATCTCATCCTGACAACCGTCTCCCAACCGGTCTTTCTTTCTTTCGCCAACCGGTCTCAACCCCTCTCTTTGCAGGAGCTACCCAGCACCTCCCGTGCGAAACCGTGCGCGTAGTGCAGGCAAGTGGCCAAAAGGCGCCGGCGCGCACTCTTGGAGAGCAACAGCGGCAGAAAAGGTACGTTCATGGCCTGCACTGCGGATGCCACTCACTGCACTCGCCCGATACCAGACAGCGTACCATTTCAGGGCCCTAGGATTTGTGGATATGGCAACGACCTTCTCATCCCCTGTATGGAAACCTGATCTTGAACAACCCCACGGCGAACTTTACAATCTACCCCTCCCGCATTCATACTAGATTTGATACAACGCAGTCATAACAATTGCCTCGAAGCACAGATCGCGTTGGCGAGGCCGGAAGACTACATGCTGAGGCGCAAAACTTGGTGCATGCTATATGGCAATATGTGCACCGAGGATTGAAGGCATGTTGCCGAATGATTGCTGCACCCTTCTTGTCACTGCTTTTGCCATTGATTTTGCGACTGAGACGGGATGACTTCTCGGCTGCTTGTGTACGGTTTTGGCGTTTGAGCCTGCCGATGATGCCAATGAAGAACTGACAAACGGTTCAGGATTTAGGTCTTCGGGGCGTTATGGTTCAGTGTTTCTGGGTGTAGGCTTTAGAGATGTGATTATGTTGGGTTGCACTGGTAATCCTTCGCTGGCGGTTCGATGGCATTCACGGTGTCCCAGGCACGTGGTGCTCCAGGCAGGTACCGAAGATCCTGGCCGGACACACAACTCAGTTTGGTGAGCTTGAGGACGCTTGGCATGCCTAAGCCTTCTCTCCAGTGCCACTGTGACTCCGAATTGCATGTTCTTTGAACTCGCTGTGCGGTGGTATGACTTTCAGCCGTTTTCTCAAAGAGGTTGTGGTGCAGTGCATCCGCATTAAGCAAAGCTGGCCACCTCGAGGGATCCCGGCTTCCCGCTGTCTGCTGCTTTGCATGGCAGAGAGTTCCCGTAGCAATCCTTGCAAAAATAGGCATCACACCATCGCAGAAAAGCACATATGCTGAAGTCCAGACGTACTGCACTGCGGAAGCAGCCGGCTTCAAGCTGTCCCTGCAGGCGCCATGCGCTACGAGTGGCGAGGCAACGCAAAGCAGTCTCCACTTTAATAAGAGCTCGCCTCTGCAGCTTCGAAGACGGCGACATCTCCTGGGCCACAGAGGTATGTCAGTTTCAAAAAGGAGCGAACATCACGGCCACATGTGCGGGACGTTGAGGATAAGGCTTGGCGCAGTGCGACTGCCTCTTCCTTCGGGGATCCTTGTCAGGAATCTCAGACTGAACATACTGCCATGCGGTCTCAGGAATTTCTCCCGTGTTGGCAGTCCTTCGGAATCTTGCCTGTGGGAAAGCCATCCGAAGACGTCGAGGTACAGCACACCCCTGAAGGAGAAGGGCACCATCGCGCCGTTTTCCTCTGCGGTAGAAACCGAAAGCTGCTCACAGCGCGTCTGAGAATGCATTGAGACGCACTGGTCACTGGTCCACTCTGATTTGCAAGACTTTTGGCCGGGCCTGCTCCTCGACGTGGACGAAGATTGTCATACAACCCAAGGCCAACCCGTTCGAGATGTAGGCCTGGCCGTTGCAGGGTTTTTGCCTGTTGTCTACTGTAAGCAGTTCACATGACAGAAGCACCAGCGGAGCCAGCATCTCGGAGATCTGGGTGTCTTCCCGGTGAAAGCACCAGAGGTACCTGAAACGCCGCACAGTTGGTGAGACATGGAAGGCTCGGCAGCAAGAACCACAAATGCTTGGCAATTCTTAACAAGATCGGTTCGTACTAATCCTCCGCAGCCAATGCCACCACACAGGGCGCACGAGGCCGTGTAGCTCATCAGCGGCCCGATTGCCACCAGAAGCTGCACCATGCGCTGCTGGAAAGTCGGACTTAGCAGGGATGACTTGGGATTCGTTCGCAGGCTGTGGCACATCTTCCGAGACCGCTATGGCAGATTCCAAAACCCACCTCTTGGGCCCAGGCAGGCTCAGATCCACTCGGGCAACGACCTGCCCGAACGATTGGCGGCAGCTTGGCGGTAGCTTCGACAACACGGGGAAACCGTGCGCGCGGTGGTTGAGATGGTTTCTGCAAGTCTCCCGGCCGCTTCACCAGCAAGGCTCCGGTCTCCAGCAGATTTAATTGGAACGCGAGATAAACGATTCACTGCCGAGCTGTCAGCATCCTCTCGCCACGTGGATGTACCAAAAAAGCAGTGGTTTGCCGTCGAAGGTCAGAACCCCTAGCCGCATGTGTATCTTGAGTTGGCAACGTTTGTCAATGCTCAGCTACTCACTGTCACTATCCACAAAGCCGAGTTGCAACAGATCACAGTCGAATGATGCAATAGCATGCCGGCAGCCCTCTGTACAGGAGACGGGGACCGGCAGGTTGCAGCACAAATGCATTATGACTTCGTCATCTCGACTCCTTACCTGCTTCTGCATCGCACGCCATGGAAACTCAGCCGTGATGGAGGCAAGAAGCTTCTGCTTCTGCAGACACAAACAGCCTGTAGAAGCATACGGGTCCAGCTAGCATCAAGTTGCTGCTGGCCAGTTCTCCTCATTGGACTATAATTGGAGTCTCCATCTGAATGTGGGGACAACGCTGGATCCGGAGCCTCACCGCCCAAGTTATCAGCTCAGTTAAGCATGCATTTGCCTCGGTTGCAGCGCACAGTTAAAATTAAAGGCGGGGCATGCGGAGCCGGAGCTCCCGAATGGCAACTGATGCGGACAAGTTGCTTTTTCAACTCCTCGCTCTTGAACAGCATGAGCTGGACAGCAAGCACGTCTTCACTCACATGCTAAGGATGTCGAACTGCTCTCGACCAAAAAATGCTCATCCACGGGTGCCTCGAACTCTTTGACATCTATCCAACCGTCCTTGTCCACGTCAAACTGCTCAACCAGCTGCTTCGCCTGCGAAGGGTCCCACTCCCAAGTTGCTGTTTTCTGCTACGGCGACACCTTCCCCTCATCGATGCTGAAGCCGCGCATCAGGTCTGGCACCCCGAGCTTGCCATCCCTCAGCGAAGGAAAACGGGTTGATTGACAAGCCCACTTTGCTGTAGTATGTAGCCTGAACCCATGCACAAACAGCGCACATCGCCGGTAAACACCGCAGCACATCTGGCTTGCAATCTGGGCGCTTGTTTTTGTCCATCCCGAAGAAGAACTCCTTGGCACGGATCACGCCGAGCGTCACCGGCGCGCTTACAAAACGCCCAGTACCGGAGCATCCGAGAGCTACGGACACTCGTGCTATCCGAACCCTAAACTTCCTAAACTGCCCGAAACCCCAAACCGCGTGCTCTCAAGTCGTCGAGGTGAGAACTTTCGTTTCGTCGAAGAAAGAATCTGCCTCCGGCTCCTTCGCAGCCTGACAGGAACAGCTGCGGGCCTTTTCTCTGGTCTTTCTTTCCATGTATATAGCATGCACAGGACAGACATACATACATATGTATGTACTCATGTTTGCGTATATTCGTACATAGATGATTGTCGGCAGGAAGCGCCTCCTTGGACCATTGCTTGAAGAAGTCGTTGCCCTTGTTGTCCACAACCTGATGCAGGCAAGCCAGACCATGTGCAGCGCCTTGACATTGGAAGACTTGGTTGCAGACGACGAAGGCTGGAAAGTCTTCGACCTCAATCTTCCACACGGCCTGCGGCGGTGGGTTCATGTGTAGCGTCTCCGATGCTTCCTTCACCCTGCATATTCGCGGGCACATGTTCCCTCTTCAAGGCAGACAGATCGATGGCGCTGGCGTTGAGCCTGTTCATCTGAGTCAGTTGACTGCGCATCTCCATCTTTTGGAGATATACACGGGAGGGAAACCCTGTGCCTGCGGCCTCTGGGAGTGAAAATCCTCCAATCAAACTACTCGTGGTGAACTGAAACATCGAGAGGACCATCAAACGGTTGCGCAAGATCAGAATGGGCCAACACGTTCGGCTCTCATCTGTGTGTTCATGCATGTGTTTCATGCATGCGATCCAGTCTACACATCCACATGCGATCTAGTCTACACATGCACATAACGATCAACCGGGGGAATGAATTTCAAAAATGATCCTCGGACTCTGTATGTGTTTATGTGAGTTGATGATATCACTCCCCCGCTTCCGCTTTCGTGCCATTGATTGTTTACACCCTTGCATGCGCTCTGGGATTCTCCCAAGGGCTCTACATGCCAAGGGTGCCACCTTTGCCAAGCCCATTTGCACGCATGATGCGGAACACGGAACGATTCCACTACAAAATGTTGATGGACTGCAGTTGCTTCCGGCTACAACACATCGATTGGGATTGAGGTGCTTGGCAGATGAGTTCTCAAATTTCAACAGTCCCGTTGCTGCAGAGATCATCATGCGGCGGCGAGGCTGCAGATTCAGACTGAGGTACAATGTCCACTTCGTCGAGGAGCAAGTCGAGATCGAGCACCTCGTCTTCTGGCGCCAGTGACTCGTGCGAATGGATTTCATCTGAAGACTCATTGCTCTTTTCGCTGACTTTGAGGAGGCCCTCCGCTGACCGCATCAGGTCCTCTGCATCTGGTTTCTGTAGCAGTGCAAAAAGCTGCACCGTCTTTGCAAAATCATCTGCCAGAAGTTGCCAACGAGCTCGCACCTGACTTCCCAGGCTCTGGACCGCTTTGGTCCAGCATGCGTGAAGCTGCGAATTCGAAACATTGTTGGGCAGCGCACGGCAGGCCACTGCCAGCACACACATGAGATTCACATTTGGTATGTTGCCCCCCTGGAAATGGGATAGCCAAAGCTCGATGAAGTCGTCATGAGCCTTCCTCACAGCCTCCCGTTGGTAGATCACAGACGACCTCAAAGCAAGTGCTGAGACCTTCACCACTCGCTTCAGCAGAAAGCTGCTTTCCAAGCTGGAGCGGGACACCTGCACCTGGCTCGCACGCGAGACAACTGTAGGGCTCGGTGCGGAGATTGACCAGGAAAACGCAATGTAGGAGTCGGGCTGAAAGAACGGCAGCAAGCTTTCTACGATGCCCATCTTCAGCTTCTGCAATAAACCATCGGATCTGAAAAATCCACTTTTCGCGACATGCGAGAGGACTATCTTTGGCTCCTGGCTCATCTTGGGTGGCTCGCTCATGGGGCCTGCCACATTTCGTAAGGCCTGTGCCAGAATGTGCAAGGCTGAGTAAACAAGTGCGGAGACCAGCATTGCCAGCAAGCCAACTGACCAAGTCCCAACTGTTCCCGCAGAAGGGAAGAAGATCAGTAGGAGAGCCACAGTCGTGAAAAGAACAAACCTTGCGCAAAGAAGCACGAACTCCAAGAAATCGAGGATTTCAGCCTGTGCGTTTGCATATGGCCTCAGCCAGGAAGTGAAAGCAAGTTGTACGCCAGAGATGAGTGCGAAGAGCAGCAACTTGGCTTTGTCGTCATTCCCAACGGATGTAGATGCAACCACCAACATAAGGCCAATGTCAATTCGTTTCACCACCAGCTCCCAATACCAGTACCGTGGCTCCAAACCCTGAATAAAGTATCCGAATCTGCGCGTGTTGCGAGGCTCTTGCCGGTCTTGCAGGCTCCAGATTCTCAGGAACAGGGCACAAGGGATCCCAAAGCACCAAAGTAGAAGTCCGAGGAGGGCAATGATGCTCAGAGGCCTGTGTTCATCCTGCCAGCACTCGATGTCCGGATGTGAGCGTAAGCGCTGCACGGTGACCAACCCCTCAGACTCAAAATCTTCCCGAATTGGCACACAGCGAATCATCTGCAAGAACTTGGACATGAGCTCAGGCCACAGGGCCAGCTGCGTGAGGCAAATAACCGGCACACTTTGGTCCAGCAAAGCTCGGGCGTCAGGCCACGAAGTGAAAAGACCAAAGTTCAACGTCTCGGCGTCTTCGACCTCCAGATGCCTGTCTTCCTGAGAACGAAGGCGATCGCCAGCACGCTGGAGCAACTCCTCGCCGGCATGGTTGTGTCGGAAAGCCGCCAGCTCGCTGGCAGATGCTGCCGTGCTGCCAACCTCTGCCACGAAGTCGGCCTTCGGCAAACCTCTGCGGTCTGCCTCGGCCTCCAGATCGCATCGAAGCTTCCAGGCAAGAATGCCCAAAACCAGGCGGTGCAAAACTTTCTCGGAGATCATACCCTCGGCTGCCACAGTCCGCAGCTCCTCACTTGGCACGCCTTTGGCAAGGACATCGTCGGGGACGTCTGCGTGGAAGCTCGCATGCTCCAAGGTTCCCTGCGCGAGCTTTGCCAAGACGCGGTCTGCGGCCATCTCTGCAAAATCCTGGGAGTCGTCACCGTCCTGGGAGCTGTTGTCATCCGTACTCGAGCCGAAGCTCGCTGCTGCCTCCGTCAGATACCTCTTCACCTTTCGGAGCGCCGCTTTCCGCTTTGTCCTGGTGCTATCCGCATCGTTGAAATGCAGGCCGAGCATGTTTCCCAGCGGCACAAGGATGTACACCACGACAGCACATAGGAGAAGCGTTCCAGCAAGAGTCAGCAGTGGCAAAAACAAGTAGTACAAGGCTGGAGACATCCGCTTCGCTGCAGGGCTACCTGGCGCTAGAAACTCCGCCTGGCACTCTGCTGCAAAGTTGACGTTGGTTCGTGGGACAATGGCGGTCAAAGAAAAAAGGAATTGAGTAACATCAGAAACTTCTTGGGGCCATGCAAACCTCAGCAGCTCTTGGCAGTCCCCCTCACATTCCGCCTCTGCCTCAGCTAGTTCCTCAGACCAAGAGAATGGCTCCAGGCTGTCAAGATTGAAGCTAAGAAGCGCGGAGCAAGCAGCTACCCAAGCTTGAACAATACGGATCATTGACGTATGCAGTTTGAGGGAGGTCCCAGCCCCCTTGGCAGCAAGTACTGCAATGACAAAGTTTACCAAGGTGATCCGCGATAGGTCCACCAGGATTGATGCAACTAGCGAAGCAGTGACCTGGCCTTGTTCCTGTGGGCATTGCTCACAGTATTTCAAGGGACTGCTTCTGCCCCATCCCTCTGGACACTCTCCGCAAAGCATCCCAGAGGACCCTTCTGCACACTGGTTGCCAAAGTGCTTAGCGCAGCCTTTGAGGCTTGGATCATACTGGCATTGCAAAGCAAATCCACGACAACAACTCTCTCCACTGGGTACAGGGACGTGGCATTCAACAGCCTGTGCTATACCGGATTGGTACCATCCCGGAAGGGCCCTTGGCAGGGAATGATTACTGGTGCCGGGTATGAAGCCGCCGGGACAAACCAGACCCCTGTAGAGGGCACAACTGGCGCATCGGTCAAGCTTTCCTGTGTGCACATCTGCAACATATCCTGGCATGCAGAAGCAGTCATCCAAATCGGTGGCTGCAGGTTCGCTATCCGCATTTGATGGACAAGCTTGGAAGCACACTCCGTTACCCAAATTAGACTTGAATCTTCCACGAGGGCATGGATCGCAAAGCGTTGCTTGCTCCGACCCTTCCAAAAGTCCTTGCAACTGATAGCCAGCCGCGCATAAGCATTCAGCAGCGGTGCGTGAGCCGCGAGAGATTGTGGTGGAGTTGCCAGGGCATTTGAAGGCGTAGCCTGTGCCATTGCAGTAGAAGCCTACCTCACAACTGGCGCAACTTCCCTCGTGTTCATACAAGCCGGCTCCACATTTGCACTGCTGCACTGAGGTGGCACCCAGCTCGAGAGTGGACTTTGGAGTCTGACACTTCTGGCATTCTGTGTCTGCTAGAGCGGATTTGAACTCCCCTTGAGGGCACACTGTGCAAGTCCCGAGCTGCTCATCAAATCCGAAACCTGGAAGGCAAAGACAGTCATTGGCACTCAAGATAGGTACGCCTGGAGGCTTGGCAGAGAAAGGTGGGCACATGACTGTCAACGATGACACCATGGGTGCTGACGCTGTGTCGACTGTCAAACTGGACAAGACAGTATTCTGCTTCAGAGCATCGCCCATGTCACTTACAAGAACCTTGACATCTGTTTCTTGGACGGAGCGGCTTGCTTCAGCAGCAGAGATGAATTTTAGCACGATGACAACTGACGTGGCCTCGGCGAGCCGACGGCCTGCATCTGCCCACGGCAGCAGGATCTCGATTGCACCCATATGCATGTTGGTAGAGTCAGCAATGCTGCGGCGCAGCGTGGCCAGCAGCTGGGGTCTCAAGTCAGGGTCTACCCAATCTGTGCCAAGCGAGACGTTGAACGTGAGTGCGGATACATTTGAGGAGTTGCTGAAACTGGCCAAACTCACTGCGCCAGAGCCTTCCTCGGCCACAACAATGCAGGAGTCACTAGACACGGATCCGGTGAGAAGCGTAGTCAGATTCTGCGGACAGGAATCACAAGATAGCGCATTGCCCATCTCGGCTTTGAAGAAGCCCTGGCCGCATGCTGCGCAACTTCCTGCATCCAAGAAGTACCCAGCAACACATTCACAGTGCAATCGGGTTGGAGCGAGTGCGTGGTCTGTGGTCTCATGCACAGGGCATGGAAAGCGCAGAGCTGAAATTGGGCTCCCTCCCGGGCAGTAAAAGCCACGGCCACAAGCCACACACCGCGAATCCGTGAAAAAGTACCCCTCTGGACAGTAAACTTGCAGCTGTCCAGCTGCTGCTCGAAACGAAGAGGGTGTGGTGCAAACATGCTTCGCTGGGCACCAGCAAAGTTGATATGTGCCGGGTGTCGTGTCTGGGAGGAGGCTTCCTAGCGAAGCTTGCAACGCATTGCCCTCGCCTTGCAGGTGAAGAGGCTGCTCGAAACCGATCCCCTCCTGCGTGAAGCTGGCAACTGCGTCGCAACGCGTCTCACTTGTAAAAAGCACTGCATCTCCCGCTTGAAGGTCAATGCCTGACAGCTGCACACTGCAAGCAGTGCCAACAGTGCAAGTGGTAGTCTGCGAGAACGGGCCGACTGCTGTCATCAACCCCAAAGGGGCTCGGAAAGCTGCAGGAGCTTCACAGGCTGCATCTGCGCTCTGCCGGCAGAAGCACAGCCTGAAGATGCCAGGCGGCGAGAGCAGCAGAGACTCTACGAAGTTGAAGGCCACCTTGTCATCCGCAGCCTCGAAGAACTGGGCCACACCGTCTCCTGGGAAGCCTTGCACTGCAGAGCCCGTTCCGCAGGCGGAAAGGACCATGACTCGGTCACTCAAACTAGCATTCATGGATCGGATGTTCTGTATGGAGCAGGGCTGACCGATGGAGCAGCTGATCTCCTGGTTCACGTAGGGACCCTCTATGCGCAGCTTACCTGCTGGGACAACGAAAGACTCTGGGTCGCAGGGCCCTGAGCCACCACACCAGCAAAGTTCATAGCCAGCCTCGCTGGCATCAAGCAGTACTGCATGGTCCAGGGTAAGCCGCACATCGGAGGAACCGAAGTGCAGCGAGAAGCTGGCTGACGTGAGCTCCAGAGTAGCTAAGCTATTCGGATTTGACAGCGAAATCTGCAACACCGCGCCACCACAGCCACCGTTCCGAACAGTCACACGGTCCAGCAAACTCAGGCCCACACCCCGGAAGGGCCCCAGACCATTGCAGTCCTGGCCCCGGACGCAGTTGAAGAGGTGGTCGGCATAGGGTCCAGCAACTTGGAGGTGGCCCGCAGGGAGGGGGAAGCTCTCCAAGCCAGCACATGCAAGGCCTGCCATGTTGGCGCACCAGCACAGGCGATAGCGGCCACCCTCTGGAAGGAAGTCCGCTTCGCTCCACATGTAGATGCTCTCAGCATTGGCTGGCTGTGACATGCCAGCTCCTCCAACGTTGCTCACGGGAAGCTTCGAGCCACTGCAGTCTTCAGACATGCTAAGTACAACGCGGTGGCTATCTCTCAGTTGCATGCCCGTGAGATGGATGCTGCAACTTTGGCCTGACACGCAATGAACCAGTTGGTCACTATGTGGGCGAATGCAGAGGTCTTCCTCGCCGGACCCAGCTGCCTCCGTGGTGGAGCCGAGGGAGCAGGGTAGGCAGGTTGCCTCGGAGGTGGCGCCTGTGGCATTGCTCCAGGTGCCCACAGCGCATGCCACGCAGGGCCCGTTGCCGACCTCTCGCTTGAAGGTGCCAGGGTGACATGGTTTGCAAGAAGCATCTGTGCTGAGAAATCCAGCGGCACACACGCAATCTGACTCTGCATCTGCAACATCCACTAGCGTGGATGTGGAGATCGGGCAGGCTTGCCTGTGTGCTCCTCCGTGGCAATAAAAGCCTTCGCCGCAAGCTTCACAAATCCCACTCACACTGACATGCCCAGCGGAACAGGTGCAGGCAGATTGGGACACAGCACCTTCCTGGAGGGTGATCAAACTGACGTCGCCACTCGGGCATGCCGTGCAAGCAAAGTCACCCACTGAGTTTTTATATGTCCCCAAAGGGCACGGAACGCAGACGCTTCCCGCTGTAGTGGCAAGCGGCTGCATGCCCCGGGCACATCGGCAGTCAGAGGGGCTGCGCACCACAGCATCAGGCAGATCCATGCCAGTGGGGCACCTGAAGCCTTCCAATGCTACAGTGGTCAAGTTCAAGATCTGCAGAGTGTTCCCCGGCAGTGTGCTGAAGGCCCAGGCTGCAAAGGGGCCTGACTCAAACTTGGCGTGTGCTTCATGCGCCAACTCCGGATCAGAACTGAAAAAGTTAAGGTCAGCTTCCAAGCTGATGCTAATTGAAGCGCGCAGGTACGAGCCGACACCCGAGTAAGCCTCGAGTAGCGGCCTCAGCTCCTCCACGGAGGGAGCATCTACAGCTGAGATGGCACCTCGGAACACGTGCAGACTGAACTCGGGAGCATACGATTTGTTTGCGAAAATGTGGGAAAGGCCAGCTGTGGAAACACAATTATAGGTGGGTGAAGGATCCAAGTCAAGAAGGCCTTCTGAGCAGTGGCAATCAGCCATGGACACAGCACCAGGTGAGGTGATTGTCCCTGAAGGGCACTGCTCACCGCACGACTCGCTCTGTCCTACTTGGGCCTTGAACCTTCCAGCTGGACACGCAAGGCAAACGCTCCGATGGGTGTCCCAGTAGAAGCCCCGACGGCACTGACAATCATCGGCATGCCAGGACATGGCCTCAGAGGAGCTCCCAAGAGGACATGGCCTGAGCTCAGCAGCCTGGCCCCCAGGACAGTAATTGCCTGGAAGACATTCATGACATTGTGTCTCCAGGGCACGCAACTCATAGGTGCCAGGTGGGCAGACCGCGTTCAGCAGCATGGCCGTGGCGCGGAAATCCTCCAGCTGAAGGCACGAGGATGAGCCCGAGCACCAGCAAAGCTCGACCATTTCGGGAGCCATGCCTTCCAACGGCAGGATTCCCAGGTCGAAAACAACGTTGGTCGAGTTCAAGACACCGACAACCGGCTGTGGATCTGGGAATAAGAAGGCCTTGCTGGCACTACCGCATTTATGCATGGGCAGCAATTGGTCGCCGGCTGCAAGCTCCGCACCCTGCAAGCTCGGTACGGTGCACAGCCACCCGAGTTGACACTGGAAGGACTGGCTAAGGACAGGCCCAATTGCACGAAAGAGGCCTACGTTGACACGGAAATGGATCGCAGCATCACAGTTCTCATTCCTGCTGGTAGATGGTCGGCACCAGCAGAGCACGTAGAGACCTGGAAGCTCAGCAAAGAGATGCACGCCAGCATCCTCCTCGAAAGTGAAGACAAAGCCATCCTGCGTCTCAGCATGCGGCCCCGGGAGCCCCGCCAGAAAGGATCCCGCCGCACCGCACTGAGACATAACCGCGAGGCGGTCCCCAGCCGCTAGTCCCACACCCTCCAACTCGACCTCGCAAATCTGGCCTTGGAAGCACCAGGCTTCGTGCCCACTGCGCGGCCCCAGCACACGCAGGTGCCCAGCAAAAACCAGGCAGAGCCCACTTGCCTGCACTGCACCTCCACACCAGCACACAGAGTAGCCCCGGTCATCCGCATCAATGGAGAGTCGGTAATCCAGACTGCCAGAAACACCCAGACTCAGCTGAAAATCTTCGATGCCAAATAGGCCTGTCAAGCTTCCCGAGCCTTGAGTGTTGGCAACAGAGACCTGAAGGCCTGGTGATGCGCAGGTACTTGCAATGGAAATTGTATCCGTTGCAGATAAGCCCACACCCCGGAAGGGCCCCAGACCATTGCAGTCCTGGCCCCGGACGCAGTTGAAGAGGTGGTCGGCATAGGGTCCAGCAACTTGGAGGTGGCCCGCAGGGAGGGGGAAGCTCTCCAAGCCAGCACATGCAAGGCCTGCCATGTTGGCGCACCAGCACAGGCGATAGCGGCCACCCTCTGGAAGGAAGTCCGCTTCGCTCCACATGTAGATGCTCTCAGCATTGGCTGGCTGTGACATGCCATCTCCTCCAACGTTGCTCACGGGAAGCTTCGAGCCACTGCAGTCTTCAGACATGCTAAGTACAACGCGGTGGCTATCTCTCAGTTGCATGCCCGTGAGATGGATGCTGCAACTTTGGCCTGACACGCAATGAACCAGTTGGTCACTATGTGGGCGAATGCAGAGGTCTTCCTCGCCGGACCCAGCTGCCTCCGTGGTGGAGCCGAGGGAGCAGGGTAGGCAGGTTGCCTCGGAGGTGGCGCCTGTGGCATTGCTCCAGGTGCCCACAGCGCATGCCACGCAGGGCCCGTTGCCGATACTGCTCTTGTGGCGGCCTATCGGGCATGATTCACAACTGCTCTCCACGAGCGATGTCCCTGCAGCACAAAGGCACTGAGCACGATCACTCGATACGTCTGTGGCGGTTGTCTGTGACTCTGCACATGCTTCCCTGTGTATCCCTCCATGGCAAAAAAAGCCAAAGCCGCAAGGCCCACATACTGCAGAGGAGCCAATTGAGCTATTCGCAAAGCCCGGCATGCATACGCAAGAGCCGGATGTCACTGCCCCTGCCTGCAAAGTTGTAGAACCATAAGGGCACTGAAGGCAAGAAGTGCCGTCGAGAAAGTATCCAAGGAGGCATTGGCAATGGCGAAATTCACTCGAAGCAGCCGCTGAAGTGCTCAAAGCTGGACAGCTCTCCACTTGCACGCCGTCTGGGCACCAGGAGCCTGAAGGGCAGTCTTGGCAGGATCCGAACGTCTCATAGCTCCCAGGCGGGCATAAAACTCGCAACTCATAGGCTGTTGCTCGAAAATCCTGAACTGACTCACATGATGTGCTCGCAGGGCACCAGCACAAGTCCAGTGCTTGGGGCGTGCCATGAAGATCCAAAAAACTCAGATTTAGCACCCACTCATCCACAGAGCCCTCAATTCGAACAGGAGAGTATACGTGTCCAAGACCAGTTGAAGCATTGGGGGTTCCACAATTGCGCCCGACAATCACGCTGTCGTTGTTGGACAAGCCCACTCCACGCCACGGAGAAAGGACACACAGCTGTCCGAGGAAGCACTGTGCACTTTGGCTGGGATAGGGCCCTTGGCTGATAAGGAAGCCAAGTGCATTCGCAAAGTCCGAACCCTGATCACACTTTGACAAGGTCTGGTTGCAGTAGCAGAGACCGTACCAGCCTGGCCCAAGCAAGTAGGAGCCTGCTTGTTCAATAGAGAAGGTTTGTCTGTCCATAGTCTCGGCCAAGATCAGCAGCTCCTCATGCAAGCACGATCGTTTGACCGCGAGGCGAGCATCGTAGAGCCGTGCATCCAGGACCACAGAGCACTGCTGGCCCATGGAACACTTTCTCACCACAGGTTGCGTCGAAGGGGCAGCAATGTATCTCCAAAAGTCACTGCGGTACGAGGTGTTGAAACCACCGAACACAAATAGTCCAGCAGAAACATCATCCCAAACAACTGCGGGGTCAGTGCATGCAAAAGGACCAGGCGTCAGCTCGGACCAGCTGTTTGTCAGCAAGTCAAACCTGTGCAGCTGGGCGCTGTAGCCCAAATTGCCGCTGGCATTCTGGATGCCGGCGAAGACAAGCATGGACATCAAATGTGGAAGCCAAGCAGCGGCATGTCCAGCCCGTGCAGTCGGGCTCGCAGGGTTCGGGAGAGACTCCCTCCACATGTCCGTTGAGGTATCGTAGATGTGCAGGTCATGCAAGTAGCTGCTGCCGCTCCATCCGGCGAAGACAAGCATGGAGCGGGTCACAGAATCCCACACTGCAGAATGCTGACTCCTGGGCGACGGTCCTGAAGAGGCCACGCTCCATGCCCTGTTGCGCAGACTGCATTTTGTAAGGTCACCAAGGCTAACACCGTTCTCCCCCCCGAAGACCAACATCACGCCCGTCTCGCCATCCCAAACCGCGGAATGCCTTGCTCGTGCGGCCGGTGCCGTGGGAAAGGTTAGATGCTCCCAACCACCATCGCCGGTATGGTACTGCCAGAGCTCGGCAACATACGTGCCCAAGTGGCTTCCTGCAAACACTAGCATGGATCTGCGTGATGAGTCCCAGATGGCTGAATGCCCACTCCTGGTTGATGGGCCGCTTGCAGAAAGGAACGTCCAAGACCGTGTTGGCCAGTGATATTGCCACAGATCATGAAAATAGAGGAAGCTATTACCTGCACTTCCTGCAAACATTAAGGCAGACTGCCTTTCTGGGTCCCAGACCATGCTGTGGCCCTGACGGCCCTGAGGGCCTCTGGAGGTGAAATCAGCCCACCCCTCACTTTCGCACCGCACGCCTGCTGCTTCTTGCGGCTGACAGTCATGGATATACCACCCCTTAAAGGAGCAATCCCGCAAGCTCACCTCGGTGCCGCTGCAGTGGAGATTGTCCATGGCCACGGTCGCAGAGCCCGATTCAGAGATGCCATAGACGGGCTCGCCACCTACCAGGCCCAGGTCCTTGCAAGCTGCATTGGCTGCTGCGGCGTCGAAACCGTCATCGCAAATCAACGACCATGTACCGTTGTGAAGCACCTGGAGCAATCCGCGAGTGTCGTCAGAGGATACAGGGGACAGGCGCAGTTGTTCCAACTCAGGCCCCGGAGTCTGAGGCTGAAAAAGCGCTGGCACACGTGCTCTTTCGCCCAGCTCTGAGGGTTCATCGCCCACTGTCTCACTGCTGCCCAAGCCCAGCTGTCCCACGGCGCTGCTGCCATAACACAACATGACATCATCAATCTGCAAGGCGCAGGTTTGAAAGATACCTAGCGAAACATGCTGGACCCTGCCTGCTGCTGTCCGTACAAGATCATCGCCCATCTCACCCGGCTCATCTCCTATGTTCCCGACATGGCCTAGTCCAAGCTGTCCATACTGGTTGTTTCCCCAACATTGCAAAGTCTCATCCTGCAAGATAACACAGCAGAACTCACCTTGTGCAGCAATATGCCCAGCCGTCATGCCAGAGCCCAGGTCCACACGAACAGGGTCCCCGCGAGTCAGCACATCTCCCTGGCCGAGCTGACCGTAGTTGTTGGAACCCCAACAGTGCACGTGGCCATCATCAAGGAGGACACAATTGTGATGAAAGCCTGCTGCAAGCTGCTTGACCGGCAGTCCGAAGTCAATGATTGGAAGCCGATACCCCATCTCTCCGGGCTCGTCTCCGACATAAGTGCTAGAATCAACCATTCCCCAGCAGACCACGTTCCCGAGATGAGATAGAACACAGGTATGCTTATGCCCTGCGACGAGCTGGGTGACTGTGATGTTGCCCAGGTCCACCACAGGCAATGCATCTCCCATTTGATGACTCTCAACACGGTGCTGATTGTCTCCGAGGCCCAACTGGCCTTCACTGTTTCTTCCAAAGCACTTGACGGCGCCACCGTGTAGCAGTGCACAGGTGTGCCACCAACTGCATACTATCTTCTGCACCTTGGTTTCGTAGCCCAGGTCGACTGCTGGCAAGAGCTCGCTCACTTCCCCAGGTTCGTCACCAATGACGTCGGAATTAGAACCGCTGTATTGACCAAAAAACCATGGATCACCCCAACATTTTAGTGTGCCCTCTTCGAGTACCGCACAGGTGTGATAGGCCCCAGTGCAGGCATGCACCACTTCGCCCGCCAATTTGACGGTCGGCAAGTCCACACCAACCTCGAATGGCTCATCACCCAAGTTCTCGATGTTGCCATAACCGAGCTGCCCCTTGCTATTCTGGCCAAAGCATTTCAGCTGGCCAAAACCCAGCGCACACCGGTGATGGCCCTGACCAGATATCAAAACCATGGAAGGTGGGCCTGTATCGACCGGTTCAAAAAGGAAGACGTCGTCAATTGCAATGTCCACTACCGAAGGGCAAAAGTCACACCATTTATTAATCTCGGGATGAAGATAGGCTCGGAAGCGGATCTGGTAAGTGCCCTCTGGCAAGCGGAGCTTGACCTGAATCCAGGCATCCCCCTGTTCGCGGAACATCGACCATCGCTTCTGCCAGATTCCCGTAGTCAACACCCATACCTCAAGACTGTACAACCCAAGGCCCAGCATGCGGTAGGCGAAGGCCAAGTAGGCCAACTGTGTAGAACTGGCGAAAAAAGGACTCGTTAGGTTCACCTCCTTAGCGGGCTCCTCTGCAGATTGCCACTGTGCCTGGGTGATGTAGGCAAAGGCCCCGCCACGAAAGGCTGGGACTCCATCTGTCCGAGCATGAGAGCTGGACCAAGGTCCCTCCCATCCGCAAAAGTCTCCTTCGAATCCGCAGCGGATGTCCATCCTGAAAGCATGGCTCTGCACCTCGAAGGCCTTCATGCGAACAATGTCTTGAGTGCTGTTGGTTGTTGCGAGCAATCGCAATGTGCGGGCTCCTGCGGGTATGGATCCAAAGACATACTGCCACGACGCTTCAGTGAACTCATTCCAAGTCTTGAGGTCTGCCCAATCGTCACCCTCTCCATGCTGCAGTAGCAAAGCGGCCGTGGGCCCTACAAGCTGGTAGCGCAGGAGAAAGGTGTAGTTGTTAGAAAATGCTGCGATGGTTGCAGTTTCAAGGGCGACGGTCCAATCCTGTGAGCCGTCCACCTGCACATATTCGGTTGCACCAGTCCAAGTGACAGCTGGCTCGAAAAACCACCAGCAGGTGTGAAATACCCCGAAGTTGCAGCTAAGCTCATGTACTTCTAAGTGCGGAACCAATCGCAGCACGGCATTACCCGTCCGCTTGATCACGCGCAGGGCTTGTGACCCGGCTGGCAGTCTGGCACGAGCGAGCGACGTCTCCTCGGATCGGGCTGAGAAGTCCCCGATGGAGGTCCAGCTCATGCCGTCCCAGGATTGCAGTTCCAAATTGCTGGTCTGCTGGCCGATGGTACTGTGGCTCAAGTGCCAAGTCCGAAGCTCACCTTTGCTCGGGGCAAAGATGGGGCTTTGCAGGACCAGATCCTTCACAAGGATTCTCTCATCCGAGGCATAAGAGGCATAAGGCTCCAAAGACAACGTCTCGGACGTCCAGCCAGAACTGCAACCGGTTGTCCATGTAGCAGACAGCGGCGGCTCGTCGGCATCGCTCTGCAGGTATGAAGTAGATCTACAAGTGCCGTCGCCATCCAAGTCAGAGTAAGCCGTGACCGACGGCTCCCCGCTGCTGAACCATCTGAATATCCATAAAGGCCACGAGCCCGTCCCAGCACAGTGCGGATCCATAAACAGGTACATGCCGCCATCCGGATCCACGCGCTTGTAATAGGGGCGTCCAGTCAGCGTGCGGCCCATCATGACGTAAATTCCCGGTAGAGCGGGGTGGCAGGAACTTGTGACACTGAAGCTAACGAGGCCTTCGGGTGCTCTCCAGGCCACTGATTCCCAGCCAGGGAGTGCCTCAGCAGTCTTCAATGCGTCGAGGAACATGCGCCCGGCTGATGCACTGCCAGTGCCCAGGAAACGAAGACCTTGCGCAGTTTGTGGCAGGGTGACTTTCGCTGGAAGCCAAGAGTCGGCCTCACTGCCAGAATCTGACCATGCTGTCGTCCAGTTGTTGCCATCAAAGTGTTGCACTGTTAGGCCTAGGCTGTTCGAACTGCTGTCCATGTAATACATGAAGTAGAGGTCTCTGTCTGTGCCATTGGTGCCGTTGAAAGGCAGGCTATCCAACAAAAATTCCTGGTCGGACAGACTGCCACTTAAGTCCAAAGACATGCAAGAGGCTCCCTCAAACGCCAGCGGATTGAAGCCCGACCACAACGCCCAAGCCTGGTGCTCATTGGCCTTCCAACCACAATCCGACATCTCGAAATTGCAGGCCACAACATCATAGGCTATGGCGGCACTGGTCTTGATTTTGTGCAGCGCAGCGTCGCTGAACGAGCCATTTGCAACGACGAACCGTAAGCCTTGAGCAGCTGCTGGCAAGCCAACAATGGCCGCGTGCCGGGTGGCACCCTGATCGCCCGCTCGTTCCCAAAGCACTGTCCAATGCATGCCATCCCAACACTGCAGCTCCATGCTACTCTCGCCGCTGCTGCGCAAGGAATACGTAAAGTGGACATGCCTTTCGTCAGCTTCCCCTCTGACAAAAGAGGCACTCTGCAAGACGAACTCCTGGTCAGGCAAACTACCTTGGGCGTTCAAATACCCATATCCGCGGCTTTCATCAGGTGCAGCGAACGCATCCGGGCCATACCAGGTCCACGCACAGCCAAGGCGAAGGCGGACGGGAAAGGCAAACTGCTGGTGTGTACTGGCCGGGAACCAGCAAGGCCACGAGCCAACATTGCTTGAGCCGTCCTGGTAGTGATCCAAACAGCTGTTGTCAAGCCGGCTGCGGAGATGTGGATCATCCCAATACCACAGCTGGCTCAAGCCATCGTGACAGCTTGATATGTTTACGTTTCTTGCTCCTGCGAGATCCAGGTCCAAGCACAAGCCTCCATCAGAAGAAAGGGACATAATACGTCCATCCACCATGTACCACAACTGTCGCTCTGAAATGCTACAAGCAGCCATGCGTACATTCCATCCGCTGTGCTCCATGCACTTGGTGCTGTCGCGTCTACTGATAACTTGGAAGGGCATGATTCGCAGATCGCCTTGTTCCGATGTGTTCGCGCAGACCCAGCTGCAGGCACCAGTCTGGAAGTCACAGTCCACTACATGATAGCTCGGTACACTCGTAGTAGATGTTGTTGAGGATATCGTCATGGTGGGAGAAGTGCTGGACGATATGGTCGCTGTGTGCGTGGACGTAGCTGTAGCCGTAGTCCCGGACAACTCCCGGGACAATGCATTGCACAATCGAAATGCCACATCCTGAAAACGTAGAGTGATCTGTGTTTCACCACTCGCCGGCAGGCCACCCAACGGAAAAGAGTAGTAAATCGCATGGGGGTTGGAGCCCAACTCTGCATGAAGATAGCTGCTTGAAGATTTGACTATATGCTCTGTTATGAGCAGAAGCTCCGATGTCTCCACAGTGCACCTCCCAGAACCAAACGATGGAAAGCTAGGACTTAGGATGCATCCTTCTGTTGTCGCCAAGCATGCGCCAACGGTCACTTCCAATAAGCCGGATGCAAGGTTGCCTTGTGCCAATGCCAACGCGATAGATCGAAGCAGCAATGCCATGAACACAATCGCTTTGAGCGGCCAATGACGATTCCCTGTTGGCTTAGTGTGCGGAAGCGGACTTTGGACGCTTTGGGACGTCTCTTGGGCATGCATCTCTGAAATCTGGGCAGCAAGCGGGATATGAGTAACAACTCTTTTCGAGGCCGAGATCACGTGAAACATGTCATGTAGACATGCCCTCAATTCTCAAATTGAGCCAAGGAGCCGTTGAGCTCTGCAGCAGGCATCAAGATCCAAAAGCCAAGGCCCGTCATACGAGAAGCTTAAACAAGAGCAAAAGTTTGTGAAAGACGACTGGCTCGCCTCCATGCCCAGCTCCTCCATATCCAGCACTTCAACCTGATCATGGAGGTTGGACGTTGGAGATATACTCGCAGAGAACCCCTGTGCATTCATATGCTGAACTCTCTGCAACGCTCCTACCTCTACGATGCGAAGTTCGATGAGTCTGCCCAATGCCCGCAGGGCCGTTGCCGTTGAGATCCCTTGAGGTTGCATGCTTCTACTTGCACCACTGCGACAGCACCTTCTTGATGCTGTTGGAGCTGAGAGTCGCGGCCACGCCACCTGCAAGGCTTTTCTGACTCTTCGGCACTTCTCGGGGACTGTGTCTGGGTCAGCTGCCAATGGAGCCAAGGTAGAAACCTGAAGCCATGTGACTCCCAGGGAAGGCCGATAGCTCAAGCTCACGGCTCACCAACGGCCTCCGTGCTCCTTGCAAGCGTTGGTCACCGCTTTGGAGCGGTTGCCCTTCCTCTCGAACTCACAGAGGGAACACGAAGAAAAAGAAGCAGAAGAAGCAGGAGGGCAATCACGGCAAGAAGAATCACCGTCTTGACAGAAATTGCCAATGCCCGTTTCCGGATTTACAAGGCGGTTTTGCAACGTCATTTGCAGCCGTCATGAACCTGAACCTCAGCCCCTTGACGTCACAGCGCAGGTCCCGATCATGATCATCGAGCCACCCCTTAGTCTCTCGGTTGGGATGGCGTGCGGTCTGAAGGCAGGGTGACACGCTCAACCCTAAAGCCGACTTGCTTCAAATGCAGACTCAAAAGCCGCGTCGGCCAGATCGCAGTCAAGACACTGCGCCTGGAATGTGCCCACGTACCTCCAATTCATACGAGCTTATACCAGCTGTGTGAGGCTCAAAGATGAGAACTGACCTCGACAAATTATTCTCCGTGCGGTTGCAACAATCATCACAGACGAACATTGCGGCAAAGTCACTGGTCCATTCTTCCAGAGGTCGTTGGTCCGAAAGATCCAGAAGGCATGCCCGCGGGCGTCTGTTGACAGAAAGGGCTGGGATGCTTGTCGTTCCGCACAGTCTTCCCTAGGATCGAACGCTCTCCTAACGACAGGCGCAGAGCTCAAGCGAGCCGCACAGATCACGAAGAACGACGAAGATTCTAACTGCAGTTCTTTCCACGCGGCCCGAATGCATTCTCGAAGCTTTATTCATTGCTATTCTTATTCTTATTGCTATTTGTACTATTACTATCAGATTTATTGTGATTATTATTATTATTACTATTACTATATTAAATGCACACTCAAGCGGGCAAGCATTTCGCTCCTTGGCCGGGCCGGCATAGTAGACCGGATACTTCTTGATGTACCTTCGATTTACACAGCCATGCTCACATGGATGACAGGAACGCTGAGCCGCATTGAGATACCTTCAGCGTCTCAATACCCTACAAGAATCAGCCTGGTGTGTAGGGCGGAGGGTCTATGGCATACAGATCAAGGCACTCAGGCAGGCCCTTCCCTGAGTCCAGCATCTCCTCGAAGCAGGCTCTCATCTGCCTCTGCTTCAAAACGGGTATCCCCCCCCGGTGTCTGCATCCTGCATCTTCGCGTGCGCGATGTCGCGCGCCACGATGATGGTTCCAGTCCTTGTCTGGTCCAGACAGCTGAGGGCTGAGGGAGCTTGAAGAAAACACTCATTCGCCTAACCGCTGTTGTTCTTGTTCTACTTCTAAGCCTAATGTGATTACTCTTTTCGTTTTACGGGGAACCCGATGTTGCCGGTCTCTTTTGCTCTTGCGAGCTCCCACGTCTAGGGTACATTAGATCGCCATCCGCGCAAAGCGCCGGGATGCCATCGATTTCAACGTGCATTTTTGGCATGCTTTGGGTGGAGACCGTGGTCCCGCTACAGAAGCGCTTCACATCGCTAGTCCTGGCAGGGGGCTCCTCGAGGCTCCCTGTGTAGCTCGCCACTTTTCCAAGGATTTTAGCATGTTCCCGCCACAATGCCCTGCGATGCGCTACATACCTCCGGCATTTCCACCTCCCGAAGTCGTGCTCGGCCGTCGTGCTCCAGCCACGACAATTACATGTTTTGGACTCGTTGGGTGGCCCTGGGGACCCTCAGGACAGTCCTCAGGATGCCCCTGGAACTGTTCTAGGAAAGGCGCGAAAGCAAACAAAAACAGTCGGGGCCACGTGCGATGCGGGAGTCTCAATACAAGGCAGGCAACATGATCCTCTCGCAAAGGGCACTGAGATTCGTGCAAGGCCAGTCTGGTGGCAACCGGGTAGTTGCTCAAGATCTTCAAGTTCTCCTGCGGCAGGATACGATGCCTCGCATAGGAAAACTGAAAGGAAACCTGAAGTGAGCTGGCAGAAGCCTTGCACGGTTTGGGGAGTGGCAGTGCCGTCAGGCAAACAACTAGCTAGTAGCTGGCAAGTAGACAGAATACCCCGCGACTCTCTTGAATCTTCCATGATTGCGATGTCGCATATTGGAAAAACAATGTAAGGTCATGAGCCAGCAGGCCCATGTCTCGATCATGGCAATAAAGCACATAGGCTTAACAACAGGACTATAGCGCAACAGGTCGGCTGGTGCTTTAAGAGGGCTCGCGTTACGAAGTGGCGGTGCTCGCTTCTGATATGACACCCCTTCAAAACCAACAACTCCTCCATTGGCTTGTTGAGATCGACCTTGACGATCTCACCTCAAAGAAGACCGGCGCACGCGTGTGGGAAAGAGCCGATGGATTGAAGCAAGCTCGCTTTCTCGCGCCTCCTTTGTCCAGCGACTGCTCTTTGACATCGGGCAGATACCTGGAGGCATCCGCAACGCCCACAGACAGTACGGTATGGCTGTCAAGCTCACTTTGCAGGATCTGTCTCCAGCTGCTCCAGGAAAACGCCTTCTTCTGTGATTTTCGCCTCGATACAAGCAGCCTGTGGTCCCAGCGTTGCCCTAAACACAGGGAGTTGGCCGGTGGCCTTGGCCTGACGGTCCGCAGAGCAGGACACGCCGATGCCAATGGGGCAAGAGGCACCTCGAAGTATGTGCTTTCAGGATTCCTGTTTCAGTCTTGGTTCGTTTACATTTCGGGACGAAGGCCCCTTTTGCCTTGCAGGCATAAGCTGGGTGTGTTACCGTGACGGGGCAGCCTCACGATGCGGACGTCATGTAAGAAGTACCTCCATGGAACTCGTCTGTGGCACATGGCTTGGCTTCGGTGGATTGCTGCGGCAGCACGAACCTCACAGGCTACGTGGCAGAACCTACATTTCGCGACTTCCTGATAGGCCGCGCACTTGCCCCCAAACTGGGCGCCGATTCCAAGGTCCTGGAGGTGCAGGCTGGTTCATGACAAGTTTAGAAAGCGCGGGAAGCAGCCGCTGACCTGAGCCAGTTTTTTCACCTTCTCCTGTCAGAGCAGTCTCGCTAGGTCTATAGTCTATCGTGAGTTCGCAGCAGTATCCGGCAGGTTGCATGCCCACAACAGCGTACTTCGACTCCTCCCACTCCAAATCGCGGAAGGCACGGCCCAGCTTGTTTCCGGAAGTGGGGAGCCCATCCAGATACTTGCAGCTGGCAAGCTTCACCTGCAAGTGATGCGAATGATTGTGCGTCTTTGCTCGGTTCGCTGTCCCCGACTACAATAAGCATGGCACATGCTCCACACAGTTAGTTTATTCCAAATCGAACAGCCTACTTCGAGAAACCAAAACCATCCAGAAGACTGGGTGTACTGCTGCACTTTTCAACCAGTTGTCTCTGCACCATGTGTGTTGTGTCGATCGTCCACCCGTCTGCATCCCCATGTTCAAGACCGCTTGGGTCACTCCCTTCCTGGCCGCGAATTCCAGTGCACCAACCCAAGCCAGATCAGAAAGAATTTAAAAGGCGAAGCACCAACCTTCGGAAGATGTACAGCAGGATGTGCAGTATGACGACTGAAACCCTTCGATCCGCAGTAAGCTGTGGCAATGGCGGCTCAAAGCAGGAATTGAAAGCCAGTCAATCCCACGGAGCCACCGTCTTCAAGTTTTGCTCTGCTGAAAGTCCGCCGACGACCAGTGCCAGGTGATACCTGCTTGAGCAGGATCATGCAGGATCCCACAGGAGCCACTTAGAGGGTGTTCGGGTTTACAAAATCTTGACTGCAAAGTATCTAGAGCTACCCCACATCGATGTGTCTCGGGGTCCTTTTCATTCGGAAGGGTGCTTTGTCACAGTGAAGAAACCTCCTAATTACCCATACCCGTACCCCCCACCCCCCCCATACCTATTCGATCGAACTTCAGCGGGGCGGAGCACGGAGGGCAGGCCGCTGTGCCGATGTTTTGCACCTGTTCCGTCACGAACTCGGTAAAGGCCTGCGAAAGTTCCAATATGTGGCTGCCGGCTTGTCTCAGCCACCAAACACATGCTGGCCTTGTCATTGAGAACGCCTTTGGTCTTCTGCAGAAGCCTTGGATTTCCCCAAAGCCACTGAGGATAACTGAGCTCAGCGGGAACTGCAATCGTGGGACTGGGTTTTGTTTGCGCTGCCGCCTCCCTTCGCGATGTAAAACACGTCGTAGGAGCTGCCATGCCTGAGAAGACTTACGTACAACCAAGACAAGCAGCGCAAGAGCTCAGGCACCGGCTAAAGCAACTACAACTCGTAGCTACTGAGGACTCAGCTGGCTCAGCATGTCAATCTGCGCTGGCAAATTGGTTTTCGTGTTTGCTTCCTCGAACATGCTGAGCGGCGCCACCTTGGGCCATGTCGCAGGGGAATCTCACAACATGCCGACAAGCATAAGCTGGTCGGCTAATCGGCAGCTCAAATTGAAGCATTCGCCTGCGAGTAGCGCAAGTAGCCTTCGGTGTAGGCTTTGTAGATTCCACGGGAGATGAACTCCTGGAGGCTGTTCGGAGCTACTCGTAGCAGGAAGAATATGGCAGAGCAGCATTCGTAGTACCAATATTCAGAGCAACGACTAAGCCCTGAAACATGTTAGCCCACAGCTCGCGTCCTCATCCCTTCCGTCCGTGAGGACATGAGTTCCTCGCTTCACCATGGCCTCAGCACCGTCTCACCATCTCGCAACCTGTTGCTACACCGTTTCCGCTTCTGGTAGACAGGGCTTCTGGTTGCAGGACGTTGCATGTTTGGGGGAGACAGACTCGGGACGATCTGAACAGCTGTTCCCCCCGGACCAGGCAGCGAAACGGAATTGGGCTCTGGCAACGGCGGTGCCGGTGTCCTGGCAGGAGGGCATGACCTCGGTTTTCGGAACACCAAAGCACGTTCCTGGATCGGAAGCCGTGACTGCCCAACGTGGGAGTTTCCGAAAATTGGGGAGTACCTTATTTTTAATAAGGATAAGTGTCCTACTATTTGGGCCTCCCACTTGTCCTGCCATATCTCCAGCTGGCGAAGCCCGGGCCCCGTACTTTTCCAGCTGAAACCTAGGCTCAGACAGGCTAGCGGCGGCCAGCTTTCTGCGTGAATTGCTTCTACGGCCTCTACGTGTTGTGGCTGAGCGAGCGTCAGAAACCAGAAGAGAATTAGAATTCCTTTCCAGTTGTAACTTTTTCGTCAGACAGGCCGATGACTGAATGCCTTAGGCATCTTCGGGAAATCACGCGGATCATCTGACTTACATCCTCTATCCTGAAGCTTCGAATACGCACAGCATTGCACCGCCCGGCTGGCTTGCATGACTCTTGCATGCACCTTGGCTGCACCTGAATGCCGGCAAAGCTCGTGCGAGAAAACATCGCCAGCTCGTGGTTGGGAGGATTACGAGGTCTGCCGTGTATAATTCGCTGTGTTCCCAAATCCCAGGCTCGAACCACGAGCTGAACTTGGAAATGCCAAAGAAAGCAGGGCGCTGGTGGCCGTGCGCCTTTGGCTCTAGGCGTTACCTCGATGTTTGTAGTATACCAGTTTGGGCCTTTCGATTGCGAGGCTTGGGTTTCTTAGACTGCCACATTGCAGTCGACTATGTCTGCATGCGGAGTAGGCTTTCTGTAGTTCATGGCCTGATCTGGGCATTAAGTACGAACCCGGCAGTAAGACCTAGGCTCAACGCTCCGGCACCGTGTTTTGGCGATTTGTGCTAAAGCCGAAAAAAGAGTCTAAGAATGCAAACTCATTCTTCGCAGATCAACGGTCAGCGGCATCCTTTCCCGACCGGCGGGCATCACAGAATGATTCCATGGACGGGAGTGCTGAAGACTTGGATGCTCAATGCATGTAAGACGCACGGCTCCGGTGGACAGCGCGGCCGAAGAGCGGATTTGTGCGACGCTGCCTCGGAGGACCCAAAGCCAGATTGAGATTCCACGCTGACCCCGCTCGCGTTTTCACGTTTGTCTTCTTGCCAGCTTGGCACCGGCGGCATTACCTTCGGCCGCTCGACAGGCTCGCGTTCGTTCGACGAGAAGCTTACCTTCCGAAGCAATGTCGGCTTGGGATCGTCCTTGTGCTCCTTGCAAGGTCGTTGGCATTTACACTGTCGGTATGCAGCTCTTGCACGGCCACACTTAGTGCAGAAGAGAATCTCGTGGAGATGGCATCTGCTGGCCTGCTACAGCTCTATACTACCGCTTCCAGCGACCGCATGCAGTCTAGATCAGTCTAGTCTAGCCAACGCACCAGCAAGAAAGCAACCGCATTCAAGGACACAGCACATGTGCAGGCAAGCGTCACTTCGTCCCATTTTCAAGCAACTTCTCCTCGGCTTGCGAGACAACTGGTAAGTCTTTGTCAGCCATCCTTTTCTCCAGCCATTGCCGTCGGAATACGATGCGACGTACATGCCGACCAACTTCCTCGCAACGCGAACTGAACTGCTGTGAAACGACTTTCTCAAGCGACTGCGTGCCCCGACCTTGACAGATCTTGCCTGAGTGCAGCAGCAATGTAGGAAACTGTCTCTGTGCCTGCGGTGTACATAGCTGCTGGCTTTAGCCTAGCTGCCTGTTTGGATAGCTGCATCTTGGTCTCGAAGGTCAAGGTCTGCAAGTCGATGCTGGTGGCAAAACCTCGGCTGGGGGGAGCCTGAACTGAACATGGTCTCCAGCACCCCGACTCGCCACAGGATGGGCACTGATGCAACTCTCTCGCACTGACGAGGCGCCCTTCATCCTCACCAGCGCATTTGCAAGAACCTGAGGCGACGTTCTGCGGCTTAAGATTGTCATCCTTGACAGCGACACGAGCAAGTATGTTCGGCCCCATAATATGCTGCGCCTTGATCTCCACTTCGGCATTCCCGCTGGCAGCTGCAAGCATGCGGAAGAAAACCTCCCATGTCAAAGTGATTTGACATTGCACGTGAACTCTGTCAAGCCAGGAGTAAGGATACTGATCCGAAACAGAGGGCTCAGCAATCAGCCCTGTGTGAGATTCTGCACTTTCACAACGGGAGTCGTGGCAGTGCCTGCTCCTACCTGCTAGCCAGCAATTCGGCCCTGTCGGAGCTTCACTTACGTAACCATACACCCTAAATCCTGCACCCTTGAAGAGTTGCGATCGATTCTTGGAAATGCATCAGGCGTGCTCGTGGGAACTCAGAAGGCCTCCACGTTCTTGATGTCGATGCCGCGTGCCTTAGCACTTCGGACCGAAGATCCGAATCAACCACCCGGCGACAGGCGTGTTCTTGCACTACTTCGAAGTGCTGCCAGGGCACGGTGAGGTATGCCCTGAAGCGGTGCTGCCCTGCGAGGAGCTTGAACTGCCCGTGGCAAATGCTGGACCTCTAGTTGGAGGCGCACATGTGTTCGGATGCAGCTGACGACAGATCGAGGGCTCAACGTCTCAGAACATCCCAGTCGACCTTCACATGCCAACTCTTGTCGGATCCGAGGAGGACTTCGAGTGGCTGAGGCAAAGGCTGCAGAATAGGTCGATCAGAGACTGCGCATCCTGCACGTCCTTGCGGCTTTCCCAGTATAAGGACTTCTGGCAGAGCTCCAAAGCTGGCCTTCAGGTGGTGCTCCATCACTAAGGACTCCAGGTCTGGCTGGGCCAACTTCAATGCCTTCTCGACGAACGTCGACCTGAGGCTTTGTTCTTTGGCACGGGCTGCAAACATGTGCTTGACTCAGCAACTTGGCTGAGGGAAGGGCGTGACGATGTTCCACACCTCCAGCTACAGTACATGCGAGCAAGAAGATGCAGCAGTGCTATTATGATGCAACCTGTTGCTGATTCAGGCGCTTTGTTGGCAATAACAGAGGCTATGCCGTTTGCTGTTAAGTACAACCAGATCACATTGAGAAGTTCTATGTGGATGACAGCAGAAAGGAATCATGAGCTCTGTCCGCAGCGGCGGATGAATGAGGTTGGTTGGAGTACTGATATAAATACAAATAATAATGGTAATACCTACTATTATAGTAACAATAATAATGCGCATTATTATAGTAGTAATAATAACAACGGTGACGACACGTCGTCAAACTGCCGACTCCACCGGTGCTAAGGGCTGGGCAGAGATCGTAAAAAGACCGACGAAGACCAGGAACATGCCAGCGACCAGCTCTGAACCTAACAGCCAAGGAGTGCTGAGAGACTCGAGCCCTGTCTGACTATCATATACTAGTATATACTATTATATACTATTACATACTATTATATACTATTACTATATACTGTTATTTACTGTTATGTACTGTTATGTACTGTTATGTACTGTTATATACTGTTATATACTATTAACATACTGTTATAACAACAGTACATACTTACATACTAGTCTCTTCTCGGCAGGGAGCTCTGCTCAAGTGGAAGATAGCAATCACGCCAGTCGATTCCAGATGTCGTCGACTGAAACAGAGTCAGGATTGTTCCTTGGCTTGAACTTTGCAGTCCAGACGCAGTGTCACCCCTGCCACTATTGTCGGCTGAGGCGAGAGACTGCCGACCGAGCCGTACCAGAGCATAATGTCCCCTGGTGACATCAAAGGCCAGCAAAGCTAAAAGAGAAGGGCGAGACCGGCCTACAAATTCCTCAGTCAGGCTCTCGGGCCCAAATTCCCGCGAGTACTGGCCCAGGTAGTCTGCAAGGCCTTGCACCTTAGGAATTTCGGCTCCACACTTTGGCCATCTTTGGCCGGATCTGGATGCCACAGGTCGGGACCATCAGCAGAGCAAAGATGAACATGACCTGGGCACTGGGCACGAAGTGCAGATGAGCCTTTGATTGCTCGGTACACCCTCGGCTTCGGGCGAAGAACAGCATTGCCACACACCTTAAGCTGGAGGGATCTGCAGGGAGCAACGCACTGCGGTATTCCTCTTTGCATCTCATGAGTTTCCAGTCCGTCTCGGGGTCCAAGAGTCCAAGGTGGCCCAGCCCTGTTCTGCAGCTGGGGGGCCATATGGCATTGATGACTGATCCGAGGACGCAGTCCAGCATCAATCGCAGCTCTCTGAAGAAGCGCAAGGTTCGAAGCACTCGGAGAACCTCCGGCGAATTTACAAAGGCAGCTTGGCTTGTGAGTACAGATACGCTGAAGTCAACTCCCATTCTAGAAGGGCGTCTGTCTTACCTGCTTTAACTCGGAGGTCGGAGGCCTTGGCAATCTTGCAAAGGCGCAGCAGCCGGAGGAACGTCAAGTTTATGCCCTGTCATCGTCAGTGCTGGGACTGTATCCACTGCGGTGCACTGAGCCAGCAGTCCTCGCGGGACACCCCCTTCGAAAGCAGGACAAAGGATGAGGTGACCTCCACCAAGGACAGGCAGACCTTGACAATGCGAACACACGAACGCAGCGTCTCCGCGGGCCGACGCTGTTCAAGGACATGGAAAAACAGATCTTCATTTCTCTTCACTTCACGACATCCATGCACTCTTGGTGATTCAGTCAGCCTCTCGACAGAAATTGCGAGGGGTCCGGAGTTCTGGTCATTGACGTCTCGAACGACATCCGGTAGCGCCAAAGCCTCCCTCCCTTCCTTTATGCATTGCGAGAGTTCAACACCTGGAGGTCTCCTCTGCGCGGAAATGTCTTGTGAGACTTCTATCCTCGCTCGCTCAAAGTTGCTTGCACTGCAAGATTTCAAGTGTCATCCACACATGGTGATACCATGTTGCCGACTTCGAAATCTATTCCACACTCCTCTGCCACTCGACAAGGGCAACATTGCCGGGTTCCAAGCCAAGCCGAGATCAAAGAGGTTCCAGCGCATATCGTCATTGATGAAAAAGTAGAACCCTTAGGTCTCACCGGGCCAAACGACGATAAATAGAGCTTGAAGCACAGTACTCATAGCACGATGATCCCCCTATACCTTCTACCGAGCAGCGATGAACGGCCTCAAGCGCCAACGGATGATTTCCCGTGTGCCAGACACTGACAGTGCACAGACACGGAAGAAGCTAAGAGCTATACCAACTTCAGGAGGATCTCGATGCCATAGAAAAAGGCGAAGCCGAGCTCAATCCTGTAAGCGAAAAGGTTTCGCATGTTATGGGATTTGAATGAATTCTCGTGTCAGCCCAGGCACATCATGAGTGGATATGGAGTGGTAGCACCTGCGGTAGCATCCAGAAACAAGTCGCTGATGCACTTTGGCTGCGACAGGTAGCTTGTGAGTCTTGTCTTGCTGGCTTAGTTGCTTGGTCAACACTCATGACGACGAGGCCAAATCAGCAAGATCTGCTGTTTCCATAGCGTTCCCTGTTCACAGCGCGCCTGGATTCTTCATTTCGAAATCCGACCTTGGCAGATGGCAGCACTGGGTGTCTCGGGTGCCGTGTATGAGCATGCTGAGTCGCCACAGCGTGCATGTGTTCAAAAGGCTGCCCCGGCGCTGGTAGGAGATGACGATCGAGTTGAGCAGGATCACCTCGGGAGGCACAACGGAGATCAAGACGTGTGAGGAGCGACTGATGTTCAACCTCACAGTCTGGCGATAAACAACATACCTATTACTACATCAGCAGGATGAAAGTTTTGTCGCACTAAGATGTCTTTGCTTGGCGGAGGACTCGGAGTACGAAGAAGTGCATTTTACGTGGCCTGGCTAGCGGAGGAATTTCCATGCCAAAATGAACATACACTGTTTTTTTGTTCCGACGGAGGAATTAGTGAGGTCCGGGCCTGACATTGCCACTTCGTGAAGGAGTCTATGGGGGAAAGGGGTTTGCAAGTATGTGTTAGCGGACCTACCGGATGCGACGAACTTTCGTCCTGGCGCAGTATTATTACTATTGACAGTACAAATCGCCATTGTCCGAGGAGCCGTCATGCAGAGCCCGCCGAATCGATTGCTCTTCACGATTTTGGCCAGGATTCCAGTGCGATGCGGCTCCCTGGATGCACAGCAGTTGCAGGAGAGGAACGTGAATAAGTTAAAGAAGGTCGGGTCTTTTGTCGAATCCCGGCACGAAGTACTGTGCATGCAGGTCATCGCGAACTGATCATGCCAAGATTTATGCCCGAAGGAACCTTGCCTGCAGTCTTCACACCACTCGATGGCGCTTGCAACCCAATGGAAAAAGAAGCGTCGCAGAGCCGTCGAACTCGCCATCTCCCTGGTAGAATTGCACACTGTCACATGGGACACCAGCAGTCACTCCCGCTCCTGCTCCTCCTAGACTACCTCGTGCAGACAAGCCTGGCCGAGCTCGCCAGCGTTCTCCGCGGTGAGCCGTGCGAGGCCAGTCCTGTTTCCAGATACAGGTTCAGAGCTGTAGCAAGGCCCAGCCCAAGAGCATCTATTTCTGTGGGTTTCCCACTTCATGGGTCTTCGGCTTTCAGGTCGAAACTTGCTCCGAAACCTCCTTTACCACGTCGGACAACTCGGAGACGCGCAGAGCGGTCCTATGATCTCAAAGGCGACTGTCTCGGGCTCAGACTCCTGCCCTTGAGTCACGAACCTCCACATCATGCTTCACCGCTTGACTTTGAATCACAAGGAGTGTCAGAGGGAGTTCCACACACGGAGCGCCTCTGCCCGAATTTGGGCCCATCGCGGCTGCTCATTTTCTTGGCTGTAGGTGAGCTGCCTTGTGGCAAGAATCGATGAACACCACATCTGATTCGACTACAGTGACGGACTACATGTATCTTGACACCGAAAGTGGGAGAGCTGGTGGGGGGTGCCTTTCTGGATGACTGGCAGCAGTATCTCATCAGCTGGGCACTCTCGATCCCCATGTGGTATCGCCAATGCCTCGGCGGTAAGCTCAAGAAGCACTGCGTGCAGTTACGGATTGGGGACACGCGAGGATTGCCTTAGCTCTTAGCTGCTACCGAGGCTCCGAACGGCTCTTGCTACTGGTGCATGACCGCACCTGCTGATTCGGGGCCATCCAGCCCTCTGCACCATCGCTCACCTGTGTGCACATGAACACTCTCCAGCTGTAGTAATTCAACTCTAATTCAACTGGACGTGCAACTTTTAGGCCTATGAACTGTGTTTGCGCGCTTGCCGTTTCAGCTTACCTGCCAGGCCGCCTCATCAAGCTGAAAATGAACCACGCTCTCCACCTTGTCATGATCCTCGTTTTCTTCATCGCGGTCCTCCGCTGCAATCTGATGCAGGCCGCAGGATGCAGCTTTGAAAGACTGGTCAGACGGAAAGGCCTTCTTCTGCATGGAGGTGCAGGGTGCGGAGATTGCCAGGCCCTGCTCTGCAAGGCAATCTGGACCCAACACATGGGTGGTTGTCAGAATTAGGGTCCCTTTTTGGGTACCCTACAAATTAGGTGCCGTATTATGATGATAAGGACCCAGAAAGGGATCCTAATCTTGACAACCCCCACATGTCTGATTTCGCATGCCAAGACCACACGACCCTCCAACTTCAGTCTCGACCTCCGCGAGATTCTGCATGCACCTCTCCAGCTGGCAGCAAATCCCGTCTAGCAGCCCTGGCACTTGAAGGTGCTCACAGCAGTTGCACCTCTCCTGGCGAAGCATCATCTCTTGGTGGACGATGGCCAGGTTCTGCACAGGAAATTGCCATACCAGCGAGGCTGCATCGGCTTTGGGAGACGAGAAGAAGCACGTGTGTTGCCATGCTTGTAATTGTGACTGAGACTCGAGTTCGTTTAGGTCATTCGGCCGGCTACCCATTTTGTGGTTCACTCAGGCCTTCAGCTGCAGCTGGTCAGAGCAATTCTGCTGCAGCAGGTGCAGCACTGTGCCTGCCAGCACAGCCACTGCAGGAATTAACGTCGTCCGGTGTAGCACATTGCATCACATACCGACAGAACACTGCATTCGCCTGCCCGCCAACTACTTCAATCTGCCGAGGCCACAGGCTCAGGCGTCTTGGGGGTTACCTCAAGTACCCTCCACCTGATCCTCCTCTCAAAGTGTGGAGACACCCGCTTTTTGCATTCATTTGCCACGCCTTGCCCGGCTGCCTTTCATTTTACCGGATTCTCTGGCATCTCCCCCCCCCCCTATCCCGTCTTGTTCTGCTCTTTTTTGGTTTCCCCCACCTCCCCCCCTCCCCCCCCGCTCCCCCCTTCCCTCCCCTGCCCTTCTTCCTGCTCCTGCCCAGTCCCCTGCCGCACATGGCCGCTGGTCGTCTGCATTTCCGCTGTTCGTTCCTCCTTGCCGCACGCTGACATATCTCGCTGAAAAGCAGCTCTACGGCACCCCGCACCTGTTGAATCGTGGCAGTCCTGCTCAAACACATCTCAATAAAGCCGTTACCTGAACAGATTTCCTCAGTGATACAGAAGGCTTTACCGTTTCATCCGGCCCCTGCACCTCAGGAGCCGAGGAGGGCGGCGTAGCGTTAAAATTACACAGTGAATCAGTGCAAAGGCAGCCGGCTCGCACCTAGTCCGTCATTGATTGATTCCAGCACACCTGCTGTAGCAGCACGAGTGGTATGTATGCTTGAGCACCACAGCACTGACAGATGCAAAAGAGCCCCGCAGCCACTCTGCCTGGAAGGTCAAGCGGAGTAACGACCTGCGAATCATTACAGTTCGGAGGAGCAGAAGAGGACCCTTCCATTCTGCGCTCGAGGGTCGGTTTGAGCCGAAATTTCGTCCCATTACCCAAAGCCCTCAGCAAAAGAAACTATAGAGAGAGAGAGAGACAGAGATTTAGGAAGAGCTTGCTCAGGCGCACCTCGACCAGGGGCCCAGTGCTCCGGTGATCGCCGCAGCACGCGGACTGGAGCGACATTTCATGGGCAGGGGCAAAAGCTCAGAGCTGCGGTATCGTTCACAAGTCTGTCGCATGCTGTTGCATAGCTTGGGTCGTTTTGTACAGATGTCAAGAAGAGCTAGTCATAAAAGCGGTGGCTGGACTATTCTCAAGGTAACCTCCCAGAGCCAAAACGTTGAGAGCACATACTGCATCGCATATGCCAAAGATCTGCCACATTGCAGCTGCTACGAGTACTAACTTGGGTGGCTACACAGAACATGTCCCAGCCGTTCAATGCCCAGGCAAGTGGCGCAGGCATTCTTGAGTAGTTCCAAAGCCACGAAGCGGTCGTTGGACGACGCTTCGGGGTCCTTTCAATCTCTGGCGCGTATGGTTTCATCGCCGCGTCCACATGCTCGGACGGGCAACTCTGCTGCTCTCCTTGAGAATCTTGGACAACATTTCCAAATGAGAAGGCCTGAAAAGATGCTGGATGTCAACGATGGCCTGGCATCGAAGCCAAGCTGATGCTAGACGGCGTGGCTGCTTTGGCGCAAGCTCTGCAAGTCGCCAAGCAGCCGAAATCTGAGACTTACAGTAAAGGCACCTCCGAAACTCCGGTCTTTAATGCGCGCGCTCTACTAAATGCAACAGCATGCAGGCATGCAGTTGGCACACACCTTTTTTCAGACGTGGGGCGGCACAAGCCAGTGTGGTCCATCCAGACCGACAGCTGCAGATCGACAGCCGAAGATCTATCACAAAGCACAGCGAAGACAGAGTGCATACCGCTCAGTGTACAGCAGTACAGCGGCAGAGGCACAGTGCCGACAGTGCCAGCTGTCAGAAGCAGGCCAGCGGCTTCACAGCCCCTGCACTAAACGCAGGCAAGTGCACAGGTTTTACAGGTACGACAAAAACGACTATCACCCGCGTCAGTAGCAGAAGCGACCTCGAAGGAGTCAGACAGCAGGCGACCGCACAGGAGGCGCCCTGTCTTCTGCTTCACAATGTGCAGCAACTTGTTCTTCTTATTCCCGGCCACAGCGTAGCCCCCAAGACCAAGGATGTTCTCCACAAAATGGGGGGCAGCCGCCACAAGCTGATCAGCACCATCATCACTGTCACAGGAAGCCTCAGAAGAGCCACTAGAGCTGCTGGTTGCAGCAGCGGCAGCAGCAGCAGAGGCAGCAGCCGCAGAAGACTTGCGCTCCGCACTGCTGGGTGGCGAAGAAACCAGCGAAGCGGAAGCCGAGCTCACAGGACTACCCGGTTCCTGCCAGCGACCGCTGCGAGTGACGTCTGGAGCGAACTTGCCCGTCTTCACTGAAGACACGACCTGCCACAGCTCACGCAAAGGACCAGCAAGAGCGTCTCTGCGATAACCAACATTGGACATGTTGACGCCGTGGCTGTGGTAACCCAGGAAAGTCAGGGTCTTGTCAGACAAACCAGCCTTAGCACACCAGCTCAGTAGTGTGGCCTTACAACTGTGACTTCGCACCGCAGCAATGGCCGCCAGGTCAGCGTCAGGGGCCTTCGCCAGGATGCAGCGGAGCCACTGAGTAAGCTGACTGCTGCTAACACACTCCTGCAACCACAAACCAGCAGCAGTGAGCCCAGGAAGCAGAGGGTGGTCAAGTGCACCATTTGACTCCAAGCGGTTTGCCTCACGAACAGCCAGGAAAGTGGCGCCCCAGGGGATGTCAGACACGCCACAGAAGAGAGCAGTCAGCGGCATGAACAGATTTCTCTTACTACAGGCTCTTGCTTGCTTGGGGTTCTTGACTCTGCACTCAACGAAGCCATCCAGCCCATCCGGATATAGGTCAAACTCAATGTGAGTGGCGCGCGCAACATCACTGCGGCGCGCCCGGGCAAAGACCATAAAGCAGAGAGTTGAAGCCACCAGTCTCTCGTAGAGGTCATCAGCAGTAGCAGCGTAGTACTCCAGCCACCTGAGTTGAGCAACAGTCAGAGCAGATGCCTGAGCCACTTCCTCCTTAGTGCGCAGATGTGCATGGGCAAGACCACGCACCCGAGCAGACAGCAGCTCCTGCACAGACACACGTAGGCCCAAAGTGCCGTGCACAAAGTTCAGACTGCTCACGAAGGAGTCGATGCTGGAAGCAGCAGCAACACCTTGAAGCCAGCGACAGTGCAGCCACACAACGCTCTCGGATGTCACATCCTCGGGACATGTATGTACGCCGTCTCCACAAGACAAACCTGGTCAAAGGAGAGGCCCGAGTTAACAGCGTGTTAGTGCTCTTCTTGCTGAACAGAACATCAAGATGCTCCACCACAGACTCATCGCCTTCAGTAGGCAACTTCTCCACAGTCGCCAGGCAGAACAACTCAGGCGCCAACTTCAGCAGGTTGGACCACTTACACAGCGCCTGCACACGCTTAGTGCGTTCCTCCTGCGAACTCCAGCCAAACCCTTTTGCCTGACCAGGTGCACGGAAAGACGTCGGCAACGACGCAACAGAAGAGCTTGCAGGCAGACCAGGGTTAACAGCAGAACACTGCTTCGGCACAGGCACAGGCAGAGGGGCTCGAAGCAGCTCCTCGAGAGACTGGCTCAAAGAAGAAGGCTGTGTGCTCAGAAAAGAAAAAGTGCCAGACTCCCAGGGCAGGCTGAGGTGAGAAGACCTCGCCCGCACAGGGCCAAAGCCCATGCCATGGGCCCAGAATGGATCAGTATCCTGCCTCATAGGGATGGGAGGGCGGGCAACAGAATAACAGCACTTAAGCCAAAATGGCCGCGCGATGCATTAAAGTCGCATGTCAAGACATAGCAAACTTAATGCACGCGCTCTACTAAATGCAACAGCATGCAGGCATGCAGTTGGCACACACCTTTTTTCAGACGTGGGGCGGCACAAGCCAGTGTGGTCCATCCAGACCGACAGCTGCAGATCGACAGCCGAAGATCTATCACAAAGCACAGCGAAGACAGAGTGCATACCGCTCAGTGTACAGCAGTACAGCGGCAGAGGCACAGTGCCGACAGTGCCAGCTGTCAGAAGCAGGCCAGCGGCTTCACAGCCCCAGAAACTTTAACAGCCGCTGGCCAAGGAGACCAAAGACCCCACGTCAACTTTCACTTCCTTGGCCTTGGAAAGAAAAGCTGGGCACAAGCCACGGCTGGGCCCATCGGCCGGATTGCTATGCGAAGGCACCCGGCAAACCCACAGCTGGATGCCGAGAGAGGCTTCAAAGCGCAACATGCGCTCCAGAATGCACATCGCACTGTCCGGCCTGACGAAACCATTAATGACCCCAAACCGAACGACTTCATTGTCGACCCAGGCACAAGTGTTGGAGTCACGAAGGGCCTGACTCCAACACGTAACTGAGGCAGCAACGGCAAGCAGCTCAGCCTGTATGATTGGATGCTCAGAGTCCTTGCAAAGCCATCCCTCAGTAACAGCGCCAGGCACTTCACAACCGAACCATTGCAGAGGCTGACACCAGCCGTCACATAGGACGCCCCCGATGGAAGCGGTGCCGTCTTCAAAGGCTCCATCAGTGAACAGATGCAGCTTCTTGCGGCTGGCAAGTGACCATACCTTGGGATCACCTTTGGGGATATGTTCAAGGATCCACCTGATCGCCCACAACAGCTCAGCAGACAACTCACGCAGAGTGTGAGGCTTGCTCGCCCTTCCAGCAGACAGCAGAACACGAAGAGCAGAGCCAGCAGTACGTCCAAAGACCTGTCCGGACAGCCACCGCACCCTGCTGGCAAACTGCTCACACTCCTTGGGAGATGCCTGGCAGGACCTAAGCTTTTCAAGACACCAAGCCGCCACCTCAGCTTTCCTTGCCTCAGTGTTGGAGACTGACAGACTACAGTCAACGCCAGGCGTCAGCAGGAACACGACACCAAGCGACTGAAAGGCTTGCGCGAAGGACACAGCCTTGTCGCCTTCAAGTGCCAGGCGCCAGCCAAGAATGCGAAACAGCATGTGGACTGAGGCCTCAGCGTTGACGGCATCAGATTCCAGCACAATACAGGTGTAGTCATCAAAAAACATTGTTGCAGGGACCAACGCAAGACGGCACAGAATGCGCCACAGAGCCAGCGAAACCCGAACAAAGCCCGGAACACTACCCCCAGCACCAAAAGGAAGTGCAAACATTTGCAGCACTCGGACGGCATTGTCCTCAGGTGACCAGACTGTTACAGCAGCATAAGGTAAATCGTCAAGATGAATCGGCAGCTGCCGATAAGCACTCTTCAGGTCAAAACAACGACCTAAGAGGCGCATGCCACGAGCTTTGGCGATCCTCAGCAGACGCAAACCAAGTGCTACTGTGTGAGCTGTGGACATTGTGGTCACCTTTTCACAGGTGCCAAGAGTATCATTCAGGCCATTGAAGCTGAAGTCGTCCACACCTCTGACCTTATCACCCTGAACAACGGCAAACCTGCGGCTAAGCAGAACCTCAGTAGGTGGCTCCGCAGAAGGCGGCAAGAGCATGGCCCAGCCACTGGAAGCGTCTTTGACAGTCGCGTCCCACAAAGAGCGGTCAAGCTCAGCAGAAGCAGTGGGAGTGGTCTGGTTCCATGCCTTAGCGTTGAGATCAGAGCGTTGCCGCCACAGGTTCGCAGCAGACTCAGATGGTGCAGTGATCTTTGGCTCCATGACACCACTAGGATCGAGCCAACCCGTGAGCTTGAAACCCGAACAAATGTCGGCCACCAGCCGGGTGTCCTCATGCCCAAGGCTGGACAGCAGTTCCTCCAGCAGCAACAAGCGTTTGCCTTTCAGAACAGTCTTAGCATGAGGCTCCAAACCTGAATGCAGTGCCGCTTCACGAGTCGCTAACTCATGTGACCTCTGCAGAATGCTGTGAAGGAAACGGCACCTGCGACGTGCCAACTCGGCACAACTCATGCGAGAGACAGCTGACAGCGTTTCCTCCAGGTCAGCAGGCAACTCCACATCACACTCAGACGGATGTCGAAAAGAAGCAGCAGCCTGCATAAAGGCCTCAGGCTCGCACGGAACCCCAACCTCAACGAGCCAGGATGCTGCCTCCTTGACACAGGAAAGAACCTTGCAACCTTTCGGTGCCCCCGCAATCTGTGCAACAGAACCAGGCACCAGCAAGTGCACAGCAGTGCTCAGAGGCAACCTCACCTGAATCTTATCGCTGAAAGGGTTACTTATCTCGCCAGGATGCCGGCCCCTGGGAAAAAGGCCAAGAGCGCGACGCGTCTCAAAAAGGCGCGCAGGCCCAGACCAGTTGACAGCAGACGGCGCAAGCCGCGCCGACAACTCAGATCGCCAGTGTTTCTGAAGAAGATGTGCCCAGAACCGGCACAAAGGCACAGGGTATGCAGCCTCAGCCTTGGTGCTCCAGGTGCCATCAGACAGTCTGCCCCAGGGCTTGTGCACGTGGCCCAAGGAAGGAGAACACAGCGCCTCAAGAGAACCTAGGCAGCGCAAGTTGCTCCAAAGCGCGGTACGTTTGGGCCTGTCACCCCCCCAGCAGCAGTGGTCGAAAACCACGGTGCACAAGTCACTGCCAAGATGCTGGCAAAGGGAAACCATGGGTGAAGCAAGCCAGAATAGGCTCGAAGACGGATTTTCAATGCTCCAGCCAATCTGTCTACACTGGCAGAAAAGGGCAACATCCCTACACAGTCCGTATAACCGATTTGCATTGTGAACCTGGAACCTTTGTGAGAAACTGAGCCCAGGGAGGCCATCAGGATGTGCAGCATCCCGCAAAGGTCGTGGCCCACCTGGTATGAAGCGGGCAGCAGATGCAGTGCTACACGGTGGCGCCATGTGCACATACAGTACCTGGCCGGAGTTGAGAATTTCCCAGAATACAGCCAAGCCAGAGGCAGAAAGCAAGTCAAGCTTCAGAACTTGGTGTCCGGCAGCATCCTTCACATCAACGGCTACGGTCTCGAAACCTGATGCCTTCAAGCACTTGCTGAGCCTGCAAGACCCAGCAAAAATCTCTACAGCAACACAAGCACGAGCCGTGCCAACCTCAGGACGACTAGCCGCAGCAGGCCCCGGCAGGAATGCGGAAAAATTTCTATCACTGGAAAAAGAGCCCTTCACAGTGGGGCTCGCCTCAGCCACCGAGAGCTGAGCGGAAGCCGAAGAATCTTCAGTGGCAGGCAAAACAGGAGAAATGGCGGCGGCAGCAGCAAGCGGCTCGGTGACAGTACCGATCGCAGTGACAGCTGCAGCAGGCGCAGCAACAGCAGGAACAGAACACTGAGGCAGGGGCGCGTGCATAGACTCAGCAGAGGCAGTGGGCTGCGCCTCGAGGGTACAAACCACCGAGGGAACAGAGGCCTCAGCAGAACACGACGACCCAACCTCAGGATCTGCACATCAGTTGCTGCATGCGTGTGCACCATGGTCAGGGCTGCCGCACTTCATGCACAGATGCAGCCCTTTCTCACACTGCAACCCAGCAGGGGTCTGCCAAGTCTCACGCTTGCAACCGTGAGCCAAGTTGCGATCAAAACACAAAGGCGTGCCATCCTTGTTAGGGTCCAAGCCTTTGAGGGCAGCAGGAACAGCAGTCTGCTCAGCAGGGGAACCGGGCTTGCCACCACCGGAGGTCTTGCCCCCCTTTCCCCGGCCACCTTTCTCTTTGCCTTTGCCAGGACGGTTGTCCTTGCCATCGCCCTTGCCCGTCTTGCCCGGAGGCTTGGTGGGATCATCAAGTGCACGCTTCTTCTCACGGGCCATGATATGAAAAGCAACAGCAGGGGCACCAGCTGCAGCAAGCAGGGCAGCATCGACCTTGGTAGCAACGTCCACAGCAGGCAAACAAGGAACCTGAGCAGCAACCTGTTGCCAGACAGCACGATCAGCCGCCAGCACGGCGTCAATGCCAGGAGCAGAGTACCCAGGCGGAGGCATGCGCTGCAGGTGGTCCAACAGACCACGCACGTAGTTCTCGTGCACAGCAAAAGAACAGACGCCAGCGACCTCCAGGGCAACACCTCGCCGGCTCAGTGCCTGATACAACCTCAGTTCATTGCCAAGGTCAACCTTAGGCAGCACAGGCTTCTTGGCAGCTTTCAGGGCAGTGGCCTCAAGGCGAAACAACGTGTCATCACGCCGTTCTGAAAGAACCTCCTGCTCACGAGAGCTGCACTTGCTAGGCGGCAAGTACCGCACAGAGCTGTCAGCGACCATCCCAAAAGCGGCATCAATGAGAACGTGGCTCGGCTCGAAGGAGCCAGTGATAGGCCACGCTCCTAGTTTGGCACGCAATGCATCCATGCGACTGGCCCGTTCCTGAGAAGTCAATTTTTTGGAGCCATCGTCCTCGCCTGCCACTGAACTCCTAAGCTCGGCGACCACGAAGGTCCCGGCCTCAAAGAGGAGTCGCGAAAAAGCGGCGACCACTCCTTCAGAAGCCCCAGCACCCAGGTGCTTCTCCTTGGCCGCCTTAAGCCTAGCCTCGTCCACAGCCCCAGGCGCACTCGCCACGGCGAAGAGCAAGGCAGAGTACGTGTTGATGCCAGAGGCAGACAAACTGTCGAGCACACCCTGACTCAGGCCGTATTGCCGAGCTTTGCTAGCGAACGTCACCGCGCTATCTGCCACACTCGCCATCTCACACGCAGGTGCAGCTAAGGTCAGAGGCACAGCCCAGACCAGCAGCACCAGAACCAGAGACCTGCCAAGACTCAAGTCAGGCAGGCCCAGCAGAAGAAAGCCGACCTCGACCACAGTGGCCAGAGAAGGTCAGGCAGCCTGCACAAGCAGGAGTAACACCAAAAACCATCAGCCAGGCAGGGCCCAGCCTGGTACAGCAGGAGAGACCTGACACTAGGTGCCAAGAGCAAGGCACAAGCCTGGGGAGCCGACCAGATTCAGAACCAGGCGGCAGCCCAGGATCCTGCACAAGCAGGACGTGCACAACGCACACAAGTGCCAGACCCGCCTCAAGGCGAGAGGCGTCCCAGCAGAGCCAGAGCCCCACAGGAGACCTGGATTGCTGAAACAGGGGCTCCAGAAGAAGGCAAGGCACAAGCCACCAGGGCCCAAGCCCGTGGAGCCGCAACCTGCGACCAGTAAGGAAAAAACTCTCGCAAGAGAGGCAGGTGACCACAGCCCGGCCTCAAGGCCCTAGGAAGCAGGGACCCCAAAGCCACAAGGCAGTGAGCCAAACAGGCTGCAGAAGTACAGTCAGAGGGCCAGCGCCCAGGCGGCAGTCGGACACAAGTCGACTAAAGCGCGAAGGCACATTCTTTCAAAAAGCAGCAGGCAGCTCAGTTATCACGACAGCGGTCGCAGAAGTGTCGCCTATGCGGCCGACGTGCCGTGTCGGAGACGGGGCGACTGCAGGCATGGCCGCAGTCGCCCCAACATGCTGTGCTGCACCAGCCAGTCAAACTGTGGCCGTGACGCTGCAGATCAGCAGGAAGATCACGCAGCGGCATCCTCAGAGGAAGGCACCGCGTCAGGTCAAGTGGAATGCCCGCACGCACGTCACATGCGAGCAGGTACGGGCAATTCGCCGTACCAGTCATACGAAGCCTCGCAAACTGAGGAGCATTCGCGCCACCAGTTGCAAGGCCAGCATGCACAGTGAGACCTTGGTACCCTGCCCAGGGATGAGCAGCGGCAACAGCATGGCCCGTCGGAAAAGACGGCGGAGGCGTAGCCACAGTTGGCGTAGCAAAGGCTGGAGCTCCAGCGCCCAGGCCTGGTGGATCTGCAGGAGGAGCCAGCGGTGGGTCGTCGACGGAAGTGTCCTCAGGGACCAAAGGCTCGGAAGACAACACAGGATCCGTGCCATCGTCCAGGCCGTCCATGGAGTTCAAGTCGACGACCGAAGTCGCCGGCCATTCCCACGGTGCCAAGTCCCCAACCCCACTGCTGGGCTCGGAAGACACCTCCTCAGATGCCAAAGCAGCAACAAGGGCAGCAGACCCAGCCACAGTGGCACCAGCATCGGCAGGGGCTCCATCAGGGCCAGTGTCCTCAGGCGAGGCAGGAATAAGCTCGGGCGAGGAGTGAGCTGAGAGCTCACCAGACTGCCCCACAGCCGCAGAGCCACCGTCATCAACCACAGTGCCAGCACCTTGGTCAGCAGTGCCCGAACCAGCACCAGCGGCAGACACAACCTCAGAAGTGGCACCAGCAGGTGCACCAGAGGCAGCCTCAGGACTGGCAGGAGCAACCGAGACAGGTTGTGCAGACGCAGAGGTGGTGTCACCGTTCAGGTCCAGCAGGTCAGGCGCCAGTCCAAGAAGATCAACATGAAGATCCCTAGGCTGAGCCTCAGTAACACCAGCCGCCGGGCAAGGGGGCAAGTCATACTCACTCGAGCCCTCAGTGTCATGTTCGAGATGGCTGAGCTGGATGTTGTCACGGCAGAAGTAGTACAGCCTCAGTGATTCAGCAGCAGGTAGAGCCGCTAGTGCTGCAGAAAGGTGCTCATCGCTCGCGCGGGCAGAAGCCCTCAAGCGGCGAACCAGCACACGCAATGGATCCACCGACATGATCGGCAACAGACCCAACACAAAACAAGCAGCACCAGTCAACAGAATAACAGCACTTAAGCCAAAATGGCCGCGCGATGCATTAAAGTCGCATGTCAAGACATAGCAAACATAATATTTGCGGCCGCGTTTAAAGAAGAAGTGCAGGAGCCTGGTGAGACAAGGACTCGAGGACCTCCGACTCAACCTGGCCAGGAAAGCACTCAAAACCGTGCACTACGACTGCTGCGGCATCCCTTCGACTTTCATAGCGACTTCGCTCTGCACAGTTACTCCCCATAGACTCTGACGCTTCCAGTTCAATGTCTGTTCCCTTGCACACGCTCATGCAGGAGTCTCGCAGCATGCAGGCCACATGTGGAATAAAGTACAACCAACCAAGCACTCAATTAATTAGGCTTTTCCGTGATCTTCGCACCCCGTCTCGCCTTTAGCAGCTTCTCGCCGGACGGAAGCGTGCCTCAGGTCAGAGCTCAATCCGCAACGAGGTCTGGAGAGCTCGACCGAGGTCTCGGCAGGTTGACACACCATCCGAGGACAGTTTCCGGTACTGCGGTGCGGGACTCACATCATGTTCGCAAACTGTAAAGCTGAGCGTCCATGGGTAACTAACTCATGGAAACGTGACTCCACATTTCCCGGAAACTGATGAGCCGTGGCCGCCTGAGTCGGGACTTCATTGGCATGCCTCGGAGTGCGAGAAGCAAAACGGATGAGCGCCACCCCCGTGCACTTTCAGACGAGGTGCAGATCGAAGAGCTCTTCGTACTGGAAGGGAGCAGCCTTGGAGACTGTCAGGACCATGGGCCAAGGCACGAACCCTAAGCTTTCAAGCTTCACCAGGACCCCGACCACAGCAGTTCGTACCTGCCGCCAGCGAGACCAAACTTCGAAACTTCGGATCGAAACGGTGGGCATTTCGCTGATTGTCTGGAAACTCTTCAAGACTCCAAACATAGCGGAGAGAGGTCCTCCCTAAGCTCAATTTCTAATTTGCAGGAACTGAAACGGAAGCTTCCATGAATTAAGGTACAGGAACTGCAAAGGCCCAAGCCTGTGGGGCGATCCGCGATCTTTGCGCCAGGAGCCTCCAACCAACAGAGGGGCTCTTCCCCCGTCCCTCATGGGATGAGGCTCCTCTTAAGGGCACCGAAATTGTAACTTAGAGACTTCCTGTTGCGAGTCCCAGAGACACAGGTCCAGCCCGAAACACAAAAACTCTCCCCACGCTTTGCCTTGAAGCTAAACGTCTGCCACGCAAGATGGTCGCCATGGACCTTGGCAAGAGGCAAAGCAGCTCTGATGTCTCCTTTCAGTCCGTTAAAACCGTAAAAGCCCTTGCAGCGTGTGTGGCAACAGCTGGGCATCAGGCTGGTTTACATCCGCAGAAATACACCAGCAAAGCTGCTGAGAGCCACAAAAAAAAGTGACAGGTTGTGCAACTTGCGCAAGCGTATCGCACATGCCTCATTACCTCCTCAGCTCAGGAATCACATGCATCAGAGCGGTCAGAAGCTGTTGCAGCAGAAGATCATGCAACTTCACCGGTGTCTGAGGCTACTCCCCAAGCAGACACGGGCAGATCAAGACAGCTTCCGTGGCCTCTGCCGAGCCCATGAAGGCCAGGACACCCGCCAGAGCGGCAAGGGGAGCTTTCACCTCTAGCATGGCATACCTCGGTTGCTTCTGCTTAGGTTCTTCAACATGATGCAGCTCTGAGAACAAAAGCTTCTGCATCCCGTAGCTTGGCAAGACCTTGGGCTCGGACCCGAGAATGTAGTAGCTCATGCCGAGCATAAGTTGGTTGATGCCGACACTCATAGACACCCGTGCAAAGGCGTCATACGTCTGCCAGTAGACCGCGGCCTGAGGGAAGCGGAGGGCAACTTGCGGCTGACGGCTGACAGGCAGGTCAAGCCACATGTCACCAGGCAGGACATTTGCTCAGGTTTCATCATATCGCTTGAGCGAAGTGATGGAGTGACCAAGCCTGGCGCAGCAGCTTCACGTGCCTCAAGTTGGCGACCTCGCTCCGGCTCCGAGGCTCAATCTTTTGCGATGGCAACTGTGAAGAGGTGGAGGCCCGGACCTCTGCGCCACTGTAGCAGCCAAGCTCGTAAATTGCATCTCCTGACACCAAGGACGCACAAGGGAGAGGTGGAGCTATGAGAGATGAGCAGAGACGTCGCACCGCACAAAGCACCGAGCAGAGCAGACAGGCGGGGAAACGACAGACTACTAGCCGGAAGGATCGGCAGACTGACAGAGGGTGGGTGGGCACACAGATGCAATTTTACATCGGAACAACAGCGTGGCAACGACGCCGAGCGTTTGCCCATTTTGCCCCCGGTTCAAGAGAGCCTTAGCTTCCAGCCACAGCTCCGAGCTTGCAGCTCACGTTCTATTCAGCCCTTTGTCAGCTACAGTACTGTCTTCTCTGTCCCTGCCTGAAGGCTTGGAGAGCCTTCTCTAGTAGATCGTATCTCTGCCTGGGTCTCATAGGCCTGACTCGTCCGGCTGAGCGGTACCACCTCGCTGCTCAAGGCCCCAGGGGTCCGTGGCCACTCCAGCATAGACCTTTCTCAGTCACGACTATACTGACTATACCGTACCTCTCAAAGATAGTCGTCCGGTGGGTGCTAAGGACAGAAAATCTGAACTCGTAGAAACCTCGCTCGGCTTTCGAACAGTATGCTCTGTCGTCTAAACGGGCTCGCTTCTGCAAGAACTGCATTATTAGCCTTGGGCAAAATCCCCCAGCCGACAAGTCAAACTCGATTTCACCATACCGCAAGGCCTGCTCTGGCCCGCCAGTGTTGCCAGACTCTTCCGGTGGGCACACGTCATCAACGTCAGATGCGGCATGTCCTGTCACCCCCATGATTGATGTACAGGAAGTACAATTTCTAACCATTGCCAGCATCTGCGAACGCCTGCTGAAGACGCAAGGCGGTTGGCACCGCTCTGGGCTCCTGGAACAAAGTCCTCTTGCTTCCCTGTGACGAAAGGCACGCGGAACATTTGCCTTGCCAGAGCGGACACATCTGTCAGCTGACTCTGATGTTTAGTGGGTCCGAGCTCATGGACTCTGCTCAAATCATTGTTTCCATCTTGAAATACAGGCTGTAGCAGAAGTGACAAGCCCATGGTCCTGTTCCATACTGGTTGGACAGTCGGCAGGAGGAGCAAATGCTCTGGCTTTGATGTGTGCGGCAGGTAAGAGGGCGAGACTTTTCAGGAGCATTTTAGCATCGCCACCTCCGATATGTGACAAGCGTTTACCGATTATTGTAGGTCTCGTACAGAGGACGGCCACCTTCGTGTCTCAATTTCTCTCTCCTCTCTGCCTGATCTTTGCTGATCTTATCTTGGCCCTTGCCACACCGGTGCCTCCTGCCCCTGCCCGAAGCTTCCGTGCCGAATTGTGCGAATGACGGCGCTGCACAGCGGTGTTAGTGTCGATGCCGGGCTTTTCCCCATGTTGGATGCCCCGACTCACACCCCGCAGACACCATCATCCTTCAAGTCGATGTTCGTTATCTCTTCACTTTTTGATGATGCCAAAACGTTCCTGGACAAACGGTGCACACTGCACGTTCTAAAAGCTCTCTGTCCAAAAGCCAACTTCAACAAGGTGTGGGCATGCGGACTAGCCTGTCTAATTTCACGACCGCGACCAGGCTCTTTACTCAGTGGCACTTCACAGATGCACTGTGACAACAGCACAAAAAGTCTCGAGGTTTCTACGTCTGCCCAAGTATACAAGAACAGCTGTGGGCAGGTCGCCTGGACTCAACTTTCTCGAACTCCGAGCCCGCAGTACGGGCGGCCTCCGCGCATTGTGGACGGGGAAAGTATCACACATGATTTATGCATTTGCCATCGCCCAAGACATGATCAGAGCTTTCCGGTCCAAGAGTTTCTTCATCTCTGTGATGGGGCTACATTCTAGCATCGTTACCTTCCACTCCAACCAGTCTGATGTAGCAGCTGGTAATTGCTAATGGGACTATCCAAAACCCTTGTGAATCATGGTTTCCTGCTCGGACTTTGCTGAGCGTTAATTTGTATCATTAGTCGGATGCCCCGCATCACCACGGTTCCGCCTTTGGTCCCTGGTTAGGCACACATCTAATCCAATCGAACTGAGAAATATGTCAGACTGCAATACGTTCAATGATAACCTTCTTTACTCGCATGCTTTAGAAAGAACAGAACTTAGTATTATTAGTATTATTAGCAGGATTATTGGTATATAATATTCGTATTGTTTCTGTAGTATAAGTATTAAAGAAGACCAAGACACCTCTAGCTCCGCCCAGGTCGGAATTGGCAGTCGCACCTCAGAGTAGGACGCTCAAGCGCACCGGTGAGTTCGAGAAGTATCTCCCCTAAACCCTAAACCCTCAAAAGAATCTTGATGTGCGTGAATCGCAGTTGCACTGCGATGCTATTATTCTGGAAGGGTCTTCTTTCCTTGCCGCTCAGATGCCAATTGGGTGAGCACCCTGGTCTGATAGCTCTGCGCAGCGATGGCCGCATGCATGGCGAGCCTCGGGAAAATGGAAGGTGCTCGAAGCGGCAAGACACCCAGCTGCAGATTGAGTTCCGATAGCAGAGCCCCGCTGTGAATGATTCTGGTGTGCAGTTGACTGCGAGAAGCCAAGGCAAGTGCCAAATCGTCAGCACCAGGTAGGAAAAGGCAACCACGGAGGCAATCTGATAGCCTTTGCGTCTGCCGAGTCTGCCGATTCCACTTCTTCCACTCTGCTGGACGTTGTTTTCTGGGGGGGCGCACCCATGACCAGCCAGTCCGGAGTGGTTTCTGGCAGCTGACCTTCGACCCACATTGTCACCGTGAAGCTGAGCAGCAGAACCTCGCGGAACCGGGCGGAGACGAAGCAAAGCGTGGGACGCTTCGGGCCGGGGTTTCCCTTCCCCAGAGACTCCAGTATCCCTTAAGTAATAAAGGGATATCCCTGAAATCATATTAGGGATCCTACAGTGTTTTAAGGTATGCTCCGTAATTGAAGGACATAAAGGGACATTCCTTAAATCATATTAGGGATCTTACTATTATTTCTAAGGTATACCTATTCCTTAAGTAAGGGATATTGGAGTCTCTGTGTCCCTGGCATAGTGTGGCCGGTGAGGCCCCTGCATTGATGATGAGATAGAGGGACATCTTCTGCTCTGTGAGGGACACAAAGTCTCGCACGTCCTGCAGTGGGCCCACAAGACTGGGGCGGAATGCTATGCTGACTTGTAGTGTAGAAGCCTGTGGGTATCGGAAGCACAGAACCTTCAAAGGCCCAACCTGCCCTTCTTTTGTCGACATGTTAACGCCTGCTCGGATACGCTGAAGTCCGCATGAACCGACAAGCACAACTCTCAAGGATTCCTGGCGCCAGAGCTGCCCCTGGACGACGCGATACTTGCGCTCATGAAACTCCTTTTTCATACCTGGCCGAAGCGGTGCACCACTGAGCTATATACTGATGGTTCGAGAAGCGTCTCAGTCACCATGCCGAATGCCGAACAGTGAACCAATCGCTCCCTGCAAGAGGTTTGCACGGTCAATCCAGGCCGGAGTCACGCTGCTCGCGATCTTCCATAAAGTTGTCTCGGTTATACTCGAACACCTGGTCATCTAAAGTCGCAACAGCTGCGGCTTTCAAACCAGGTGAGCTGCCAGGCCTTTGTGGCAGCACCTGCCAGTTAGCCGCGGGAGCAAGATATTTATCCATATTGGAATTCTACGCACTTCTGGATCCTCTACATAGGACGAATACAGAATAGAGATCTGCCAGGGTCTCAAGCAGCTACTGCAAAATACAGAAGGACATGGATCGTCGAGGCTGCAACATACACTTGTAGCTAAGGCAAGTCGCGGAAGGCAACTGGCATGTCCACACCCTATGGCCGGTGGTGGAGTTACCAGTTCCTCCTGAAAGCGCGCCTGGCGTCATGCCTGCGGCAGCCACAGCTGCCCCTGTTGCAATCACCATGGCTTCCGGAAGGTGTCAAATCCTGCAGCTATGCCAAACAGTGACGCAGCTTCCGATGTGTCTTCTACATCTCGTATCAATCGTATGGTCGATGCCTTGCATTGCCGGGACCCTTTTAATCTGGGCTCCAGGCAAGTTGCGCTATCAAAGAGGGTTGCAGCTAGAAGCCTCGGCCAACAAAAGCATTTCATGAACTCCCTCCCTTGCATGTTGTAGCCCTCCTTCTAAGGCTTGGCCAACCCAGGCTTTTACCAGAACAACGAGGCGCCTTGCTTAGCAGATGACTACTTTCATTCGCGCGCCTGATCAGCATCCGAGCAAGGTCTCGTGCATTCAAAGGCTGTTGCCTTGCTCCATTGAAGACTCGACATAGATTATGACTTTGGTGATTCAAGAGAATCCACTCCTCATATACTCATGCGTTTCGCCTGGTTCCAGCTCCATTACCCCATTGCTCCATTACGCTCGCCGAAACTTCTGTCTTAGCCAGCTAGATAAGTGTCGGCACATTGAGGGAAACTGGGGCACCGGCTGCGCTTCATGTCCTTGGCTGTTCGGTGGAGGGTGGTTGGATCCATGTCGACTGCTTCTTGCGAGTCAAGACATGCCGAGTCTGCGGCTATGTACGGACGGGTGTGAAGAGAGGGCCGACGCCAGCAGGGATGGCTGGCGTGGACGGACTCGAGTATTTGAACCGCTTTGGCTGCAGCACTTCAGTGAGACAGGGGCTGCAGGCAACAAGGCGGTGCCGACTACATTGACTGTGCGGTGGAACTTGGAGAGCTGCGCGAGCAACGCTGTTTTGATGATGCGACGATCTGTACATCAGAGGCTAGAGCAAACTGGGGGACAGCACGTCTAGCCCAATATTGGCTTCAGCATGGCTTCCACCTCCTGTCAACAAGCTTGCACACTATTTTAGCTTTGACACAGCGACGAGGCAGGTACTGTACTGAGGTTGCTGCAGTCCGCAAGTGTGCGTGTACGAGACATTCGCTTTACTGGGTAGGTTGACAATGTCCACAGACTGCGGTTGTCGCTCTTACAACACGTGACGAAAAGGACTCCAACTGCGACTTCTGATCCCTCCACGACTTTGGGGTTCTACTCCTTGTTGCACAGCTGCTGTGCATGCTCGGTGCAGCAAATTCATATTCTGACAGGGTCTGCTTCCACGTCGCAGACCTTGATTCTGGACTGGCACCGTGTGTATTCGCTTCACCTGAAGTCGCAGCCCTGCTGTTGATTCAAGAAGATATGATATGTTGAGCGGCACTTCCCACTACTGCTAGTCGACGTTTCAAAAGCTTCTGCAACCACTCCACATACAGTAGGCCCTTAGCATGTACACGCACCCTCTCCCCGACACCTCCACATCGCCGCTGAGCTCCAGCATGTCGCAGTTGTAAAACCTCGGCTAAGCACGATGCTCGGGAGATCGATCCTGATATGTCTGATATGTCCTGATCGAACTGCTCCTGTGCCCCAAAACGAGCCAGTCCAAAATACTGAGGAAATCTAAGATCATCTGAAAAAGTCGTGGCATTCCCTTCAGCATCAACTGTCTCACCGACACAACATATACTCACTTCTTTCGATCCGTATCACCCTGAGTCGCTCACCGCTTAATCTCATCGATGCGATGGCGGTCGCGATCCGAAGCCAGGTTGACAGCCAAGCCCTTCTTGCCAAACCTGGTGCATGCTCGCTAGACGTAGCTGAAGCCGACGTAGCATAGCGCCAGGCTCCGGCCTCCCTGTCCGGCCGATCCGGTGCAGGTATGTCTCCATCTTCTCGCTTCCATTCGGCAGGTCGTAGTTCACGACCTGTGCACAAAACAAGATCTGATGTGTCCAATGTCCATGTCCTTTGCTCTTCGTCATGGCTAGTCTTCGAGGCTCTGGCCACCGTCACGGATGGAACGTCAATGCCACGTGACAGCACGTCCGTGGAAATCAGGACCTACGGCGACGGTTCGACGGTGCAAGATCGCCCGACGGTGCAGCCGGTCACTTGGCGCCCGTCCCGTGTGACCAGGTCGCGAAACTCCTGCATGACCTCCAGACACACTTAGCATCGTCTCCGGCTGCCTTTCAACTGCAATTGCTGAATCTGGCAGTGCTCTGGTATGCTGTGGCCTTGTCTCGCTCGGCCACTTCAAGATAGCCTGGTTTGGCTCCAACACTATAACAACTATGAAACAGTGCAGTGCGTTGCAATACGGCGCTTGATCCAGCCTTTCTGGGTCCCCGTGATCAAAGATACCTTGGTGCTTGCACACGGTTTCGAAACGATTCAACACGCGTCTCAGCAGTATCTTGGGCACGTGCTGCGTGCCCACTAGACTTCATGAAGGTGGCAAGATCGAAGGCCGTCTGCCTTTCGCACAAGGGAGCAGCTTCTGCTTGGGCCAGCTGCTACCATGAGGGCCAAGCCTGGTATTCACGAAGATAATGGACTGACCCACATTCATCACGCTGTAGAGCTCGCTAAGCTTGTTTCGCTTGTTGTCGTCTCTTCCGACGTTCATGAACCTTGGAGGCTGGGACTCGTAGAACCAGAGGATGACCAGAATGTGGCCTCACTCCGGATCTGAGGCCTTCGCGTCTGCGTGATGGTTGTCAAAGTCAGATCTTCTTTTTTGACCTCCAGCAGACATTCCATATGCCATGGAAGCTGATCGGAACATCTCGACGGGTCTGAGGGCAAGTGAGGACCACGCGTGGATGATGTTCGGCCTGGGAACCATGGACCTGGGATGGGCAAAGCTGGGCCCCGAGTCTCAGCTTATCAAGAAAACTTAGTCCACGGCTTGGCCAGCTTTGCGACGTAGTCTGGCCACGTCGCCGAGAAGAAAAGGATCTTGCCACGTCACCATAGCGTGATGGTATCAGCGAGCGAGAGTTCGGAGGCTACTGTAAGGCATGTGTTGGCTGCCTGAAGCTCCTTTCGCTGATCCTTGGAGAGCATCCGATGGATGTCCAGCACCTGCAAACCGAAGACCGTGACCACGGCGCTCCTGAAAGTCAAGCCTACACCAACAAATAAGGCGGCCTGCCTGTCCACCCATGCTCTGCTCCTGTCAAACGAGAGTCAACCTGGTTGTGTGCGTGGCATTCGTGATGCGGGATGCCTCATCGATCATCTGGTCAGCCTGTGGCTCGCTGCTGCAGGCAGTCAACCACCAGCTTCTGTTGCGGATCCTCGTCGACGACGAAGATGCGAAAGCCGTTGGGATCGATGATGCGCTTCTTCATCCAGTCCTCCAACATCAGGGCAGGGCCCAAGGCCCAAAGCAGATCGGAACGGGCATCAAATGCTCAAGCCGCAAGCCCACCTGCAGTTTCCCTGGTGTGCCCACCACGACTTGCGCGCTGACCTCAGGCTGCTCCAGCGACCCAATGGATCGGCCCGTGGTTTGCGAGTATCCGGCCAGCGCCCAGGGTCTCAGAGGTTCGGTTTTTTGCTGCTTTGCTGCACTGCTTTAGGTCGCACCGACGCAGGGTCGCCGAGTCAATTCCTTCTCCGCTGTTCGCAGAATCCTTCGTGAACGATTGCAATGGGTTCAATGGGAACGACCGATGCTTCAGGAGGGATGGTGCGTTAATTCACCAACAATGACGTCGCAATCATTGCAGCATTTTGCAAAACACAGAGATGCAACTCGTATCAGATTTACTGGTAAAAGCTGCACCTCCGTGTTAAAAGCAGGATGCTAACAAACTGTGCACCATTGGAATTTGAGACAAGGCGATCCATTGATGGATGAGCCTTGGTGTATCACCGTTAACAGTAAATCAGTCAGGGACCGAGAGAAAATTAAATTACTTCCGGTCACTCCGTGGCAGGGCCTGGCTCCGTCATGGTCCTCGAGTGTTCGAGCTGGAACTGACGTTGATGTTCTCTTCTTGCCGCGAACATGACCAGTCCTGCGCCACATTGGCCTGCGCAGTATGCAAGGAAAAGAGCAGCAGAAACGAGCAACACTTTTCTCAGCTTCTCTTTTACTCTTGTGCTTGCTGTGCCTCACGTCCACTTGCCCATCTGAGCGGCCCAAGCCGCCACCCTAGCAAAACGTTAGCATGTTCGTCGGCAGCAACGTCCCAACGAGGCTACAGCAACCTGGTCGGCAAGCGCCAGCAGGTCCACAGGCTCGGACACTCGAATGCTTCGCACCTTGGCCAGGCAAGACATCCCAGTCCCGTCTCTACTAACTTCCTGCACGGCGCTCACGCTCGAAAGAGGCGGACCTTCGCACTGGCAGCTCGTTGCGAGGGGAGCCGTGCTTGGAGCTCCTGGCAGTACTGCGTGAGAACGTCACGGTGGCACTCTCGCCGTCAGTTAGTACTCACTACAGAGTCGGAGCTGGGACGTTCATGGACAGGCAAAGATGCAGCTGCGGCTCTCTTCAACTCAATGCAATCCTGGAGATCCCGCTCAAGCTGCTGCCTCTGGGCTGCTTCCTCCACAACCGAGCTGATTCGCCGGAGGCTCACGGAGCACCCGCACTCCCATCAGCCTCCTCTGGTGACAAGCTGGCGCTGCTCTCGCTGCCTCGATGCAACTCGTATATGACCGAACTTTCAAGCACATCAGATGCTACTTGATGTTATGAATTACACAGGCTTCGCCCTCAAACACCTCGCGAAGTGACACCGCAAGCAACACCGTTGCACCATGATCAGACCTGTCAGCGGCTTTGACCACCTGACCTGATGAGCATTGGCAGGTCTCGCATCATGGTTATAGCCATCATTGTCCTTGCGAGGTTACCACCACAACGGCCAGCAGCATCAACGTCAGACTTGGCATCATCATCATCATCGTCGTCAGCGTCATCACCATCATCATCACCACCACCCCACTCACAGTCGTCATCGTTCAAACATGACCACACAATCAACTTCACACTCACCCTCTCGATTGCGACCATGCTTGTCGAAATGTCCACGAAGAAGTCAACGATCATGACAAGCAGCACAAGCGCAACTGCTAAGAGTTCTGAGTTCTGGAACCTTGGCTGTCGTACTCCTCATCATCCTCCTCCTGCTCCTCCTCGTCCTGTTCGCTTTCCGCGGCAGCTGCGATCACCGTCGCTGCCTGGAAAGGTTGGGACCACACGACCCTCTCCGCAGCTTCTGAAACCGAGGCTGCGACCTTCTGACCGAATGCAACGTGGCCGGCATCCTGCACCACGACGACACATCCCAAATCCTCCAAGGACCCTTGGCTCTTGAAGGCCTTTGCCCAGGAAGGGCTGCTCTGCCTGCGTTCACTGCGAGTCTCAGGCGCAACGTTCTCGTAACATCGACATCCAGCCTTGAGCTGGAGGAGACCTCACAACCAAGTGCGAGTAAGTTCGCTCCTCGGCACACCTTGAGCCTTCTAACTCCAAATTGCCAGACAAGCGTCGGCACCCTGCAGGCCAGTCCTCACAGGGACGTTCGACACGAAGAAGTTGACAGGCCCCGGCCGCCCAGGCCCAGGCCTCCCATCCAAGAATGCTGTGGCCTCAACGAAGTTTAGTGATCAGCCGATAAGTTCCCAGTGTTCAGTGCGCCATAGGCTATAGGCTCCTGGCCGCTTCTGTGGCGGCCCGAGCTCTGGCATGCAGACTGCCGTCTTCCAGGGCTTCTGCAGAATCCTTCACAGAGATGCGCGCTGTCTCGCGCTGTCTCGCAGTTCCTTACCGTATGACAGAGATGTCGGTCTCGATCCGAGGCGTCTGCCGCGGCTGTGCGCGTGCCCGGACTCCTCCGCCTACTGCATCCGTCCGGGTGAAGCGAAGCCCCAAGCACCGGGAAAAAAAAACTGCTCGCCATCCCGCCTGGAGGGCGAAGAAACCTCAGCAGACCAAACCACTTCCTTGCTGCCATTGCTCTCGACAGACCCGACCCTCAGACCCTCGGTGACTCCGTAGCCGCGGGCGCTGGGGCGCCGCGGCGCTGGGGCTCCAGGCAGCCTCCGTGCCTGCTCGCGCACGGGCGGCTCCTGCCGGGATCGAGCTCCTGGCACTGGGAAAGGGAGCTTTCAAAAACACGCATGGAGCTATCTGGGACGGTGAAACAGCTTCTGCAGCTGAACTATAGGTCACAGGTTTCTTCAGCCCCCGCCCGCCTTCAGAACTGCCAACCCACCAAAAGCGAAGGCAGGACGTACTAGTGTCTATCCGAAAACTTGATCGCCGCCAACTGCTGCCAGCCTCTGCGTCACGCTGGCAGGAAGCTCCTCGTGCAGCATCAAGACTCCCCAATTCTTGATAATGGTAAGGCAGGCTAAGATAATCACAAAAAGCGACAACAGCAGACTATTGGAGTCGATGTCTCCAGCAATCCCTCAGCAGCTCAACACTGAAAAGTTCGAAATATGTCGCTCACGAATCGCAGCCATTCGAACATCGTATGCACCGCCAGCATCTCTCACCGCAAATGAACTCAGAATCATGGTGCACACACGTGCCGCCTCGGTCAGAAACGCGGCGGCGTCCGTTCCGGGCCAAGAGAAGCTGGGGGCCTTTGCCCTGCGCACCGAAGCAGTCTGGCCCGCGTCGGAAGGCATATGTGGTGGGCTGGCCTGAAACCAGCACTTCCGGTGCTTGCACTTTGCGATGCCACCTGCAGGGCCACTTGCAAGGAACTCGCGCGATGGAACTGGATAATCACTTTGGCATCTGCCTCCTCGTAGAGGGGTCGCGATCCCAGCTGTGATGGGCTGCTGTGCCTTCAATCGTGCCGCATGCCATCCTTGTGCTGCGAAATCTGCACCTGAACGGACCTGCCTCGGACCACTTCGCAGGCTGCCCTCCTCACAACTTCGGCCAGAGACCAAGGATGACCAAAGACTCTCCTTGCTACTGGGCAATGGTGCAGCCGAGCAACCTGAGACGCTGGAGGCGTCAGGCTCGCCGAGGTGGCTGCTCTCGCCATCCTGCCAAGGGCAGCTGCAGCTGCTGAAAGATGGGACGGGTGGTAAATCTCCCTGCCAATAATAAACAAGATTCCCCATAAGATGCGGGGTCCTGCTTGGACTGCTGGAGTGCCCTGCACTCCGGGGTTCCTGTCACAACAGGACTCAAAGGCCATAGCCGGGCGGCACCCTCACAGCCGGGTCGTCCTGGGCCCAGGAAGGCGAGCTGCTCTGAGTCCTCAAGCGACAGCTACGACAGCCACGAGCGCTTCTCCTCCTCCACCTTTCCCATGTTCCCTCGCCTCGACCGTGCGACCAAATCCCCAGCATCAGGCAGATGGAGCACGTTTGTAAGGACCTGCCGCTGCAAATGGGAAAGTTCATTGATGCTCAGAACGTGTCTCTTCCCGAAAGCACATTGCGAATGCCCGGATAGTTTGGACTACTTCCCTCAACCTATTGACACAAAAATGCAGTCCAGCATCATCACATGGAATGCTACAGTCTCAGCTCTGCGGCATCTGACCATCGGCGATGACAAGGCCTCGTTATTCTTGGGAACTCCACTCGCCTGCAAGGAACACCAAGGAGTGGTAGCACATTGCAGCACATAATCGGCATGCGCTTCAAAACTCTCTTGAGCCCTGATTGGACCATACCTCGTACCTCGCTGAAAACACTACCTGCATGATAGGCTCGGAATGAGCGACTCCGAAAGTAGCAAATCGACAGTTGCAAGCTTATCAGGCGACAGTTAGCCATCTAGGTTCCAATCAGGGTGACCGTCGATTCTTTTCGGTTCGAGCCTCGGTGCGCCGTCTGAAGGCCTCGGCAGGCACTGCGGTCAAGCTTGCGTAACTAGAAAAGAGGGATTCAAGAGCTGAATAGCCTTTCTGTGCTGTCGAGCCACTTGCGCGCTCAACGCCTCCGACCGCATGGGCATGTCAGTGCCAGATACAGGGAGCGAAGACCTCGCAAGAGCAACACTCGCAGCACTCGTAAGTGTGTCCCATGCGTCCCAAGCAAGCCCCCACCCGGGCCTGAAGCTGCTCAGCGGTGCGCTTGCCTGCTTGCGCTTGGCACATCGCATTCTCGCGGGCATGCCGCACATGCCAACTCCATGTGCATCAGACGCAGCCTCACCCAGCTGCTGCGTCGCCACCCTCGTCGAAGCCGAGTGGGAGCGATCTGACCTGCCCGGCAAGCAAAACAGGAACTTCGCTTTGGCACATGAGCCACCGGTGCCTCGCGACCTTCAGATCGGAGATGGCCACCTTTGCGAATTGTCGCATGGGCTTCAGCATCTTCACGTTCACTGTCAAAAACATACGGGCTACGCTGCAGGTTCGAAAATTCGGATCTCTGCGCCGGCGCAGGCCATCACTGAACTTACGCGCAACCAATACAGTACAGCATCCGTGCCAAAGCAACTCAGGTGAAGCGCAACCGCATGCTCTTTCGAAGGAACAGCAAACACAGCTATGCATGCCTGCAGGTAAACAGCTCCAGGAAAACTCAGACGGCGGGATAGGAACACGTCAGGACCGACACGGACTAACCATGACTAACCGAAACACCCTCCGATGCACACAACTATCTCCACTGATGCGCTTGAAACACTCTGCAGCACTGTGAATGTGGCCTATGCCGGCAGCTGCCCATACACACGGATCTTCAGATATCTTCTGTTCTGCGAAATCAGGCACTCAGCTTCTGAGGCAGCAGCTTCGCGCGACGGCGATGCCTGAGCCAGCGACAAGTAAAAAAAACTTACTTCAGCTCAAGCGAGATCATGAACCTTCTTTTCCCGAAGACCCTAGCTGCTCTAGCTCACATCTGCCCTCGCAGCAGGCACCTTTCCCTGCAAACACACCAGTACAACATAGTACAACTCCGTGAGCTCAAGTGCCTCGGTGCGCCGTCTGAAGGCCTCGGCAGGCACTGCGGTCAAGCTTGCGTAACTAGATGAGAGGGATTTTAAGATTTCTGTGCTGTCGAGCCGCTTGCGAGCTCAACGCCTCCGACCGCATGGGCATGTCAGTGCCAGATACAGGGAGCGAAGACCTCGCAAGAGCAACACTCGCAGCACTCGTAAGTGTGTCCCATGCGTCCCAAGCAAGCCCCCACCCGGGCCTGAAGCTGCTCAGCGGTGCGCTTGCCTGCTTGCGCTTGGCACATCGCATTCTCGCGGGCATGCCGCACATGCCAACTCCATGTGCATCAGACGCAGCCTCACCCAGCTGCTGCGTCGCCACCCTCGTCGAAGCCGAGTGGGAGCGATCTGACCTGCCCGGCAAGCAAAACAGGAACTTCGCTTTGGCACATGAGCTACCGGTGCCTCGCGACCTTCAGATCGGAGATGGCCACCTTTGCGAATTGTCGCATGGGCTTCAGCATCTTCAGCGTTCACTGTCAAAAACATACGGGCTACGCTGCAGGTTCGAAAATCCGGATCTCTACGCCGGCGCAGGCCATCACTGAACTTACGCGCAACCAATACAGTACAGTATCCGACAGTTGCAACAACAGATGTGCCAAAGCAACTCGGGTGCTCTTTCGAAGGAACAGCAAACACGGCTATGCATGCCTGCAGGTAAACAGCTCCAGGAAAACTCAGACGGCGGGATAGGAACACGTCAGGACCGACACGGACTAACCATGACTAACCGAAACGCTCTCCGATGCACACAACTATCTCCACTGATGCGCTTGAAACACTCTGCAGCACTGTGAATTTGGCCTATGCCGGCAGCTGCCCATACACACGGATCTTCAGATATTTTCAGTTCTGCGAAATCAGGCACTTGCCAAGTCAGCTTCTGAGGCGGCAGCTTCGCGCGACGGCGATGCCTGAACCAGCGACAAGTAAAAAAAGCTTACTTGAGCTCAAGCGAGATCATGAACCTTCTTTTCCCGAAGACCCTAGCTCCTAGCTCACATCTTTCCCTGCAAACACACCCGTACAACATAGTACAACTCTGTGAGCTCAAGTGCCTCGGTGCGCCGTCTGAAGGCCTCGGCAGGCACTGCGGTCAAGCTTGCGTAACTAGATGAGAGGGATTTTAAGATTTCTGTGCTGTCGAGCCGCTTGCGAGCTCAACGCCTCCGACCGCATGGGCATGTCAGTGCCAGATACAGGGAGCGAAGACCTCGCAAGAGCAACACTCGCAGCACTCGTAAGTGTGTCCCATGCGTCCCAAGCAAGCCCCCACCCGGGCCTGAAGCTGCTCAGCGGTGCGCTTGCCTGCTTGCGCTTGGCACATCGCATTCTCGCAGGCATGCCGCACATGCCAACTCCATGTGCATCAGACGCAGCCTCACCCAGCTGCTGCATCGCCACCCTCGTCGAAGCCGAGTGGGAGCGATCTGACCTGCCCGGCAAGCAAAACAGGAACTTCGCTTTGGCACATGAGCTACCGGTGCCTCGCGACCTTCAGATCGGAGATGGCCACCTTTGCGAATTGTCGCATGGGCTTCAGCATCTTCAGCGTTCACTGTCAAAAACATACGGGCTACGCTGCAGGTTCGAAAATCCGGATCTCTGCGCCGGCGCAGGCCATCACTGAACTTACGCGCAACCAATACAGTACAGTATCCGGCAGTTGCAACAACAGATGTGCCAAAGCAACTCAGGTGAAGCGCAACCGAATGCTCTTTCGAAGGTACAGCAAACACAGCTATGCATGCCTGCAGGTAAACAGCTCCAGGAAAACTCAGACAGCGGGATAGGAACACGTCAGGACCGACACGGACTAACCGAACCAATGGGCTTGAAACACTCTGCAGCACTGTGAATTTGGCCTTTGCCGGCAGCTGCCCATACACACGGATCTTCAGATATCTTCTGTTCTGCGAAATCAGGCACTCAGCTTCTGAGGCAGCAGCTTCGCGCGACGGCGATGCCTGAAGAAGCGACAAGTAAAAAAAGCTTACTTCAGCTCAAGCGAGATCATGAACCTTCTTTTCCCGAAGACCCTAGCTCCTAGCTCACATCTGCCCTCGCAGCAGGCCACTTTCCCTGCAAACACACCCGTACAACATAGTACAACTCTGTGAGCTCAAGTGCCTCGGTGCGCCGTCTGAAGGCCTCGGCAGGCACTGCGGTCAAGCTTGCGTAACTAGATGAGAGGGATTTTAAGAGCTGAATTGCCTTTGTGCTGTCGAGCTGCTTGCGAGCTCAACGCCTCCGACCGCATGGGCATGCCAGTGCCAGATACAGGGAGCGAAGACCTCGCAAGAGCAACACTCGCAGCACTCGTAAGTGTGTCCCATGCGTCCCAAGCAAGCCCCCACCCGGGCCTGAAGCTGCTCAGCGGTGCGCTTGCCTGCTTGCGCTTGGCACATCGCATTCTCGCGGGCATGCCGCACATGCCAACTCCATGTGCATCAGGCGCAGCCTCACCCAGCTGCTGCGTCGCCACCCTCGTCGAAGCCGAGTGGGAGCGACAAGGCCTGGAATTGACTCATAAACCGGAGTCACTAGGTCCCAGTTTCAGTGCGTTTGAAGAGTCTGCTCGTCTGCAACTTAGCAAGTCCAGAGATGTCCAGAGCCTTGGCAGCACCTCAGGCGATGCATCTGAAGAGGCCTCGACGAAGCCATGTGCTGCTGATTCGGCAAAGATGTTCGTCCCTACCAGGACATGAAACACTTGCACTCAAGAACTACAGTGCGGGAATTTGGGCATCAATTATTCTGGCCGCAGTAGTAGCACGCGGCAGCAACGGCGGAAGTTGATGCAGAAGAAACAGTGGCAGAGGCATAGTCGTCGTCTCATTCGGATGACCCCGATCGAGCAAGCAAGGGACCGAGAGCGCGAGACGGACCACTTCTAGAAAGTGTTGAGAAGGAGGCACATCCTGCTGAAGGAAATGCGTGACCCAGCAGGGCGGTCCTGATGCCGAATCGACGTCGTGACCCTGCCAAAGGATTCGACTGTGCCGGGCTTGGCTTCGGCACGGATTTGCTTAATGCAACGGCCTCACTACTCCCGCTCTGGTGCTGATCTAAGCAGCCCGAATTAGGACACCTGGACTATCAGTGACTATCAGATTTCAGGATGCCTGCAGCATGGCATGGCAAACGGTGGAATACTGTGCCTTGGCTCCTGTGGCAGCATCTGCACCTGGAGCTGAGGCAACATGAGGCAACGCAGGTGCTGAATGATGCACCACCACCTGTACCATGTTCCATGGACCTTGCATATAAGGCATCGACAGTGCTGTCCGCAGCAGTCCATGAGGAGGTCTGCACAAGTCAAGGTCAAACCGCCCGCAGCTGTGTTCAACTTCGCAGACGGGCCTGCCGAGGTTGTGCAAGCGCCTCTGCACGGAGAGCAGCCAACGCAGTCGCAGGCGCACTATTCCTCGGCACTCCGAAGGATGCCGTGGCAGCGTTGTCGCGATGCTCGATGGCCAGGTTGTCCATCACCTTGCTCTCACTGTGTGGGAGCGTGGAGCTTTCGAGCCCTAGTGCCCTGATGTCATCTTCGAGCTTCGCCTGCGCAGCTGCTCGCTCCGCAGTCAAAGTATTGTAGCTCGTCTGGTGCATCGAAGACTTCCTTCTTGCACTGCTGGGAGTACTCGGGCTTCCATCCTCCAAAGATGACGAGGGCGTATGTCCAGTGGCAAAGCCAGGACCATTGACCCATCGCTCCGGCTCCATCGGGTGTCGCTCTTCCGAGGACGGCCTCCCCACGCCTTCCATATGATGCCTCGCATGTGGGGCTGTGGGCTCCTGGGCTGCTTGGGCCGCCTGGGGCCTAGGAGAGCTCGTGACCTGGCTGTCTTCGCTGACTGACAAATAACCGGCGTTGCTGAGCCAGCCCTCGAGAGCTTCCTTTTCTGCCTGCAACCAAGTCAAGCGACTCATGGCTGCTTCTGCGAAGGGAGGCAGCACGGGCTGGGACGGCTGCGATGCTGAGGGGCTATGCGGCAAAGGCCCAGGATAAACCCCTAAGGTACTTGCCCATGGTGGCATCTGCTGGGCCAAGGGCTGCGTCACGGGCTCCAGGCCATCGGCGACTGTGGGCAGCTGCCTTCTGGGACTCGCCCTCGTGGGGCTGGAAACGGCCGTGACCGGGGGACCGCGAATAGAATGGGCAGGAAAGGACCTCAAAGGCCGATGGGCTTCGGCCGAAGCCCCGAGGCTTTCGTTCAAGGCCTGCGTTTCTCGCCACACTGCGATGCCCTCCGTCATTGGCTGTCCTTCGTATCGTGGCGACAAGGGCCGCTCGCAAGACGAGGCCGCCGTGGACCGCTTCGTCTCGGCGGGAGAGGTCGCCGTGACCGTGGCCTTTGTGGAAGGAGAGGCTTGAAGGCTCTCGCGAAGCGTCGAGCCAGCCATGCCAGCCTTCCTTGACCGTGCAAGGCGCCGTGAACTTGCCCGTTGGGGGCCCTCCTGAGCTTGCAAAGATAGCCTTGCCGAGAGCTTCTCCCGGAGTTCTTGCACCTGTCTGCTGATGTGGCCGTTCGCGTTGCTCAGACTCAGAGATTTGTCCGGCGTTGCCATGCCACGGCCATTGAGCAGCTGCCCGGCATCTGCGCCCCTGAGAGCCCAGACCTGCCAGGCACCAGAGCAAGAGACGTGACATGCGCCGACCTCTTGCCTGCCTGCCTGCTCTAACTTCAAGGTCTATGCTACGGATCTTCTGTCTCGAGAGTCTAGAGCGGAGCTTCTTAGTCGTTCTCTGAGATCTCTCAGCCTTGACATCGCGAAAATGATAAACAAAACAGAAAAATGTTCAGTTTCCCGATAGTGCAGTCTTGATCTGCCCACGTGCATTCCTCGTCCATTTTGTACGTCTTACTTGTGGCGCTGGAGGAAACAATCTGCTCCATTCTTGCTTGAGTTAAGCCTCGCACATGAGCTAGCAAGATGCTTCCCCCAACTGCACCTGCCAGGAGCTCATGTCGGCCCGCTCTGCTGCCACCATCGGAACGTGGATATGTGCTCGGAGCTTCTTGTTTGAAGGGTCTCCTATTCTGTCTCCTGGACATTGCTGTCGACCGGCTTGATACCGACACCTGGCATGATTCAGCAAAGTTTTATTCAACAATTTTCCTGTAGTTCTGAGCCACAGGTTCCAAGAGGGCTCGCAAGACTTGGATTTACGTGTCAAATGCTTCAGGAGAAGGATGGGCTTGCTGTGGCTGAGACGCTGCGCGGAGCGCGCTGCTCCTGCGGCACAGCCAGGAAGAACTCCAGACCTCATGGATCGCTGGGGACCCCTCTAAACCCTCTATATATCTCTACTTGAAGGTCAGGGTCCTGAAAGTTTGAGGCCGAAGCCTGTGAATTTGCCAAGCCGCTGGATCACGGCGTGGTTCTGCATTGTCAACTCTCGCCTGCAGACACGGATCAACTAGCGGCTGCTGCCAAAGATTACCAGTATTGAGGGAATTGAAATCTTGGGGCCCGGACGTGGGGCACACGCAGAGACCCTGCGGGGCTCTCTTGTTGACGTCAACGTTTGCCAGCATCTGTCGGGACGCGGGAGCAAGCGGGAGCACCAACAATGCAACGGCCGAGGGCGCCACCGCCAAGGCAAAAGCTGCGGTTTTTCCACTGCCATTGCGGGCCTGAGCTGCAGACATGCATGAAAGGGCTCACCTCCCCGTTGCCATGACATCATGAAAAAGCTTACGGCGCCGGCCTGCCCAATGATGTTCCGACCCTTCATCGCAATTGGCAAGGCCAGACCCTGAATCTTCGATGGCTTGGTAAAGCCCATCTCGAAGATACCGTCCATGATCTCCTGAACCAGGCTTCCGCTGCAAACCCCTGGACAGACAGCTCGCACTTGCAGCCGGTATCGGGGACTCCTTGGACAGTTTGAAGTCATCCCAGCAAGTCATCGGGGTGGCGTCGGTAGAACCATCCTTCCACCAGGCATACTCAAAGCACTAGTAGCAGCAATAGCAACAGCAACAGTAAGTGTAGCCATCGTCGTCGTATGGTGACGCCGTCGTCGTAGTAGAGTGGTCGCCGTCGTCGTCCTTGTCGGAGTCGTTGTCGCTGCAGCCGCTGTAGTCGCTGTAGTTGTTGCAGTCGTTGCAGTCGTTGTAGTAGTTCTAGTAGTTCTAGTAGTCCTAGAAGATCTAGTAGCTCTGGTAGTTCTCGTACTTCTAGTACTTCTGATACTTCTCGTACTTCTAGTACTTCTAGTACTTCTAGTAGTTCCACTAACTAGCAGTTCTAATAGAAGTTGTATTAGTAGTTCTGGCAGTAGTTCTATAGTAGTAGTAGTAGTAGTCGTCGTCGTCGTCGTCGTCGTCGTGGTAGTGGTAGCGGTCGTGGTAGTGATTGCGGTAGTGGTAGTGGTAGTGGTAGCGGTAGTGGTATTGGTAGTAGTTGTCGTCGTGGTGGTAGTATGTAGGAGCAGCAGCGGCGGCAGCAGCAGCGCTGTCCTCTAGCTGGACGACGATCTTTGCGGTGGCCTCACCCTCCAACCGGTTGTCCTCTTTCCTGACGCAGCTCTTGAAACATTGAGACACTGGCTGCGCCACTGATACCGCTTCTGCTAACAAGCCCTTGCTGCTAAGGGCTCAGGACTGCACCCAGCGAGCTCTTGTTCTTCGACGGATTTGGTGCTGCCATTGCTCTTGCCTCCACCGGATGACAAAACTTGAAACCAGACCAATCACAAGCGCACTAAAGTGTTTGTTGCGAAGCGGGTTCAATCTGGCATCGCGACCCCTCAACGGACCCTGTGTGCCCAATTGCCTGGAGCCGGAGCAGGAGCTGGCTGCTCGCGGATCTGCTGCATGGCAGAATTCAGCATCCTCTGTGTGGATCGAGGGTTCCTCTTGGGCCTTGGGGCGCTTCATTCTCATTGCCTTTCGTAACCCTTGATTTCAACCTCTACCTGCAGCAGCAGAACCCTGCTTTAGACCACCCCGAACGCACGGTGCTTTGAGGATCGGAACTTTGCATTCCCGGTAGATGGGTCCTTGAGCCATTCAAGCTTCTGGTGTTCGACTTGATGTAGCCATCTCCTGCAGGTGAGGAATTTGTCGACAGTCCCAGACACTTGAGCAACCCAGCAACCTCCTGCAGACTTGCTCCACGGGTCACCTGCGTCAGCACAGTTACGACTCACCCAGCCGTTGAAGCAAAAGTCTAGGCGACTGGCCTGCATCCCATGGGTCGCTGCCAGCATAGCTTCCTGCAGATGACTTACAGACTCGGAGCACTTGTGCTTGCGCGAGACCTTGCCTGACTCGCCCTTCTTGGACCACGGGTCACCTGATTTTGAGCAAGGGAGCCATAAGGGACACTAGAGTTGCAAGCGCTGCCTGCGTCCCAGGGATCCTCCTTGGCCTTGTGTTGCGACCGTGCGGCGGCCTTGCTAGCCGGCTTTATCGCCTGAGTCAACGAAGCGGTGGACCCATGTGCTGTTGTCATGCACCTGCGACTGATTCCTTGCACCTTTCCCTGCACCTTCGGATGCCTGCAGGATTTCGAGGCCCAGACGCCTTGCTTCTCATCCTCCAGACCCGGCGGAAGCGGAATTCTGCCTGGCGCAAAAGCCGCCTCAGAGAATCCGCCGCAGCAGCCACAGCGTGTCGCGTGAAAGCCAAAGCAAATCCAGGCACTTGGCCATCGCAGCTTCCCATGGAGGCAAAAAGCTGTGGTTTGTTACTGGTAAGGATTAGCTGATGGCGTGCTGCTGAGCTGTCGGTGAGTTCAGCAAGTTTTCGGCAACTTCGTGCGAGGTCCACTGTCAAGTTTTGGATGCTAAGCATTCTGAATGAGAGCTGAAAAAAGGTCTCAAAACTTTCCAAGGTGTTCATCCTGCAAGTGCTGTCGGACGCTGCGGGGAGTTGCTAATCACTCTCTCTCGTAGCTCTCCTGCCAGGACATGGACTTGTCGCAGTCAAATGCCCTCATAACTCTTTTCTTGGAGATATCTGCCGTCTGAAGCATCGATGCGACTTCAGGCAGTGGTGCCGGCCACTAATGCCTGGCAGGATCCAGGCCCTACAATTTTTGGACCCACAAGACAAGCAGATCGCGCACCTCAAGGATGTCCACACCAGTGTTCAAGATTTCTGATGTCTCTTCCTGGCACGGTACAGAGACGAGCCCTGTCCGCCACCATGTGCACAGTGTTTTGACACTGCTTGAGAATCCCCCATGTTCTGACCTTCTCGCCAAGCTCTGCAAGGAGCTTTGCCTCCCGAGCCTCGGCAAAGTGGAGTCAGCAGGCTTGGAACGCAGCGGCATATGGATTCATGGACGATGAAGTGAGGAGGGAGGGAGAGACTTGAAGAGTGTGCATCGGAGCTAGAGTGAACACAAGAGGGAAGAGGGGGAGAAGGAGAGAAGAAGGGAGGGAGGGAGGGAGGGAGGGAGGGAGAGAGAGAGAGAGAGAGAGAGAGAGAGATTAGAGACCAATCCAATATTGCAAAACGTTGGCCTGAGGTCTGCCTGTTGGACTGCGGGTTTCTCTCGTTTCAGCGGCCATTGCCATCAGATGAGACCGACGTGCATTCACATGACGATTGCATCCGACGAGCCATAGCCGAGTGTGTGCACTAGAGCAGTCGTCTGCATGCTGCAGAGGCAGCCGGTTAAATCGCTACTTGGGGGTGGCTCAGCACGCCAGCGCTGGCCTCTGGCCACAGCCAAGCCAAGCTACGAAACATGTGTTTCAATCCTGTCTGCATCTCGAGTACTTCTCTAATTGCATCGGCCACGAGCTGAATGTAGGTGCATGCTCGAAACATTTTGACGTATCTCCGCTCAGAGTGAACACATCTGTCTGATGCCAGCAGTGCACGACAGCTGTTCAGTTTGGGCACCGTCAAACCCCACGCTATCGAAACGGAAGCACCCACAGGGGACTGACGATCTCGAAGGGTCGCTTCCAGACTTCCAGGGATCAGTATAAGAGCCCTCAGATCCGTGGACCCGGCTTTGAGCAGCCTTCCGCACCAGGTAAGCCAATCTCGCCTCACTGCGTCCTGCACGAGATGCATCCAAAGGCCTCTCCGTGCAATTCCTAAGGTCAAACAAGGACACGGGAAATGTAAGTTGCGCCACATCTCAAGAAATCATCAACCAGCACAGGCAACAGCAGTCAACAGTTACATGCTCATGACGAGCAACGGCACGGCCGCATCATCGTCATCACCACCAACAGCACCACCACAACCACCATCATCATCATCATGCTGATCATGATCATGAGGGGCTCATCTTGGGCTCATCGTGACCCCAGTAATAACTGAAACATTGCGCTTTGCAAAAGGGATCGTCGCAGATCGTCGAAACCTGCCGCATGCTCTAATTTACACTTCTTCGGAAAGCGACAAAGAGCTGTGGCGGCAACCCTCAATGTGCTTGCCCCGGTGGTGGTAATGGGGGTGGTGATGGTGGTTCTGGCGCCATGGGCCAAGGTCGGCGAGCAAGCATTGCGAGAATGGTGGCAAAACTGGCGGTGGCAGTCGTTCGAGGAATGGTCATACTGATGACGCATCGTCAAAGCACTTGGAAGGTCTCCTTGGCCCACGCCCGCCGCTCCGTCAAGATGTTCTCCAACGTTTCTGAAGACTCCTCAAGAAGATCTCATCTAAGTCTTGAGATCCTCGAAGTCTCCGGCATCAAAGAGAGAAGGCAGAGCATGGCACGGTCCTTCAGCTTTTCTTGAAGCTCCTGCGACTCCTGGCGGCCAGACTTTCAAGTTTCCCGTAACTCAGACAAGAAGAATCCGGATGCACGGCCTGCCTTCTGCAGTGCCTCCTGCAAAGCCCCGAGGGCTGCCTCCACACGGTCTTACCGACTCTGATTCGGTTGCCTTTAGTCTGCGAGCTGTCGGAACCTCTCCAGGAGCAGAGGCTGCAATGGCCGCAATGTCAAGCACCTGGCTTTCTCCAGCGAGGATTCGGTGTATGACGTTAGGGATGAAGACTTCGTTGCCCAAAGACACCAAAGATATCAAAGTCAATCAGGTTCGTGTTGAATTGCTGTTGCAAACACTGCGTCAAGCCCGATCATCAACTTCCTGAGGAGCCAGTCCCAGCGGGCACACGCTTGGCTCGAGCATCCCAGCCACTTGGCGCCCTCAAAGTCTCCATACCTTGCAGGGCATGCGAAATACTGCCTTGCACAGCACCTGTGTGACTTATGATGAGAAGTGTTTCATCAACTCTGGCTGCTCTTCTTGCTACTTTTCTCGTCAAGATGATCACTCCCAGACGGCGCACGACCCAGGCTTTCTGCATGAGTCGCCAAACGGGGCCGGAGGCCCTGGCTTCGAGGCATTGAAACAAAGACACAAGTACCATTACCTTCAACTTTGACGGTTGGGGGTTGAGGATTTTGAGGCTTAGGGGATAGCAATGAAAGGAGTAGCAGCTGTAATTGCAACTTTGCGAGGAGTGTCACACGCCCACCATAGGATTCCCCCAACAAAACTACGACTGCCGATGTATCGCGCTGTGCCCTCAGAAAATAGACATGACATCACTGTGACATCACTCACATCACCATTTTCCCAAGCCCCTGCACTTCTGAGTCAACCCCCAAACCCGTGGCCCGAAATCCCGAACGCCAGGAGGCCAGCCTCGGGCCCGCCGACCGCTGGTGGCTCGGGCAACGTCGCCTGCCGCAAAACAATAGGTGGAGGGTAGCACCGGGGGTCAGCAGTTTATAAAACAAGACCAGCCGCAATGTGCAGTAACATACTTGAGATCTGGGCTACGACAGCGGGAGCAGCTTCGGAATAGAAAGGGACCAGCGCGAGCTGGTCATTTTCGACGAAGCAACGCAACACTCACTATTAACTTGCATGTACATGGTGAAGAAATTTTCCGATCTGAACGACCGCATCCGATCATAGACATGAAGACTCTCGCATTATGGCAGCAGAAAAACCTTTCGGGAACATCGCGGATTCTGTGTGCTCTTGGGAGTTCTTGTCAAATATCACACTGCGGGAGAAGAGCCTCTGAGGGGGGGTCCTGCAAGGGGGGGGAGTCGCCCCCCCCTTACCTCTACTCTACATCAATTAACGCAACGAGCTGCCGAATGGTGAAGGATTCCAGCTCAGCGCCTTCGTATAAGACCCCTGGAAGAACCTCTCTAGTGCTGCTGGCATATTCTTGAGACACGGCTGTCGCGAAGACTCGCACGTCCCGGCGTCCTCCAGCTTCTTCTCCAAGAAAACCAGCAGACTTCTGCACCTCAGCACATTTGCTGGAAGCTGGTTCTGGTGGTGAACAGTACCCGACTAAGCCAAGATGCCATAATGAATCATAGGCCCAAAACTGCCGGCTGAAGCCTTTGCGATCTGTGTCTGCTTGCGACACACTGGGCCAGCAGCGTTTGCAGGGTCGATGGCGTCTGACATGACATGCAGGCTTTAGCAAACGACTTCCTTACACAAGCCCGACGATATCAGCAGAAGTGGCCCCCGAGGATCGAAAGCCTTTGCCTTGTCAAGAAGCTCTTTCACAAAGCCTGCCAGAAACTGCACAAGGCACCACGAAACGCGAACTCGGCTCGCTGCAACACCGAACGGCTGGCGATGTGCCTCTGTTGACGGCATCGATCTTCTGCTTCTTGGCAGGCTGCGTCTCCTCTTTGCGGAAGTATTCCTCACAGCAATTTCCAGGATTTCCTCGACGTCAGAACTTCATGCACGCAACAACCAGGGTAACTAGAGCAAACTGCAAATTGTCCTCAGCTTGCGCGGCACCTGCGAATTCAGAGCTGCGGACATGCTTCTCGCATCGGGTAAAGGTTGCCCTGGCCTTCGTTCTGCACGCTGAGCCGTCTCAGCCAGGCAATGGCAGTGCGCGGCACGGCGCGGCGCTTGGCTTGTGCGGGCGCCACGCCGTTCGAGCCCTCGGCAGGTAAGGTCTGCTCAGGTCTGCTGTGTCTCTATCCTGGCATCACGGGAGTCTGCAATTGTCTGCCCCTTTCCCTGCCTGGCGCTTCGGCGGCGGCCTCACCACGCCGAGGATGGGATCTCCCTGCACACGGTGCGGTGCGGTCTGCAACGAATCTGCCGCTTGCTCTCTGAAAAATGAGAGCATTGCATCCTCTTTTCTACGAGTCGGACGGATGCTGTCTCTCCGGCGGTGGCCACTTCTTGGGAGTTCTCGGATGCTGGAATTTGCACGGCAACAACCATTCTGCTGGCGTACTCGGCGTGCACCTCGAAGTTAGGTCACCATGAGGAAGGTCGGCAGCATGAAATGATGTCTTGGGGACCAAGACTGGGTCGCTAGGCATAGGATTTCGCCTTGTTCTTTGGAATGATCACCATACCTCTGCTTTCCTTCGCCCCTACACCCAGGATGTCGTTCTCTTTGCGTCGTTTCTTGGCCAAGAGTGCTTCCTTCTTTCGCTTGGTAACACCATCCGCAGACATTCCTCGGCGTTGCTGCGTGGCGGACAGCGAAACGCCAAGTAACTTCTCTTCCGCGAGCCTCCGCTGCCGCGCGGCCTCCTCAGCCTTCTTCCTCCGCTGCAGAGAGGCGTACGGCTCATATACTGGCTTGTCTGGTGTCCCACCAAGAGCGCGGATCTTTGCCTTTTCATATTGAATTCGCTCGGACTTTCCGAGCTGCGGCATCACGAAATTCAAAACATCTTTCAAGGCTTTCTTGAATTCTGCCGAGTCCTCCTGGTCCGGGGTGCTCTCGCCCTTGCGTGCCTTCTGCTTTGGTGCTGATGGCTTTGCACGGATGCTAGAGACCTTGTCGGACATGAAGCGGCGCTTCTCTGATCCACGGTTCGCATTTCCGGGAATTTGCAAAACACGTGGGGCCGGGCGCTCGTCCGGAGAGTCGCCTTTTGCGGGCTCTGCTGCCTCGTTGCTGGGCGCCCCAGTGCTGGCATCCGGCGCCTTGCCAGAGGGCAAGTCCGATGAGCCTTCTTTGCCTTTCTTCTTCTTACCCGGCGGCTTCTTTAAGGACTCAGGTTGGGCCGGGGTAACGGCGGCCGGGGCAGCCTGTGCTTTAGGGAGAAGCCTCGGCACTTCCAAGACCCGACTCGGGGGCCGAGGCGGCGTCGCAGCGCGTGCGCGCTTCTTGCCCATGGCGAGGCTCAGGGCTCAGGATGGCTCAGGCTGTTCCGTGCTTATCCAAGGAATCCTTCCGTGCTTTAGTGGAAGAACTGGACATGAGTCTTAGATAGGACAGTTGTCGCGTCGAGCAAGGTCGACATCAAGTGCTTTCAGCACATGCGTTTGCAAGATCACACAGCAGTCGAATTGTGCGAGAGGACATGAGAGGACGGCACCGAAACTGGTCGAAGCAGACAGCATTCAGAAGCCTGCGGCCGCCACTCCACCGAGTCGAGCTTACCGGCTGCTGCCGCCTTGGGGTTTTCCGGGTGCGTTCACTTGCATGCCTCCTCCCTCGCCCTGGCACGAACGGTCAAGCAGCGGTTTGATGCCTACTGTTCTGCTGCTTACTCAGCCCCGGGCCGCTCGGCGCGCAGCCTTCCGAAACTCCTCGGCGAAATAAGGACGGCACCGAAGGCTCGTTGCTGTTGACGGATAGCCGCTTCCGGAGTGCTAGCTGCTGGCTTGAAGCTTCAGGCTTCAGGCGTCAACATTGTGGGACCCAAGCCCTCCGGAGTTGTTTGCAAAAGGCACGCTTTGCTATGACTTCGTTCCGAAGAAGGCCACACTTCTCACAATGAGCAGAATAGAACCCCCTAGCTCTCTCGTTTTGAATGCATCATGAGGTCCTTCGAGACCACTGAACATCAAACATCTGCTGCAGTGTCTTATAGAGGCAGTGACATAGGTCACTCAGCCCCTCCCCCACCCTGCTGCCCGTGACCGGCCCCAGGGTAAGATTGTGAAATTTCACATCCACTGGATGTCGAGTGTCTATAAGAAATCCGACAGAGTTTCACCACCCGCATCTTCAGTCCGAGGCAGATGGCGCGAATCGTTTACAACTATGATCGAGAGCTTGTAAAATCTTGCAAACATGCCCTGATTCCCAGCCTTCTCCATTGCAACGTGCGGAGCCGGCTCCTCCGAGAACGGGTCGTAGTCGTCCTGCATCGATTTCTCATGTCAGTCATGTGTGTCCAACACGTCCGAACATGTACAAGCTATCGCCACAACATCTCGGGCGACAGTGTCTTGACGGCATCCTCGTCGTTCGGCTTTGCCTGACGCTGACAGGTTGCTGATTTGGGCTAATTCCACATCCACACTTCAGCGCTGCGGGCGGCGCATCACGAACACTGGCAGAACGAACGAGGAGCTGTTTCTTCCCTTTCACACCATTCTTGGAGAACTGTCGCAGGGCAAGCCCGTCTGTTCAACAAAGCACGAATACCATCTCGCTGCAGACTGCCGTAGACTGTCTGAGCGGCACAAAACACTACGCAGACCCTGCAATCTGCAGATGCAGCTCAACGTAGCTCAGCCGATGCAGGATGCAGGACCTGCAGAACAGAAAAGAAGCTCGCCTCTCTCACTGAGATCTCTTCACATCCCCGCATCCACACTGAGAGGAAAGTCTTAGGACAGCACTTGCACTCCCAGTCCACGGCCGGGAGAGCTTTCACTCCTTAGACGACACACAGGCGACTGTCTCACAGAAAGCTGTGACCACTACACAACATAGGACAGCCTGCGGGGAGCTCTGTTTGGGCTCCATCAGCCTTGCTGACGCTAGGACTTGTCCAGGATCTCACGACTGCAGGAATTCTACAGCGTGTCCTGGCTCCATGCAACTGCTTCGCAAGTTGCATGCCTGAAAAGCAGGGTGTACGTCGCTGCCTATTGCAAAGGATGCGAGTTGCCTGATGATTGATCCGAGATTAGTGGAGGTTGAGCATGTCGTAGATGAAATCTTCCGCTAACCTCCTAAAACTCCCAGCGCTCGCAACCCTCGAAACACATCAAATCACTTTGCACTTTGCACGGCCTGGGGTTCTTGTTCCCAGCTCGTGCGCTAGCGACTTCGGAATCATGCACAGTCCAGGAGCAAAGGGACGGGAAAACAGACATCCTCTTACGCGGCCGGAGCCATGGGTCGCTGAAATCTCCTGCGCGCCAGAGGTTGCCGGGATGGCATTCCCGGCGGCGCAGAGGGCAGCAGCGGAGCAGGCACCTCCGCGTATGGACTCTGCCGCGCAGGCAGTGATTCTGGCGGAGCTGGTGTGTGCTGGCCTTCTGCATTACTAGCCCGCTCTAGGCCGGCCTTTTCACGATCCACTTTCAGACCGTTCTGGAAGGCATGACTATCCTCGCTCAAACTACCAGGCTCGCATTTCACGAACTGCTGTGCGAAGGCGCAGCTCTGATTGTCGCGGCTTGGGCTCCATAGCTCCCGTCGAATGTGCAAAGACTTCCCATCATTTAAGACAGTATATGTGGTTTCGACTCCAGTTGTGCCGTCTGGGCTTTGCACAACGTGCAAGTCCGAATCCTCTAACCACGCTCTGGTCTTTAAGCAACCATCATTACGCTCAACAGAGTCGGCAATCACCTGGCTCATGCACACGCCAAAGCCATGGTTGCGAGACTCCCAAATCGTAAAGATCGGCACCGTGCCGGGCATCTCCACAACACAGATCTCTCGGATCGTGGCAAAGACGTGCAGGCGGCGCACAATCCACGGCACTCCCTGAGCTTTCAGAAATCGCTCAAGGCTCCTGGGATCAGGCTTTTCTGGCTTCCAGACTCCGCCAAGCAGACAGGGGCCCGAGGAAGCAGCAGCTTCAGCTCGGAGCTGTGGTCCGGAGGCCAGGGCAATCATCTGTGCAGCGAAAGCCGTGTAATCCAGGCTCTGCAGCAGCGGCAGCGACCACATCGACTTGCCCAGCGAGGACTGCAAGGTCTGCGCCAACTCGTCCGCAGTGGCTTCACGTTCCCGCAGAAATTCATCTAGATGCTCTTCAGCCAGCTCTACATATCTCTTGTGCAGATCTGTCCAATGCAGCTTCTGCTCTCCAGTCAGGCTAGCATCTTCGAATTCTTTGCACTGCTCAATCATGAACGCTTCAAGACTGGACTGTAGTCCCGAGGCTCGCACCAAAAACGCACAAAGTTCACGGACAAGCGGAGATATCTCCGCAGCACCATCTGACTCTAAAGATTTCATGCACACATTCGCAACGAAGGCAGAGGTGGGATCCCTCATCTCGAACCCAAATGCCTTCTCAGACGTAACATGGGCGTTGCATGCAGTTCTTCGGGATCAGGAGTCTTTCCCAATTGCACTCTGCTGACAGAGACTAGTCGGACGAACATGACGGATGGGGCACTGCTACACACATCTCAACACCGAGAATATCCAAGCACTGCTGATGCAGTCACACGGCCATTCGTGGCCAAGGAGCTGCTACGTCGCTGGGCATGAGCAAGACTGTGCTGCCAGGCCTTGGATAAAAATTTTCAGGGATGCTAGCGATCCCCGCTCAGACGAACATAAAACCCAAACAAAGCCGGCCGATCGTTTGAGATGTTGAGCACCAGACAGACGCCAGCACAAGCGAAGACAGGCAGAGCCGCTCTTGCTTGAGCCGGAGTCGAGATCTTCAACTCGAACCGAGTGCTCTCTCCCCAACGTCGCTCCCGCACGCTCCCGCGCTGGGCTTCCGGTTGCACAAACGCACCCCCACCCCGGCGTCTCGCCTTGACCTTCGGGGCAACTCTTTTGGCACCACCCCTCCATGGAGGAAGAGCGAAGGCCTGTTCAGTCAGCTGCCCCCCTCGCCCCGACTTTGCTCCGAAAAATGATACCCAACAGGATGCAGGATAGCCCAGGATAGCCTTTCCAGCAAACATGGTCACCTTTCCTTGGCATTTCAAGACACATCTTCTTGACCCTGGCACCATTCCGGCACCCCAGAGCTGAGTGCCCAGCCAGACCGTACCGCCGAAGCTGCCTGTCTTTGTGCAGGTCCAAGAGACTTACCGGTCTGCTGTCGCACGTGTGATCTTGCTAGCCATTCCTGACCTTTGCAGCTAGTCCAGAAGTGGCGCATGACTGAACGGCACCATACTGCACCGCACCACCGGGCCAGCACAGCATTTCATCATGGCAACACTAGCCTTCGAGAAGCCTTTCGCAACACGGCGCCCGGCGCCCGGCACCTCTGGCTGCAGAGGTGGTTAAAGGACATGCCGTGCCCCTGGCGAGCAACACAGACAGAGTTGGGCCTTCGGCTGTGCTGCGGCCAGGCCTCGGAACACATAAGCCCACGTCGGTTGAGGCATCTTGAGAAGCTTTTGTGGGGCCCTGGCCTTTTGGGTAGGCCCTGGCAAGCTTTCCGGCCGCCTTCGACGTCGCGGCCGCGAGACGGCCTGGCTTTGAGACGATCCTGGCGGGGACCAGCATGAACCTGCCGGGAGCTTTCGCGGCGGCTTTGGACGTCGCGGCTCGAGAAAGCAGGGTGCTTCTCGCCACCGCTATTGAGGCCGCCTCGTGCAAGTGCGGTGCCCCACAATTGCGACAGCGCTTCAAGATGAGCGCACCTTCGAGCTCGCTTTCAGCAGCATCTGAGCAACGTGTCGAAACCGATGTATTGCTGTGTCGCATCGCACCGCGCAGACAAGATAAGATCTGAGGCTGCAACCTGCTTTCTCCTGCGGGCAGTCTGTGCTTGACTTCCCACTGATCACGGGCTGCCAGCAGCGCAACCAAAGGCTAATGCAACTGGACTGCGCCGTACTTCGCATCTTTGGCGTTGCTGTCATCAGCTTCTGCGGCGCCACTGCCTGCACTTTTGCGCACACTGCTCGGCACGCTGGGGCTCCGCAGCTGGAACGCGCCTCAGAACCAGCCTTGAATCTGGCAGGCACCACGCCCTGGCCAAGGAGATGTCCACAAGTTGCCAACTTGGCACGCGACAGTCGAAACTTAGGCGGCTGACCGTCCAAATTCTCAGCTGTCGTCCTGTGTTTCGGGAAGCGGTCTTCGGAAACTGGTCCGTAGCTCCGAGCTACTAGTCGGTAACGATACTGCGTCGTTTCCATACGTTTGTCCAGTGCATTCGTTGGCGTCCAGTCCTGCGGGTACAGGAGCAGGGCTCGCCAAAGGCATCTTGCCCTTCTGCTTGCCTTACTTCATTCATGGTACTGGTACACCCACTGGGCAGCTGTCGACGCTATGGCAACGAAGCTCTCATCACTGACACTGCATTCGACAACAGAAACTAAGCTCTCAACCGGCTTGCTTGCCTTTACCTTTGCCGGCGCCTTTACGACTGCCTGCCAACTGCCAGGACGCAAGACATTGCGCCTCCTCTGGTTGAGGCACAGTCTGATTCAGCAGAAATGCAGGCTTGAAAAACCATTGATGTCATCCAACCAAGAAGAAAGCCAGCTGCTTCCCCCGTGCCTCTGCCGTGTCTTATCCTGCCTTTGGAAGCCTCAGACTGCCACTGTCGTACTTAAAAACAGGAAGTGCCCCCCCGCTGAGATCTAAAACTAAAACCCAAACATACCCAAACGGAGCGGCAGATGCATGCAGCTTTGCGGCTCCCTTGCCGGCGGGAACAAGCGGAGGAGCCTGCGACACTCCAGTGCATCGTTGTGCCAACTACAAGAACTACGAGCGCCTCTGTTTCTACCAGTGACGACCACGATTCACCCTCTCTTCAACAAAATCCCCGCCTCCTCGTGAAGGTTCTATTTGGAGGCAGATGTTTCCAAAGGCTGTCACTACTGTAGAGGATATCGGATGGCCTGCGCCGGTGCCTTCTGGGTCGGAGCTCGTGCCTGCAGGCTTCTCAAGGCTGAAAGCTCCGCCAAAGCTGGAAAGCGTGCTTACATCTGCAGCATGTCACCGGAGCAGTCACTACCAGTACGGGCAGCTGATCCGTGTTTTTGCCAGCGCGGCAAGATCAATCTCGTCGGGCGACCTATCTAAGTTATCAAACTAGACAGGTGCTGCATCGGGCAAGAAACTAGTCAGTCTTTCGAGGGCATTGTCAAGGCGAACACTGCTAGTGACTCGTGGAGAAGGGTTTCAGCTGCAGTTTCAACGGACTTAAGGTGGCTTCACGAGTCCATAACCTCAACTGCCGCTTCTAAGTCCTTTGTCATGAACCTTACGTACGACCTCTTGGTGGCACGAACTCGAAACCACTGTCCTACTTCTGGCACTCTCAGTAAGGGAGTCTAGAGGAGGTCAGGCATTTCCGCTGCTCCGCCGCCACTCTGCCTGGCTGTTTTCGCGTTGCAGCCGCTGCAAAGCTGAAAGGGCACAAGCGTGGCAAGTCGGCTCGGGTGCCGGGGCCTCCCCACCTGCAGATTCCTTGGAGAAAGACTCGCCGGTTGTTATCTGTTGGAGCCCCTGACGTACATTCATGCACTTGACTCCTGTGGCCACTTAAGTGAATCACGGAGCGAGCTTGTGGTCTCAGGAACGGCATCCCGCGGTCTTAGCTGCAGACTGGTGGTGGCACAGCTGCATCTGGCACCTGAGAAGTCGCAACATGCCACACGGAGGACTAGCTCTGATGCATCAAAAATGACACCTCTTTGCTGCAGCTGTGCTTGTCCTCTGAGCTGTTCACCAGCAGTTCAGGAGAAGAGGACTCAACTATGGTCTCCGGTGCTGACCTGTCAGGGCCAGTTGCTATGAACCTCTCCTGGTGGTCGCATCTTGCTTAATTAATCATGCCGGCAGTTCTGTGCAGGAACCGGGGCAGGCATGACAGGCGCTGGCTCGGGCCTCTTCGCTAATTCACTTACATGCATCCACTTGAGTGCAAACTGCACCTCTGAGGAGGATCACGCTTTTGTAGGCTCAAGGCTCGTGCACGATGAGGTCCGGCTGTGGTGCTGGTGCCACCGCCGGTTGAACTCGAGGGGGTGGTGCAAAATCTGCTGGTCCGCCCCCTAACCAGAGATGTGCTGAGACAGGTTCCACTGATTCTCTCATGAGGCTGCAGTGCGAGACGTCGTTTGCCATTACACAGAAGCATACCCTAGAAAGCCTTCAATCCAAATCCAGAATGCAGAGATGTAAGACTGATTCCGGAACACAGGGGGCTTTGGCTTTTCGCTCCCGTCTTCGGCTTGCAAACCCACGATGCCTTTTGTGAGCATCTTCTGAAAGTTTTCGGGACCTGAGCAGGCATGTGCTGACAAGGAAGAGCCGAGCCTCGTTCCGAGGAAGTGACCCAACTTTTTAAGCTCCTCCATAACATCCAGCTCAAGAATTTCTCTCTCCTGAGGGAAAGGACATACCGAAGTCTGAATCCATGCAGACAGCACAGTGCGCAGCTGAGAAGGCAGCTGTTGAATAAGCAGAAGCTGGAGGAGGGTTTTTTCTCCTTGCCTGGGAAGTTTGAAAGGTGTGCAGATGCCGCATCATGGGTGCTTTCATGTCAGGCGGGGTGCTTCGAAGGCATTCTCCGCAGCTAGGGTAAGGTCGAAGTCCTGGAAAAGGTCTGGATACCTTCGCGCACTTCGCGGTTCCAAGGACACAGCTTCACATGGCATGCACCCGGAGAGCTGAAACAGCTTGAGCTGCAGCATCACTGGGGTCTGCACTTGCAAGGATCGGCTAGGGATTCGGCCACAGCCTATCAAAGCTTGGACCGCGCTTCAAAGCAAATGCTGCCATACTGCAAAATCATTGATATCGAGGCTTGCCTGGTTGACTTTCGCCAAGTCTGCTGTCCAAATCTGCACCTATTGCATGGCGATGGACTGTTGAGTCTGCCGGATGAAAGTGCATTCCATGATCTCTCAGGCTCGAGCAACTCTAGATAGTTCACTTGGACAGTACGTCCGGGCGAAAAACGCTGCCTCGCCAAGGGCGTGCAGAAACACTCGAAAATTGCTTGACATTTAAGTTCAAGCAACAGCTGACAGGCCTCGGGCAGGCGGTTTGAGCTGACGAGAACCTGCTGAAGGAAAACGCTTTCGGAAGCCTCGAAGAAGAGACGAGGCGATTCGGCGACCTCCAAGGCTCGCTTGGTGTCTCCCAGCAGCAAGTAGCAGAGCACGGCGATGTTGCTGATGTTGCTCTCCTGGCTTTCAGAAAGAGCTCTACACTTCGGCTTAGTGGCTTAAGTGCTTGGCACCCTGATCGGCCTCGGCCAATGTGCCGGTGGAGAGGACGCCTTCCGCATCCCCCACTGACGTGTACAAGAGGAAGAGGGCTCCAAGGTCCTGTGCCGTGCATGTGTGATGTCGAAGGAGGTACGTGTGGTGTGGTCGTGCGGCCTTTGCTTCACTGAAGCAACGCTTTGCCAATGTGAAGTCGCCTTGCCAACGCGTAAGCGACAGCCGTTCCGGCCCCAAGCAGCACCGGACAAGTCAATTTCAGATGCCTTGTTCTAGGGCCACATCTCCGAGGTTCTTCCACTTGCCACGAGGCGGCATTCCAGGATTGGCCTGCGCACAAACGCACTTCGTCGGTGACAACAACTCCGGCTCCTCTTCCAATTGGGTCTGCGTGTATTAGGAGTTGGCCTGCCTGGGCCGTGATGCTAACTATGATGTCCGCAGCCATCTGCAGCTTGCCCAGCTGCGTAGCCAGCTCGAAACGATGCTCGTCGTCCTCCAAGTCACGAAGAATTCCAGATGCACAGCCCGACAACATGCTCAAGTTCGGCGGCAGTCCTTGGAGATCGCAAGAGCCTCGGCCTGGTATCCCTGGTTCTCCAAGAAGCGGGCAATTCGATTGTGCAGTGACCTAGGTTCATAACTTCATAACCCTACAGAAAAATGGGTGGTGAGAGCCGCAGGGCGGAAGTCCCTCCTCCCGGTGCTCTTGAGTTGGAATACAAACTAACTGTGCAACATGGCTGAGGCTTCCGCTCAGGCAGCTGGGCAAAAAATGTCTCTGCTGTCTGGAAGTCCTGTCAGACAGAACAGCCAAGAGATGCAAAGAGCAGATTATGTCCATCTGGCACCCAATTTCTTTGCAACTGCCCACGATGGAGAGGGTGTCAGCTCAAAATCCTCCAGCCTACTGAGTCTACTTCGTGCTTCGCAGCAGCTTGGCAACCCTTTTTCCTGTTGCCTACCACCCGGCTGCTTAAGATAGACATTTCGACATACCAGTAGCGGGATTGAGTGTCAGGATGAAGACAGCCAAACAGACAATAGCCAACACAGAACAATGGCTCCATAATTCTCCGGGTTGTCGTAAGACTGCGCAAAGTCTCTGTTCACCCATGTTACAACGGCCACCCCTTCGGTTACGTCCACTGCTCATTGACCCAACGCCTCGCTTCCTGCCTCTCGTTTGGCTCGTGCAGCTGACGGCAGCATGTGATTGCATAAAATAGCGACGAAACTGTTACCTCAAGTCTTCGCCAGTCAATAAGAGAAGGACGACTCAAGCATATGTAGCAGCATGAGCTAGCTTGTGCAGATGTTTCAGCAGCAAAACGGGAAGAGAGTTGTTCCTGCCAGTCGAATGTAGTTGGCTGTTTGATGGTACGCTTCGCAAGCAAACGAATAAAAACGAAATCAACAAAACATAAGAAGACGACACGAAACAAGGACACGACTGATAATTCAGGATGACCTCAGCCATTGAGAGTACATGAGCGAAGCGCGCCAGCTTACGAATACAGGGCCAGAAAGAAGCAAAGACTCATTTGTTCAATACTCGACCAATCAGCGTACGTAAATTGCGAAATATTGCCTGGTCTGTTGTTGGAAAACTTCTGCGTGGCAGTTGGAGGGAGTCTTTTGTCTCCACACCCCCTCTCTGGACCTGGTGATCGAAACCCCGGCACCATACTCGAATGCATGATCAACTACTGCACATCGGACTAGAAGGACCTGCTTTTCGACTGAATAGAATTTAAAGTGTTCAAGAGGGGCTGTATGTTCAGAGGCACGCGGCTTTGTTATTGAAAGAGCCCGTCAGCCTCTCACACTCAGAGAGTCTGCTCTGCTTCACACCCCAAGCCTTCCGCATGATGGCTGACTGGTACTCTATGAGGGCCATATGCAGCGTGTAAGGTGTCACCTGAAGCTTCGCTCAGGGAACCTGCTACATCCTGCCAATCTTCCGAGGGACCGGCATTGAGCTCCTTGTCGATAAGGTAAAGCTTAGACTGCTCTGGCATGTATCCCAACAAGTACCTCAACCAGGTTTTGCATGCACTCCCATCTTTGGCCGATGAAGCTGCAGGAACGAAGAAGTGAGCCTGAAAACTCGAGACCCTCAAACCAGATCTCCAGCCATACTGTGCCGCATGAATCCCAATCATTGCTGTATAGCTCTGCACAATGCTGCCCAAACTAGGGCACTGCAGGCGATCAAGATGTGCCAGGGTCTCCTGTGGCGGGCTTTCGGCATCTGCCTCCACTTGACATCTGGTTTGCGAGGTTTTGGGCTGAAGTCTTCCGACCGAACGGCCTCTGACCTCAACAAGCTAAGCGGCTAAATGTCCTGAGCGTCAAGTTCCCAGCCTGCGAATCCTCCCTAAATCCGCTCCTGCGCACCCCCCATATTTCTTACAAGTAGAAGTCCTGTGAGCCCGCCACGAGACAAGTCAATCGTTGGGCATGAGAGACATACACCTCAGACGCTGCCATCCACTGCCCGGCGAGGTAAGGAATAGTACCAAGAGAAAGAGGAGCAAAAGCAATACGAAGCACAGGATGCTAGCCAAACATGTAAATCAGAAAAAATGACTTCCACAGCATCCCGAGGCTGAGGCAAAGCAGTCTCCAACCCAAAGCCCGCTCACTACCTCGGCGGCCGGGACGGACGATCCGGTGGACCCTCAGACCGCCCTCCGGAGTTTAAGCGTTGGCGCGCCTTGTCATTGATCTCATGCTGCAGGTCGAAGGCTGCCTCGATGCCATCCTGCACCATTTGGCGCCAAGGAGAAGCGTGGCGACATGAGGACATGAGGACCCAGAGGGTTCAAGGGAGAGATGAATATGTGCTCCCGACCTCGTCCACCATTCCGCTGGAGACCAGGGCCGCTTGCACGGCATCTTTCTCGTGTCTGGCAGCAGGGGCAGGCGGGGTCTCTTTCTACATGGCGTTCCAGACAGAAACCACCCTGGTCACCTGAGCACGTAAAAAGAGTCAGGGCAGATGAGCACAACGGAGTTACCCTCCTCGGACCTGAGACATTCATGCTGAGCACTAGAGGCATCCAAAGCAAACTCAACGTCGGCACATCCTATGTTGGTTGTCCCAAGCATCGGACCAGATGACATCCTTTGGCACCACATCAATGCGGCGAATGAGCCGATACCTCACGCGAGAACGGAGGCACTGCAGCAAGCAGCGGGCCATTGCTGACATCCTTCTCCAGTAAAGACCGGGGGGTCTTTCAGTATCACGTTCCAGCAAGCTGGTTTCCTTCTGTAAGGCCATGGCTCTGTCCAGTCATAGAAACAAATGAAATCGCCACCACGGATGCCAAGCAAGCGACCTCAAAACAAGTCTCCAGTGAACCTACCTACTTGCATCTTACAGCTTTTCAAGCCCACCTCCGTAGGTCTCTTCTACGGTGAAGGGAGGCTTGAAGGAGAAGCTCTCCTTGAAGTCCTGCAGCTAAAAACAGATCAGACGCCCTTTGTCGGAAGCCTGCTAATGTCATCCAGGATTTGTAGAAACTGTGGGCAGCAGCGCAGCAGAAGCGTCCTGGAAGACGGTGATCTTGCCGTTTCCATCTCGAGTCGCATAGGCGCCGGAATGCGCCCAGCAAAACTGCATGGCAAGGCCAGTGCGTCTAAACAATCGTCGCTCTGGCCTCTTTCCTGGTATGGGTATGCGCCTAGCCTGTTTTTCGCTTTGCTCTCCTATTCACAGGCCGCCCAGGAGGGGAACAAAGAGGTTGGTGCTCTGGTGTCTCTCTTCCTTCTTTCGGTGGACATACGGGGCGAAAAGCAAAGCCCCCTTCGACTGTTTCCCAAACCAACTGTCTCTCTTCATCCCACACATCCCTCGGCAGTAGAATCCGCGCTCCAGGCGAGACTAACTAACTTGAAAAACCTTTACAAACTTCTTCTGGTACAAGTTAAATGCCGCATCCCGGAATTGGGCAGGCACCGGCAAAGGCCTCCAGTGCAGGACCGTAGGACTTGTTGCGGAGTGCCTCACATCACACTGTGGCTCGCTTCGACAAAAACCGGTAAAGCACCAGGCCAGCCCGTGCACACCCTACCTGGGCAGTGTAAATCACAAACTCGCCATCGCCACAGACTGCAAAAAGACGGCCTGGCAAGAAATCAGCAACTACAAAGAAATCCCATATCTCGTCTCTGCTTCAAGATCTGTGCGCACCGTTTGGGTGGTGCGCAATGTATTGAGGGAAGACCTCTGCTGCACCCATGTCCTGCATCAACAAGATCTAGTTGCTTGGGCTTCAGCAAGACACCGCTCCCCCGTGTCCAACCCTCACCCTCGAAGGCACGCTCCTTCACGCTCAGTGGAACTTTCTCGCCCTCCCGCGCAGTAACACCCTCGTCCAACAGCTTGAGGTTTGCAGTCTGGATCTCATTGCCTTTGGCCTGCCGATGAGGCACACACAAGCAAACAAGAGCTGGATCCAAACGATGCCGGATCCACCCATATGATCTTGCCCGAGTGCATGGACACGACAGGCTCCTGCGAGACAGCTGTCGCCCGTTGCTAGGACATGTCGACGGCTTAGCAGCGTAGCAGGCCTCGCTTCCAAGCTTGATCACGACAGTGCCCTCATCGTATCCCAGAGCAGCCTGGGGATCAGAGTCAGAGGTCGGCTGCTTCGGATCCAGGCAAGGTCAGGGTCCCCAGCGGTGTTCGAGCCCTTGAGCACGGCGATGGACCAGACGCGTTCCAAGAAGTAGCTTAACGTGGCCTGCCATGCCCAAAAGTAAAAGACAGCTTGACAACTTTCCATCCCAAGCTCCGTCGCAAGCTTGCTTTAAAAGCATGCGGCTTACGCTTTAGGCTTTTGGGGAAAATAAACCATTGAGGGATGCTGAGAGCAGAGCCTCCAAGCGATATGTAGACCCGTGCCATATCCTGACGGTACCGTCCTCGAGTCGAATTGATGACGAGTGCAAAGACTCGGCATCTAGAGTCTAGAGTCGAGAGAAACATGTAGGACTGCCCCGAGCTTATGAATAATTTCCTTTCAACTCGTCCTCACTGCCCGTCAGGATAATGGGCAAAGCTGGGTGGAACAGTGCCTCAGCTGTTTGCATGACTCTCAGATGTCCCTTGTGGCAGGCTTCTGCAATTCAAAATATGGTGGTTTGCAAAACTATGCCAGGCCAGGTGGCATAAGATACATTGTTCGTGTGCCCGGTCAGCGTCTGTATGCACCTGCCAGGCGCACATGATCAGCATCTGTCTTCCCAGCCTTTGGTCATCATGTCAGTCTGATGCTTGTAGCGTCGAGCGCTGCTTGAACGTACACTGGCACAAGTACCCCAAGGACTTGCATTTTCGAGGACGATGGACTTGTGGCAAAAGGCAGCCGGAGCACTGTTTAGTCTGGTAGTCCCAGATCTTGATGCTCCGATCATCTGACCTCAGCTTCGTGGCAGCAAAAGTGGGAGCTGAGCAGATCCGAATCACTGGCTGGTTTGCTTCAAGGCCGGCACCCTGAGATGATGTAGGGCTTCTCGCCTCCAGGCGAGTACCTGAAATCCAATCGATGTTGCTGGCAGGAGTGAACCGGGTGAACGAGCGACGCATTCAGATTATAGTAGGTTGCCTTTGGCTTTGACGTTTATGCAACTTGCACGTGGGGCACTCCACGCAGTTGACACCACGCTGGTGGCCGGTAAGGGTAAAGTGGCAGCTGCTCGTTCCACCTGCTTGCGCGACTTTGCTGGGCAAGGCTCTTCTGAGAGTCGGGATGCCCGGCCTGCTCCTCCGGACACACCCCAGACCTTGATTGACCGGTCCAGGGAGCACGAGGCAAAGATGTTCGCATCCTGCATACATGCAGTGCTGCAGCCGCAAATCATCATGGCCCAGCTCCCCCCCGCAGTGGTCACCCCCAGCTATGAAGGCTAAGGGCCTTGGGATTCCACTGGCACATCATCACATAGTGCGCGTGCCCTTCGAAGGCCTCGAGGTTTTTAGGGAGCTCTGGGAGCGACGGTGCCAGGTTGGGACAGTAAAGGCGGTAAAGGCCTGAAGGTTCTGCCAATTCTTGTCCCAGTCCCAGAGCCTTGGGGATGAAGCCCAATGACAAAGACTCCGCGTCCCCGCTTCAGAAGGATTCTTGGCCCCAGACTTGATGGACATATCATCCGAGCAGGACAAGAGATACGGCAGGGTCGGATGCACTGCGATGTACCGAATGTAGTCCGTGTGGGCCTGATCTTGGATTGGTCGGAACTTGCCTTCGGCCCTATCAGGTAACCAAGTCTTGCCACTCGGATTGGCATGTGCCTCGAACTCGTGAGCTTTCTCCAGGCTGTTGTAATTGAAAACACGTATCTCGGAACATTTCAGGTTGAAACGAGAACAGGAGCAGGCTACGAATCACATGTTCCCCTGCTAGCGTCTGAGTCACGGGCGTGCATATCATCCGAAGCAGTTGCGATCCATTGTTTGCGGGTGACAAATTTGGCACATCGCACTGGCAGGTTGCAAACCTCAGCATGACGGACCCGGACCCTCAATCACACGTCTGTAAACCTTCCAGGGGTTTGGAAGAAGCAGGCACCTCGAACTGCTTCACCAAAGTCTGCGTGTTGTAGTCCCAGATGAAGATGTTGCCTTTTGGACAATTGCACTCTAACCGCTGGGGAATCTCACCTCATGTCTCCCTGGCCTGAATAGAGTGCTGACAATGTCCAGGGTTCCGAAGGGTGAAAGTCAACGCACTTCACTCGGTCACTCCTGCGAGTCAGCGCAAACCCTGCGTTAGTGCCCCAAACAAATCCCAAACTGCCGGGAAGGGTGCCTGCTTGTTCTTTACTTGGCCCAAAAAAGGCGTGTAGTTTCTGCATCTTTTGGAGACCTGTCCTTTCGTTCCGAACTGCTTACGTATGTGACGTCACTTTTTTCGCACCCCTGGCTGTCTCACCATCGCACCTCCATAAAACAGCAAGGGCCAAAAAAACACGAGGAGAAAGACATGGACCCCCGAATGCTGCCAAAGCTGTCCGAAGCTCAAACCAATCCCTTCTGGCGATGGCTCGATCCCGCCCTGATTGTTGCCTGGCGGACAGCTTCTTCTTGATGTCCAGTCGAAGCGGCATCCTAATATCCTCACCAAGTTCGGGTCCCTCTTGTAACGAGAAGCTTTCGGACATCTCTGTGACCAAGCAAGAGGATGCAAGGAATCACCAAACTTGCAGACTCCCAGGTGCCTACGCCGGGGGCGCTCACCGAGCTCCACCGTGCGCAGGACCACGGGCTCCCGGCACGGAAGGAAGCTGAGCCGAAACCGATGGCGAGTTCGAGAGAATTCCATGACAACCGGTTGCCAGGACAAAAACAATCTCGGCTGACGTGCCACAGTACAGATCAGAGCGTTCCATAGTCCCTCTCTGAGGCTTTGCAAGAACCAGCCTGCGCCTGTGTCAGCCGGAAGACCAACCTCTCGTTTGAACTTTGAGCAGGGTTCATCTTCGGGCTTATGGCAGCAAACAACAGCCGGCTGGACTGTTCGTGCTCGCCGGCAGTTGACAGGCCTTTGGCCTTCAGCTTCTCCTGGCAAATTCTAAGGTGAACGGAACGGAAGACGTGTAAATTTAAGACTGACCGCACTTTTCCTGTGACCTGTGAAGCAGTGATGGTCTTGGTGCTCCGGACACCGTCCACTACTCTCAAATAGTCCTCAGGTCCTACAATACCTCAAGCGTCACGCGCTTGTAGGTGGTCGCCATCCGGAAGATGAAGCACCGTGGCGCGAGGGTGCTTGCACCCCCGGCGAACATCATGAGGACCCATCTCACACCGAAGATCCTGGAGCGCGGGGTTGGGTCCTGACAAGCTTTCAACAAAAAGGCAAACCGACTGAAGCAGAGTCGCGCCTTGTCCGGGCTGAGGAGCTGCACGTTGCGCGTGACCAAAGCCTGACCACCCTGACTGAAGCAGAGGCCATTGATTCGTCGTGGTCCATGCTGCTCCTGCCCCTTGCCCTCCGGGCCTTCTATAAAAGGCAGCTCGTCACTTCAAGTTGGCGCACGGGGAACCTGTAACAGACGGACGAACAAAGCGGCAAAGCTCAGCAGCTTCAGCCAAGCTGCTTTAGGGAGAACAGGAGGGACGTAACCGGCATGGAGGAAGCCCAATGCCTTGCAAAAGGCTCTGTGACATGTCGGGAGCGCTATTTCAGATCATGAAGGGCAGTTCAGACGATGTGCAAGGTTGCTGCTGGGGACCAGGCCAAATTCGTGGGAGGTGCAGGAGGCTTGTCTCGCTCATCGGCTACTGGCATCTGTCGCACTGGTTCACCTCGCAAAACGGCAAGATAGGTTTGATGATGGACATCATGCTGCAGGCGAGAGCCTGTCACGGCCAGGGAAGTCTTTTCTTTTTCGGCTTCCGAACCGACACTTTGAGCTGAGTTGTAAGTCTCTGCTACGGCACAGGTGAGACTCCTCACACCATCATTGACAGGTATAACTCTGAACAATCACTGACCGTCTTCCGGAGCAGACCTCGCATCATGTTGGAAGTCAAAAGATACTATCAACCCTGCGTCGATATAGGACGCAAAAATTGAAGCCCATGTGTTCTGACAGAGAATTTGAACACTTTTGCACGGCGGTATTGGAACCGAGCAGCACCGCAACAGCGCCGTCGTCTGTCTGCTTTTCACCGTTGTCGGTGGCACCCATGCTTTGGTTAATCGTCCACCAGATGCCGGCAAAAATCACAATCAGGATTCCGGCCTTGTGCGACATGTGCTAGATGCAAGGGACTACAAGCACAGCGAACCGTGCGACCCGAACTGACGCAGCATAGTGGCAAAGGCAACGGGCCGCTGAAAGTCATCATCATGGAAAAACAGAATGCCTCAGTGCCCTAGAACATCAAGCTGCCAGGACTTCACACTGAAGGCAAAGAAGACACCGACAACACCGACTGGGAGGGAAGCCTTGAAATACGCTGAAGCCACTGGCGATATTGCCAATAACCATCACCGCCGTGGCCGTGTCTGTATTCACAAGGTGCAGAGTGGCCCAGTGTCCGAGACTGAAGGCCACGCAGGATAAAGCGAGCATCGTTCTTATGGATCCGTTGCTCCACCACAGATGCAGAGAATAAGACATATCATCAACCTCGCTTCTGCTCAGGCATCCCGCGATCACGAAGCAGACAATACCGTCAGTTGCGGTAAGCACAGCGAGAGGGCTCTTCACATGGCCCAAAATACAACGTTGCACGAGTCTGTAGATCACCATGGAGATGACATAATACGTTGACACCTCCATGCCTCTGGCATTGAAGTCTGGATACTGCAGCGCGAAGATTGTCGCTCCGAAAACTTTGGCGGCCAGCGCCATCTTGGACGACAAGTTGGCAGATGCTTTCTCGGATGCTCGCGGTTGCATGAAGGATGCGAGGCTCAGTTCAAGAAATAGACCCAAGACGGGTGCCAAATTTCCGAAGACTGTTCGCTCCGAGAGCGAGCAAAAATTGGCCTCGAAGTGGTCAGCTAGCTGATAGACACCTCGGTTTGCTGTTGGACTGCATCTCTATGCTCTACATTGTAGATGGGCTCTATACAACATCATCCCCATCATCGTACCCGGCACAGCGTCGCCTTCTCCCGAGCAGGTCGCCGAGGGCGCTTCCGGCTTGAAGCCTCGTCCATCTATCCGACGCTTCCTTCCGCCGCTCTCCTTTAGGCTTTAGGCTTTCGGCAAGAACCTGAAGCTCCAATCTTGCCACATCTTGCAAGGTTGCTGTTGCTTCCCTCAATGCCTTTGTGTTGAGGAGCTGACAGCTCCTTCATCCCCGCCTGACATTGCCAGCATGTGATACCCCAGCCCTGAGGCCCACGTGCCCGAACAGATAAATCCGACTCTTGTACGTGGTGCCTGTATTACATCACGGACCGAAAATCTGTCCGGGCATTGGCTCGTCTTACCTAGTTCGCGGACTTCATGTGGCGTCTCCTTTTTGGTTGACTTACGAACGAAACACTCAGTGACTGGTGACAAAGGTCTTCGCGGGTCGACACCACCTGCCCCGACAGCCGCAGGCAAATCGACAAGTATCCGACCTACATGGATGGAGCGGCTAAGGTGGAACCACTCGTATAGTACGTCAGAGCAACCACAGAACGCTGCGAAGCTGCGAAAATGCGGAAATCTGCATCGAACTGCTCTGCATGCGCCCCCTTGCAACTGTGCCTACTGTTCAGGACCAACCGGGCCCCACGAATAATGATAAGATGCGCAACCGTCGCGGCAGACGCGGAATACTGGAGTACCTCCGACTCCAAATCGCTTCGGCAGGCGCCCCAACTCGGATAAGACAGCACGAAACGAACTGATTGAAGGGGAGGTCCATTCCCTCCCTGGCTCCCCGGCTCCGGAAACTCCGCTTCTGCCTGGGACACGATCTGCTCGGCCGCGCTCGTTTTGGTTGCCGCCGGCTTTCTCGAACAACCCTTCCCGATTCTGATCACTCTCCCCTAGCATTGTCTTGAGCTTGCAAAGCTCGCGGGTGGCGATAGCCGATAGCAGTGTCTGCGAGTAGGTCTAAAAACATGGGGCTGTTCCATCTTGAGCATGTTCTGTGCTTCGAATTGCGGGGCGAGCTAACGTCCCCTGCTTTTTTGCCATCCTGCTAGCGGTTCATCTCCTTCTTCTTGGACCTCGTGGTGCGGGCTGCCCCTCCGCGGGAGAACGCATCCATGCCGGTTTGGTATGAAACTGATTTTCCGGCAAGCAAGCCTCGTTGGGCATATCGTTGTTCCAACCAACCAACACTGCGCTGAAAGTGGATAAGTCTGACCCTGCGCTCCGAAGTTAGATTCTGGCTTACGAACTTCTGCCGCCACCTTTTCCAAAGTCAAACTGTACTGGACAGTCCAACAAACATCCGGCATGTTGCAGCCAGAGCGCCAAAAGCTGACGCAGCTGGCAGCCAAAGCGTCAAGTCTTTTCGCAAGGCACTGAAAGTGGGCCTGCCAAATTTTACACCCAAAAGTGAATTCTAAGTACCAATCAGCAACTTAGGTTCCGGGAAAGCTGTCGGGCACTGACTCGACATCGAACTGTTGCTGCAAGTGCCCGCGACAAGTCAAGGCCTGGATTCGCTTCTGCAGAAGTGCACAGTGGTGAGACCAGCACCGAAGACAATCCTCAAGGGCTGGTGCAAACGGAGTGTCCCGAAGGCCACAAAAAGCGAAGGGGAAAGATGAGGCTTAAAAAGCAAGAACAGTTACGCATCCACGCATACGACGCTTCTTGTTTAGGCTTGTCTTCAAGGAACACAAACCGGCTGAAGTAACGCTTAAATCAGTCCACGCTCAGTGGCAGTCCCATCCAGGCAAACAAGACGGTCACATCCAGGCAAACAGGACCCTCATGATATCGCGGCACTACCTTCAATAAAAGGACAAGCAACAGCTACTGCCTCACGAAGAACCATACAAGTGCTTTCTCAAAGGCGGCAATCGCAAAACAAAGACCCAAAAAGCCTCAAATGTCCATTTGTCAACCTGTGTAGTCGGGCAGCATAGACACACTTTGCATAGCTGTGAGCGCCATCGGCGCCTTCATCAGAACGCAAAGTGACTGGTTCACCAGAGTCGTGCCCAGGGTCAGGGCCGCAACACTGAGCCTCAGCAAAAAACGTCACGCACAAGCGAAACCCACAAAGGCACACTCAGTTTGCTTTGCCGTGCGACCTGGACATGTGCTTATGCATGTGTATATGTATGCATGCACACACATGCACTCACATCTGTATGCCCCACCAATCAAGATGCAGCACCCTCACGAAAATCCTCATGATCATCATCCATCATCCCTGTTCCTCCATGAGTCCCTCCTACTGTAGTGGCTTGCATAATTATCCAGGCGACAGCTACTACAATGCAGATCTGTCCTATACGGCAAACCGTACAGTACACGTTACTACAGTTGCCAACTAACCACCACTGCGTCTTAAAATAGTAACCATGCAGGCATTTCCCGTATTCGCACCGCAAGTCCACAGATATGCTCACAGGGCACCATGATCCGTTGATGCGCGCTACCAAATGCCTCCAACTCCTAACAAACCTGCAAAACCCTGATACACCCTGCTGCAATCTTTCATGGAGGTCCTTGCTATACACCTTGTTGAGAACCTCAAATTGACCCATGCGATACTCTGCCTGTTTAAACACCGGGAATCACATCTATTTCGACTCAATGTCCAAGCCACGAATCTCCGGACATAAAATGTCGCAATAAATCAGAAACAGCGATTTGGCGTTTTTGGCGGACCAACGATTTTCCCTCATTTCTGCAAGCCGCGGTTTCCTCTGTCGTGCTGCCAGGGCTCCTTCCTCGTGCTGCTGGGCTACCAGACTGCTTGCTTTCAAAATATCAGGTCATGCTGGTCATCCTTGCTTCCGCGAGCCACCCCTTTGATGACAGCACAATTGTGGCACAGGGAGTCGTAAACATAATTCTCGCACCTCCCCCTGCCCCAACTCCGCGGGCATAAAGACAGAACCAGAAAGAATCAGGTCCGCATAAAGGCACAAGCCGACGGCAAGCACAGAAAAGGCAAGGCAGCCCAGAGACACCCAGGGTGAATTTGCAGATTGCACAGGTTGAAGCGGGGAAGGAAACGGTTTTGCAATTGAAAGTGAAGAAAGCAGACCATCCGGCGGGGGTGCCAATGGTTGGCAAACTTTATGGCGTGGGTGCGCGGGACTATGCACGTGTGTGAAGTATGTATGTACGTACGCACGTCCGTAGCTATGTATGTGCAGGTAGGCAGTAGGCATGTACGTATGTAGGCATGTGGATACGCCTCAGGAGCGCATTCAGATTATGTATGTAGGAATGCAGCAAAGCACGTGGTAACCCTGTGTAGAGCTGCTTCTACTGCACCGGCCCCAAAGTTCGCCGCACTACGTGTTGTTCACTTAAAACAAACCTATCCAAGAGCCCTTTCCCCGCTGGACTCCTCCACAAGTCCTCCGCCTGGAACAGTTATAGTTATAGTACTAAAATTTCATTCCGGGATGATGATTCCTCTGCTAGCCAGGCTAGGGTATTCCTCACTCCCTGTACTCCCCGGGCATGTACGGACCATTGGCAGCTCAAGGTTCTGCAGCAGAAGCAGGTAGAGCTGCTGGGGCGAAGTACCCTCTGAGCCTCATCAGCTTTCGGGATGTAGCGTTCCCTAAGGTCTTCGGATCTAGGAAGCAGAATTCGGTCTTCAGGCTTGGTTTTGCAAGCAGTGTCACCAAACAGCATGGTCGCAAGGGCCTCGATAGTAGTAGTAGGTCCAAGCCATTGCAAGCGGAACGAAGATGAGCAGGTACAGGGTGATGACTTGATTCCTCGGTGTGCCATGACACTTTGGACCGAACCCAAGAACATGGCATAGGAAGATTTGGTAGCTGACTGCCAGGGTTCACGCGACTTGCTTCAAGCAAGACTCGGCTCCGCGATCCGGACAACGACAGAAATGTCGGTCCCCTCAACATCCGGCAGGATCATGCTTTGCAAAACCGAAGCGAATCTCTTGCGAAAGCTGCTGCCAAAAACTAGGCAAGAAGACTCGGTGCGAGTCTGTCTTACAGTTCAACCATATGTCGTAAGTGAAGTCTGGGGCATTCATGCACGTGCTACAGCCTGAGCGCACAAAGGCATATTCTGCTGAAATCTTCCAAGCTTTGCGGCAGAGTTACATTTGTTGCATTCTGTTGGTAGTGCGCGTGAGCAAAGGCCGTGTGCTCGTCGACCTGCTCATGGGCACAGATACTCGGCGAGGCTGCCGAATAGCATCAAACACCAGCTTGCCAAGTGCGCCAAGGCCACAACAAGCAAGCTCAGGGAGCCGTTTCGTGCCCACTGCTAGCCTTCCCGATTTGGCAACCATTCCTAACCTCCCTCTTGCTGGATTTGGTTTGACAGCCCTATGAAAAGACAAAGCCGCGCCGGGACTGAAGCTTGCCGTCTATGCTGTTCGTTCCCAGCATTCACGAGAGGCTAACCGTCGCCACACAAAGCACGCGGATTTTCACACGCCCGAACTCGGAGTCTCGCGACTGGCCATCGATTCCGAGATCCGCGCATCGAGTGCTGACTTAGACTTTCGATTCTCTGTCAGCGAACTTTGCTCTTTGAAGCCCGCCCCTGGACACCCATCCCGAAGACACATAAAAGGGCCTCACGCACAGCTGACACAGCCCGAAATTGCCTCGCAAGAAGTCTCCATGGCCCGTGACAAAACCTGCCGCAAACGAAAGCCTCACACATTAGACGAGGAACCTGATGATTGCTTCCAACAAACAACCTGGCCCTTGCCGGGCAAAGCAGACCGGTGCCGACATTTAAGGATCAGCTCTTTCTCGTGACATTCTTGGATTCACGCGCCCACGCAGGACCCGCTGTCCCCATGCCATCGTGACAAGCTCGTGTCCAGGGTCTCCGAAAGGAGCTTTCTGAGATCTGTTGAATGTTTCAGGATAATGTTGAAGGCTTTGGGGCCTTCAGTACCTCTAGACTCTAGCCTTCGCATAACCCGCCCCGAGTTGACTGACTGCTCCTTTGATCGCTCAACGAGCTGACCATGATTTAGAGAACACTGCGGTCCAGTCCGTCAACAATGCTGCATTCATTTGAGTTGAGGCCTGGGTCCCGTTCTCCAAGGCGTCTGATTCTGTTGCAGACTCGGTGCCATTGCCTTAGAAGTACCAGGATCGCAGAAGGCTGAAATTGAAGCGATACGGCAGAGCTTGCTCTATGTGAGAGACTTGTTGTCGCAAGGACACAGGAGCCGTCATGACAAGCCTGCAAATCGGACCTCTTGACTCGCCTGCAAAGCCCGTATGCGGAATTCGACACGAAATGCAGCAAGGCACCTTTGGTGCTGGTCTCACCTCAGACCAACATGGCCGCAAACACGTCTCCAGCAATGACCTCCAGCAATGACCTGTTGCAGCCATTTCTTGTGTCGGGCGACGAGCAATTTTGCCCTTCTTGGTTGTGACAGAGTCCTTGATGGTCTGTTCCTGATGGACCAGATGTGGCTAAACAAAGTCTTTGTAGCTACATTGATCCATCTTCCCGCCGACCGTAGGACGAAACACAACTCCCACTGCATCAAGTCGCAATCTTCTGGGTGTGTACCACCGCCGGTTCTGTCTCATTTGGCCTTAAACGAAACGCGACCGCAAGCTGCAGGCCGCATGGCAGCAGGCTGCGGCTTCCTCTGCCTTCACAGAAAGCTAAGCCAAGTGCTTCGCTCCCCGCTTCACCGTCGCATTCAGCTGGACCAAGACAGATCCTGAGTCCTGAGCTGGACGTGACACGTGCAGTTCTTCAGTTCTCCCCCAAGAAAGGTAGGTGACGTTCCTGGGCCCTCGTTCCTTCCATGGCAAGGATCATGCGGCTCCTCGTCGATCTTCAGAGCAGCTTTGTGCCCAGCATCACCATCCAGAAATACCCCTGAAACTCGAAGGACGAGGAGGACCAGCCCGAGAGCCTTCCAGAGAAGCTGCAAGACAGAAGATCCAAACTGTAACGTGTCAGCTTGCATCCATTGCACAGAGAGAGAGAGAGAGAGAGAGAGAGAGAGAGAGAGAGAGATAGAGAGAGAGAGAGAGGTAGAGAGACGCCCAGGCTGCGATAGACAAAAGCAGATATGCTTTCGAGCTGTGACCCGCAGATATGATACATGCCCAATGGCCTGAACCGTTCTGCTGGCAAGGCCTTGGTACACGGTTTGCGGGAACTCTTGCTGCTACCTGAAGATAGAGATTCCCTCTAGGAAAAGGCAATCAGCAGAGAAGTTGTGTCGAACACTCAATGCGCATTCAAGCTGCTGAAGCTCATCGTGTGCAGAAGACCATCGAAAAAAAGCGTCGATGGGAGATTGTCCTGTCACAGGCATTCACACGTTGGCAGCATCACATGTTTGCAAGTTCTGGCATCGGCTTTAGGAAGTCCCAGGGCTGCGTCACTAGCTGTTGTGCGACACTTACATCGGCACCACAATGCGGCACAAACCCTTGCTTCAACAGAGCTTGCAGGCTGGATCTAAACCAAGTGCGTGCGAGGAGCTCGGAATGCGTGACTTTCGCCAAGCGGATGGGTTGGTTTCAGTGCCAAGTAAACTTGGAGTCTCGCGGCAGCGGCAACAGAATGGTGTCAGCCACACGAAGCTTCACGTACATGTTTGAATGACACACTACTCCGGCAAGCAGCCATGAAACTCTACTATGTGTGGAACTACAGCAACTTGCAGCACACCCAAAGAAGCCCACCTGGAGCACTGGCGGCATCCGAAAGACCCGGAAGTCGAGGCTTCCGCTTGAGGCCGCTACGGCGCAGCCTCTGTTTTGGCGCTGCATGACCGATACGACGCCTGCTTGTAACAGTGCTGTCTTGCTGCCCTCTTCGTCTTCGCTGTCATGCCAAATTGGTTTGCTCCGCAACTACACGCAGGTACCAGTGCAGCGTCTAGGAGATATGCAATCTTGGGTCGCAAACTGCCCAAGCATCGAACAGGCATGCTAGTTGAGCGAAGCAACAATGGAAGGGGCTCGCTGTCAGCAGCGCCTCACACTCCCGGGACTCTGCAACTGTCCTGGAGCCCTGCGACTCAAATGCCGCCTGCATCCGCAGCAGTCCGCGCCCGAGTGCGACTCGAAGGGCCTCCGCAGGGCAAAGAATGCGGGGAGCTGTGGAGGTTTTCGGACTTGAACTTCCGACATCAGTTCGACCGGGTCCCAGCCAGAAACAACGGACACTGAACCGACATCATCAATAGCAGATCAGCAGCTCCAAGGTGCGAGCTGGTAAACGGTGCTTGTCTCTTCTTTGCTTGAAGCCGTACCTGGCACGGAGCTGACGGAGCTGAGTGCTTGCAGAGGAGCGCACTGGATCGGTCACCACTGCCCCTTCTCAATCTTAAACTCGAATGCAAAGCGAAGAACATTGCAACTTTGGTCGGGGGTTCTTCCGGCTGATATTCTGCCAGCCAACACTCTAGCGGCAACAGCTGAACAGAATCGCAGCGCGATGTGTTAAAAACCTCTTGCGATGTGGTCATGTGATTGCTTCATGCGATGCGAAACACCGAGGGTGGGGCTGACGGTCGTGTCACGTGACGTAAATGGGGCGTGCATGCAAGACGACATCATCCTGCAATGGGCGATTGACATAGTTCGGCAAGCGAGGTGCTTGAAATTTAGCCTACACCAGTGGCTAGCCGCTAGCCTGCGCACACAGAAACTTGGTGACGGCGCCTGTGTGCGCGCCTATGCGTTTTTACACATTTCAGAATCAGGAGTTCTACATGGATTCGCAGAAAACCACAGCGAGAGGGCAAGTTCAGGAAAAATTGAAGTCCAGGCATGTGGCCCGTGCACATCGAGCACTGAACTTGTTGGGGGACTGTCATTGCGCGAACTTGCGCCGGAACGCTGTGCTGCATTAGAAAGGCGTGCCGCCGAATCGGGCAGCGAGTTGGATGGGTTGGGAGGTGAAAACCGCCCTGACAGGGGAGCTTTTCTAGGGTCCCACAACCGCTCCTTCGCTTCGTCAACATGGCATGTCTGAACTTCGGCCCACACCCCCCCCCCCCAAACACCCCAACACCGCCGATGACGTCACCTCAACAAGAAGCCCTACCCCTACCCCTTCCAATAGACGTGATTTGTTTTCACCACAGGATGAAAGAAAATTTTCCTGGAGGCTTGCACTCGACCCGAGATAAGCGCATGCAAGAAGCTCTCACCCGCCATCAAAGCATCCACCAGACCATGAAAAGCGCACGGCTTAGGACGCGGGTTCGGTTTAAGGTCTTGCGTGGGTGTCGGAAAAGACAGTGGAAATGACAAAGAAGGCGTCCGAGCAAATTCCATCGAGGAACGACGTAGTTCGGGAGTTACCCTAAACCGTATGTACCCTGCACCCTACATTAAAGCATCCGAAACCCTACACCCCTGCGTCCACGCTGGAGGTGCACCACGAGAGCCTTTTAAGCCGAAACGAGACCCCCACTTAGTCCGTGTTCACTACCCCGAAGGTCAGGTGGCGCGTTGCCTTATTCATGCCTGCGAGGTCTGCGGTTGAGCCGAAAGCTTCCAAATTACGAACACTACAAACAAATCAACAAACAAACAAACAAATAAACACGCCGGCAACTAAACAAAGGCACACAAACGTACATGCATCAGATGATCCCTGAGCACCACTTGTGTCATCTTCTCGCGAACATCTTCTGGGTCCTCCCAGGTGACCGTAGACAAGCTGTGTCCTTCTCACCTAAACCCACCAGTCCTGCTCCATCAAGTCTGCCACAGTTCGAACCCTTGCAAGCATACAACGTAGAATAAGTACAAGCTACATCTACAAGCTCCCTGCATCTCTCTCTCGCTCTGCACAGTTAAGCCATCAGAACTGCCTGGCAGGACCTGGAGGCGGCGGCGCATCTTCCATGCCTCGAAAGGGACTCTCCGAGCTTCTGCGCGCAAAGAAAAGCGGGCTCCGATCCGTGCAGCCCAAATGCTCAGTGGCAGCAACTCGGAATCAGAAGTTGCGGTGGGCGGCTCGGCAAGAGAAGTCGCTTCAGCCTCTGCGCTGCCAGTGCCAACCATGTGTCAGAGGCTCATGTACAAGAAGCGTAAGAAGGCGGAATGCTGCCTGCCCTCCTTCCAGCTGTTGGCTCCACCTAGAACGAATGCTGACATCTCATCAGCCAACGCATCGGCTGTGCTGAAAGCTGGGGGCTGCTCTGCATGAGATTCATGTCCTCTTCTTCAGCCGTCAGCTTAGCCTGCCTCACCATGACAGCGAAGATGCGCAGGTACAGCAGCACTAGCTGTGGCGATAGCACTAGCAGAAGCGGCAGTTGCCGGTGTCCTGGTCTTCTTCGCCTTGCCCTTGGAGCCCTTTTTGCCGGAGCCCTTCGCCTTGCCCTTGCTTGGACAGTGGGAAGAAACTGAGCACTAAACCTTGGCACTGGCCTTCGAGTCTGCTGAGCGCTGGTGCTGCACTTGAGCAGGAGCCCCTGCACTCCGTTTGCGAGCAAAAGACCCAAGTGATGAGTCAGGCACCCAACCACTTCAATTGAAGATCACTGCCTTCTTCCCTGCTTGCGTCTCCACCTTTGGCCATGTCCTGCAGAAAAGACCCACAACTCGGCATGCTTCGGATTTGACACAGCTTGCTATGTGGGGCAAGGTCCTTGCTCTTCCCTCTCGCCTTGCTTTTGCCTTTGCCGTGTCCTTCCTTGCCTTTGCCCTTGGTCTGGCGCTGGTTACCTTTGCCTTGGCTTCTCGCTTCTCCTGTCAGCTGCTCCCTCGTAGGATTCGACTAGCTTGGGCAAAGCTGTTGCTCTCCTTTGGAAGCCATCTGCGTCGCATCTGCCTTAGACGATACGCACGAGGATCGTGTGACAACTACACAAGCTCTGGGCCCTCAGCTGTCGAAGCCTACGACTAGACTAGGGCCACCACAGCTGTAGCCCAGTTTTTGACCTGCACGGCAGAAGTGCGAAACAGAGAGGGAATCTAATCTGTTCTTCCTGGCCTGAGCATCGACATTTGGCTGGACCTTGACATCAAGCCAATATTGGAACAGCTGGGACCTGGAGACCTCACGCATTTCAAGCGCCGCACCCGTGGGAGGTGGCCAGTTCCGCAGCCAGCAGCAGCCTCACGTTCCGGGAAGGATTGAAAACACTCGGCGAGTGATGTCTAGCAGTCGACAGCGACATGATGAAGTCATTGGACAGACTCCAAACAGTTCGAATCCTCTTGCACTGTGATTTCTGTGTGAAACACTTTTGTGTGCACGTGCGCACGAGTCCAGACGCGCTAATGGCAAGATTGGTTGCAGTTTCAACGAGGGACAGGCGGGGACCTGTTGAGCCTGCTCGTGGATCACTCGCAAGGCGATGCAGGGACATCATGTCTCATCTTATACGCGTCATGCCATGCCGTACTCTCAAGACACATCTCCCATGACACATCTTCACTTATCCCCTTTCTGCTCTCATTGCCCCGAGAACTCTTCCTGACCGTAAGTGCGCGCCGATCCCCACGCGCCGTCCTTCAATTTGCCATCTTCCTTCGCCTTGAGGACGATACTCAGCAAGTCCTGCGCTGTATGGGCCACAAGGTCGCGTTCCAATCAGGTTTTTCAGAGATACTCAGCTTGATGACAATTAGCGCTCGCAGGAGCCTCTTCGGGAACAAGACAGTATGCTTGCACTTCGAGACACACTCTCACCTTTTCTCCGGGTCCCCTACACTACAACTCTGGAGAAGTTTGGCTCATGGGAGCGGCTGTCAGGTGAGGACGACTAGACAACGAGAGACAGTCTCGACAGGATCGGATCAGTCCTGGAAAAAGGGTTTACGGTTTAGGGTGGGGGTTCCTTATTATAATCAGGGTTTGTCTATACCGTCTATACCCCAAAACCCTATTCTAAATACTACTGACTTCTAAGCTAGCCGGTTTTGTCCCAAAAAAGGGCGGCCAAGCCTCATGCCAGCAGCCCCGAACGGCCCGATGTTCTACACTAGGTCCGCTTTCAACAACCCCCAAGATTATCTAGAATATCTTGTAATCAGGGCTAAAAACAATGATGGAAATTAAATTTCCCAAGTCGGTACTTAGTAGTACAGTACCCAAACAAGCGTTCTTGCATCAGAAGTGTTTCTTGGCACGCGTCGCACATGCCTTGCAGAAAGTCCTGAGCATGTCAGCCCTGCTACGATGAGAGCTGCGAGCCCGATACTCATCCTGCCTGCGGGCTGCAAGTCCTCACAAAAGAACCAGTGAGATCGGCCCTGCCGAGAGTTCTGGAAACTGTCCACCAATTGCACAGATCTCCTCCGCCAGCTCACAGTTCTGACTTCCCAGCTTGATTCCGCGGTGTCCGGTGCACTGTGGCGGCTTCTTCTTTTGGCGAACCTGTATGTGATGATGAGGCCGCGAGGCCCACGCAAACCGACCCAGCACCGTCTCGACGACTGGCTTTGCAGTCACCACCAACTTATCCATCTGACTGCTCCGGCATCGCCTGCTCGATCTGCGAGATCATCGTGCAGCTACGGTCCAGGGCCGGCTACGATCTGCATTCAAAGTAGCCAGGTGAAGCGGCCTCCCGTCTTCTGCAGGGATCAGACAGTTGGTTCACGTCTCGTCTACGACGTCCCTGTAGCGCATGAAGGCGAACTGCTGCAAGCCTGTGCGGTGCTGCAATCCCTCTTTATGATGCGCTCGCGACGGCCTGCTATGGCTCGGTTATCATTTCAGTCTGCCACAGTGCCTGGAACAACGTCGGCCTCGCTCCAGCGGTCCTGCAGCTGACCAGCCTGGCAAGTGGCCAAGAGACCGTGCAGAGCATCGCAACGAAGACAAAGTCCACATCAGCCTCCTTGGAGGCAGCAGCCAGCTGCCACGGAAGCAGAACTGCCTCGAACGACAAGCCAACATCCCGACAAGACACAGCAACCTACGGGCACAATTGTCACGTTTCTGTGGCCGGCTGGGGAAAAAACTCGCATCTGGCGGCGTCGCCGGAGCAGATCTGCCAAGACAGCTCGCCGGCTCTGCTGTCTGCCTCGGCACTGAACGGCAAGCGCACCGTCGCCAACTTCGCACAAATCTGCACAAGAGATGCGAAGTGCTAGTCGAGGGCAGGATGGAATTGTCACCGGAAGATACCGAGAGGTGGAGCTTGTGGCAGAGGAGCCCGAGCACAGAAGGAACTCAGGGCTCGACAGTCTTTGACGTATGTCCTCCAGCGCTGCAGTCCCTGCATGAAGCTGAAATGGTGACACAAAAAGCTTCTCGACACTTCGGCTTTGGCGCACATACCGGCGTTGGCGGAGACGACGCAGCCGCTGTCTTTGAGAGACCTGACAACAGCAGCATGCTGCTCGCACTCAAACGCTCACTGGCTGATACTTCGGCCAAGCGTTCAGCCGGCCTGTCTCCACTCAACGAAGACCGCAGGAAGCCAGGCCTTCCGCATCTGCACTGCCAGCTCCTGCATCGTCATGGCCGTGGCAGCACTAAACGCTTCGGGGGAACTCTGGGAGTTCTGCCAGTCCAGGCCTTCCGCCATCGAGCCAAGGCCGCAAGGAGCCGGTGGCGCCGCGCGACCTGAGCAGAAAAGCAGAGCAGAGCAGAGCAAAGCCACTGAGCCACGGATTGGGTTCTTGGTGCATCAGTGCATCAAAGCAGCCAGCTTGGTAGAAGTCTCAATCGCCTCCATTCGGTGCTGGAACTGCCTGACACAGATCATGGGACGGCAGTCTACCCGCCAAGACCCTGGAGTTTCAGGCCCGGTCCTGAGTCTGCAGTAAGCCCGACCAAGATAGTTGCGAGTCATGACTGCCGCCATGGACTTGGCAGAGCACCTGCGACAGGACGGAGACGACTCGATGACTCCCACAACAGGAGCACGAGGTCAGGCCTCCTCTGGTACATCCTCAAAAGCGCCGTGAAAGCCTGAGATGTCGGTAAGCTAGGGAAGGGACTCGGATGCCTGCAAGTGCCTGTGCTTAAGACGAGCAACTTGCGCTTTGCGAAAGCCGCGGCCTGCAGCCTGCAAGGTCCCCGCTTTGGCAGACATCTGGCAGGACCATCGCAGATTCACGAAGCAGGCGCTGAGCTCTCTGAGGCACTTCTTGGAGTCGAAACGCTGCAAACGTCGCAGAGCCAGAATGCAACGAAGCGTACCGAATGCAAACACAAGACGTTGTCTGGATGCGCTGGTCTGCATAGCTGCGGCTCTGGCATGCAGAGCACTCTGCTGTCGAACGGAGTGGCACCACGTGCTGAAGCATGTTGGAAGACCCCGAAGCAACCGTCGCGAGATGAAGATGTCTGCCACACCCTCTGCCCACCGCTGCCAAGCGACCTCATCGCGAACCTGTCTGCGCAAGGCTGCCCAATCCAGCCAGGCTAGTACCACCTGGCTCTGTAGCCTCAATGCCGCTCGTCCGGCCATGCAGTGAGCACGCCAACAGCAGATACTTCGTTTGCACAGTTGCACGCCACGTTTCCGCACAAGGTGGGTTGCACGACGCCGGCAGAGAACTTGTCTGCTCCAATTGTTGAGGACTGAACTTGCCGAAAGGAGTCGAAGCTTCTCACGAAAGTTTTGCATCAGACGCACCGCTGTGACTCGTCTATTCCAGGACTTCCAGCAGCAGTGTAGCCAGGTGAGATTGCACCGATGGCGTAGATGCCCTTGCTCTTCCCGCAGCAATTTGGCAAAAGCACGCCAATCCTGCAACGCGGTCTGGATGAAACGCCACGAAATCTGCGTGTTCAGAGCCGCAGCATGCCGTTCCTTCACTCCCATCCTCGCAGCCAATTGCCAGCACCGCAAAATGTCGCTCAGGTCGCAACCTCGCCACCAATCAAAAAGCATCTGCCGATAGCGGCACTGCTTCACCTCACCCAACACAGCCAGCTTCGAACACGTCAAACGCAAGACCGTCCATTGTCGAAGCACCTGTCGCAGGACGGACGCCTGTTGCAAAAGCTTGGCAGCACGGCTTCTCCTAGACAGCAAGACGCTCTGCCGCAAGCTTTTCAAAGTGTTCGATGCAGCGTCTTGCCTGCGTTTGTTGGCTAAGTCACGGCACCTTGCTCGCAGCATGGTGAAGCTGCACAGCCTCCCCAAAGCCTGATGCAGGATGCAGCGTCTCCAACTATTCAACGCATTCAGGTCCATGAGGCGCTGCTGCTTTCGAGAAAGATTCCTCGAGTGCCAGAAAGATATGCTACGGTGGAGCTGACGCTTCTGAAACGTGGCTTGAGCAGTTCTGCATCGCTCCCTGAAGGCCTTGCTGCATCTTGTGGCTTCTTGAAGGGCCGGCAGGACGCGTGCTAGCCACCGTTTCTGCAAGTCGAGAGCCTTTCTCTGAGCAACCTTTGCCGAAGCGGCGACCTCTGCAAAGCTTTCAAAGGCACGCCTGAGCCAGCTCTGCCAGTAGGTCCTCTCCTGGTACGAGACTGACCGTTCAAGCGCGGCCATGTGGCTGACACGCTGCCACTCATGCAAAGCCTTCTGGCCTGCTCGGGCCATGCATCTAACCCAATTCGCACGCGACATACATGCAGCCCTGAGCCTAAGCATGCGTTGGTGAATGAACTTCGCCATCTGCTGCTGCTGATACTTCTGGTACTTGACCATGAGCTGCGGGACTTCGGGAAGTCTCTTGCAAGCATCTGCCACAGAACGCACCCGAGAGACGGATTGCCAAGAGCGCAGAAGCCTTCTCAAGTGCAAACTTGCAGCCAGGCGATATGCCTTGCGAATCTCCTGTGCCTCTTTGACTGCCATGCATCGCCACGCAGAAACTGTGCCGATGAGCAGCTCCAGGCGGCTTCGCGCTAGAAGCGAAGAGTCATGTTTTTCGTGCACATGGAGGCCGCGAATGTTTCTCTCTAGCGACCTTCCCATGCCAGCTCCTAGCTGAAGTTGGCGGAGCAAGCCGCTTGAGCCTAGATCTGATTGGAAGAACGAAAATATAAAGTTCAAAGCCAGAACCGCTCGACAAAGATACTGCTCGTGCTTGTCCTCCTCATTCAAGTCGTCCTGGATTGACTCCACCACTCGCTTCGCTGTCCGTAAATCGTTGGGCAAGCTCTTGTCCTGCCAACTGTTGCAAACAGGTTCGAGATATATAGGCCATGAGCGCACTGATCATGACAACATGCTGCTCATTTCAGCCATGATCTGCGAGTTTCTGGCTGCACCCGGAGTCCGACCTGTGCGAACTTTGCGCACCCCTTCCCCGGTCAGCTCCCGATTGGTTTTACCAACGGCGCCGTATGGAAGATCATAGAGCAAGGTGGACTGGGCCACGAGTAGCTTCCGATGTCTCTTCCAAGACTAGAGGGAAAGCACCGGAAATGTCTCCAGCACTCATCAAGACTTTGCAAAGCGGACCTGGTTCGGCGAAGAGTTCTTCTCTGCACAACAGGGCCAACCTCAGTTGTAATTGTAGTATCTGCCCGCGGTAGGCTCCATCACGGTGCTCGATGTGGCATACGGTGATGGCGATGGCGATCGCGCCGGAGCTGAGTTGGTTATCCTGTGCCAGCCGCCGACTCTCTTCTTCACAAAACAAGCGGTAGAAGGCAAAGAGCATAATATGTCGCCGAGCGGCGCCACAGTGATCATCTGCGCAGCAGCCCCGACGAAAAATAATCCGATGATCGTTCTAAAGCTGCACATGTTTTGTCTTGTGATGCATCGGCCGAAGAAGCTGCAATGATGATCGAAGCCTGCCAATCCAACTCATCGGCAAAGGCCAGATTCTCAAGCTTGAAGCACATTAGGTAAATCCAACCCCCCATCCGTGTTACTGCCCCTAGAACTGCATCGACGATGAGCTTGTGAGCTAAGGACTCCCGAGAGCTGAAACCTTGGTCTGAAGCCCTTCAAAGTCCCTCGCGGAAAAAACTTTCAGGTGTGCTAATCAGAACCCTAAACATTAGAGTCACTAGAGTCGCAATCAGGTACCGTAGGTCCGTAGGTACGGTACGGTTTTAGAAGCTGCCCTGAGCCCCGGCCTGTGACACAGCGCTGGCAGGTGCGGCAATGGTGGGAGCCCTCGGGGCGCCAGACGCAGCAGCGTGTGCCTTGGCTCCGGCATCTTTCTCAGGTTCAGGGTGTCGGGGTGTCGCGTATGGCATTATGGACGGATGAGAGCCTCTGGAGCTTTGGCTTGAGATCGATCGAGGTATGTTTTTGGAGTCTTGTACCACCCTGACCTGTTCTTGGACTGCCTTCAACATAGCAGAGGCCTTCCTGTGACAGCCGAGCCTGAAAAGTGATGCGTGCGCTTGGGCTGTCGGAGGTTTGGAGCCGTTCACGATGGAGGCTGGCCATGTGTGGTACTCGGGTGACAGTGCCCTTCAGGGGTATACGAAAAACGGAGCCACATTAACAAAGAAAGAGCTGCAGTACGACTGGCCATCGAGGCCACCAATGTTGGGGCAGTCTTCAGTTTTGCTGCTGCCCAACAAAATCATTGCTCTGGCACGGTCAGGAATTGGATAGCAGGACGCTTCACTTCGGCGAATCTCTCCTGTATCGCCGAACACGATGGACACCAGCGTGAAAACCTGCAGCGATCGCATGTTGCAAAAGCCTCAAAAGCCTTACAAAGGCACGATGAAGAGACTTGCGTTGGGATGGTGATTGAGGCCGGCACCGCTGCGAAGGCAGCGATCCACACAATTGGAAGCACTACCATGTCCAGGAAAGGGCTGTCATAGTTCTGGCTCGCCATGGTGGGAAGCCCGACAGATTCAAAGATGAAGGCAAAGACCACTACTAAGCATAGCCTCACACGTTCGCGTGAAGCAACTAAACCACGACGAGTAAGACAGACAAAGATGCAGCTTCGGCACCAGGGGCCCCAGTAGTAGTTTGGTCCTCTTTGTCGGAGTGCTGGCAAATCATGAAGCCCTATGTCCTGGCAAGCAAGCAACGACGCACCGGGACCATTCAGCGGTCGAAGCGGATCCTGCTGCAGTTCCTCGACTGGGTCATACAAATGTCGTACAGGAGGCGGCGACCAGCATGAAAAGCGCCCGAACATTTCTGCCACAGCCAGCGCCGAGAATTGATCCAAGAAGCTGCGGGTTCAGCTGTGAAAGACTCAGGTCTGCAAACTCTACATCCAACATCGGATTGAAACGGTGAATTTGCACAAGCAGCTCATGCATGCCAAACTTGAGCGTAAGATCTCCTCTCGCAGACGTTGCAGCACCCAACCACCGTCTTCCCAGGAGCCATTTACTGTGAACCTGAGTCTAACTCTGCCGTTCTAGCAGAGGCACGGAAGACACACACTGTTTGTGAGTTCAAGACTTCAACTGGTCCGAAGGCGTGAAGGTCTTTGCCGATGCATTCCACTTGCACTCTGCGATCTTGCCATCGAAGGCAGCAGGATCCTGTCGGCTGCGCCGCTCACTTCAGGTGCGACCATGGCATAGCCAATGCAAGGCTGCAAAACAAGGCGAACGTTCGACGGGCTCGTACATCACAACGGACTGAAGCTCCTCCCTCAGCTTCTTGAACATGTCCCCCATCTTCGCAAGCCAGTGACCAGTGTGCTTCACCTCCAGGCAGGTGGAGAATACTGCAAGGTGGCTTGCATAACATGCGGCGTGCCTGCCAAGCATCCTTTGACTTGAAGCCCACGAGCAATTTCACCTCAACAATTCAACTATACATGCACCAAAAAAACAGAGGGACGAGGCATAGACGACGCATCCGCCCCGAGGCTCAGAGGGTCTTTAGCGTTCGACTGTGATGCTGCCTGCAGTTCCCCGGCGTGATGCCTTCGTGCACTTAGTATCTGCACACTGCGTATCACTACACGCGGGGGACCTGGCAGCGTGGACCGCGACATTTCGAGCTTTGGTTTGGCCAAGGCCAAAGTAGCATTGGCAAAATCTTCATGAGAAGACTACAGCAGTGATTACAGACATGCCCAGGCAGCCGCGAGTAGCGAGACTTGGTCTGTTCACACTGAGGACGACTTCGCGCCATGAGCGTGAACATACGACGACGCATCCAAAGTCCTTCACGTACCTGAAGCTTCACGCTGGCAGTCCGTCCAGCGCTGTGCGGTCACGCATCGCAGAGCCCAACGTCAACATCCACCCGTTGCTCCGTGCGGCATGTTACTTGTAGCAGTAGCAGCCAAGTCTGAGATGGGTGCGTGCATATTTCGTGCGGAGTCGCCTCCCTTGATGACCTCGCAGGCTCACGGCACGGAATCAGCCATGAGCAGGCTTCAGCTACTGTGACCCGGTGCGGCCTGGAGCTTGAAATCGACGGTGTTCATTTCCGCGGGCTTCCATTTGAGCAAGGCCGGGACCGTCCCCGGCACATAAGGCACCATGACCTGCGGGGATTCAAGACCATCAACCACCAAAACTGCGGGAGAGAGCCCAGGACGCTAGGGACCGGGCGGGCGTGAAGACCAGCCCGTCGGTTCCGTGCGGAAGCTCCGAGGCTGAGGTCGGCGGAGATGCACGCAGCCGCTTTTTCTTGCCCCCGCTCTCAGGCACGTGCCGATGGCCGTGACTTCGCCGAGCTGCCACAGCTCAAAGAAGTCCTGCCAGGAATCGTAATCCACAAAACCCTGAAACACCCGCGTTCGCAGATCTCGGGAAGCAGTTCTATTTGCAAACAAGCCTTCAACATCAGCTGCACGTTGTCTGTGGACCCACGGAGAGCCGACAGTTGCTCCTGCAACTTCAGTCTGCAACCAAGTATCAGCGGCTCTGAGGTGTGGAAAGATGTGCTCGGTCCTTCGGAAGAATCACCTCGGAAAGAGCCTTCTCCAGCCGGTATAGCAGCGTCCGGTGCGTCAAGTCCTGCAACAGGACGAGTGAGGCACAAGTAAGAGTGTCTGTGGTAGCTTTCCTGAAGAGCCTGAGAAAAAAACAAGAAGCAGTCTCCTCACCACAGATGTGCATGGCATCATACACCAGGTATCGGAGGGCGGTCTTGCCCTGAAGACACAGAAACGCAGAACCGCATCTCAACGATATCGGCAGATCAACCTTTGCCGAACCCCCCGGGCTGGCGGCATAGCTGTTCAGGGCTTCGGGCAGGGGGGGCCCAAGAGCCTCCTCTACAGCGTCAAGAACGAGCTCGCCATCCAACAAGGTGTTGTGATGCCAACCTGGCGACCTGACCAGAACAGAGCTTGACATCCCCTGCAAAAGTTGGAGGCTCGACTGGTGTGCGGTTTTCCGGGCTACCATCACGAGCTATATATTGTGATGAAGGCTTCTCTGTCTTGCCACCACCTTCCCATGCGTTGTGTGCGGTTGCCTCTGCATGTCCAACAAAGACTTCCGACTTATACTGCCGATGTCTACTCCTTCAATGCACCTCGCATGTTTGAACCCATATGTCCCACATCTTTAGTTCCGCACAGATCATGCCCAGCTGGCAATGGAAGTTGCTCCTGAGCGTGCAGTTTGGGTGAATCTGTTCCCCCGCCTTCTGAGTCTCTGAACTTCCTCAGGGCTGAGGTCACAACACGACATGTCCAAACGCGGCACTTCCTGTCAATGAGGTAGACATGTCCTGCGGCACAAGCACATCCATTCAAGAGCCCGACGAACACAACAGAGCTGAGAGGCCGAACCTTGAAGCACTGGTTTGCTCATCGTAAGTCGAAGCAGCACGACCTAAAGGCAATCACAGCTTGTCCTTCGTGAGCAAGTAGCAGATGTCGCTCCCCATCGGTTTTCTCGCAAACCACATAGGGCTCCTTTCAACTATAGAACCCATAAGTTATCTACAACCTGCCCAACAGGTCGAAAGCACTCCTTCAGCAACTGCTCAAAGATTTTCTGTCGTGTCAAAGAGGTCGGCTGTGCCCCCGGGAAGGCGTCCTGAAGCTTCCAGGAACTTAGGACACAAAAATCCTCTGACAAACGGGCATCCACCGGCTGACTGCTAAGCATGTATGAAGTTGCTGAAAAATGGGGCCGCTGCCACAACTTGCCCGTGAACAAGCCTGTTGCAAATGGCAATGAGCTCCTCGGGTGTCATTGCAGTGACTGACCGAAGGGAGAATACTATTGCAAGTTCCGATAGACAAGGGCACAGAATGGTGAGGCTTTGGCTAGCTCGCGTGGCAGGAGCGGGGTCGCATCATCCCTGGCACGGCTGATGAGTGTGCACGAAAGGTTTCGGCAAGTTGTTGACCAGTGTCGAAGAGTCTCTGTCGGGCAACACAGCAAACAGCACCCTCGAAGTGGTCGGATTTGGGCCGCAGCTTTGGCCAAGTCCATTGAAGCATGCTGGGCGCAGGCTCAAATCAATGACCAGATTCTGAGGGATTCTGGGACTAGGGTTAAGTTGCGTTGGGCCCCAAGCCGAGAGAAGACCGACCTCTGTACTAGTCGCAGGGTGGCATTGGGCATTATAGTAACCTACGCTTCCAAGTTTGAGCCAGAATTGCGAGAGGGTCATCTCTGGGTCGTATGTCGGAGCATACCGTCTCCACACGCTGAATGCCTCCGTTAATGGCTGAGATGCCGTCCACACGGGCCTGGAGCTGGGCGATGTCCAGCTTCGCCAAAGAGGCTTCATCCCCCATTCCTGCAGGAAGCATGATGCTTAAACTGCTACACCTTGACTTGTCCAACCTGAGCTCATGATTGGAAGGTGGTCCTTCTGCAGAACCAGCGCGAGCGCAGGTGGCAAACAATCACTGCATGGCTGGATTTGCACCTATTGTTCCTATCGCCTAAACATGCTGAGTACGAGACATGACAACAGCTTCCGGCAAAGTAACTCTTCCTACCCTCCGCACAAGCAGCAAGATTTGATGGAACTGCAAACTGGCCTGCATTTTCCGATAACTTTCCCACATCCCCCAAAGCCAGAATGTTCGATCAAGCGGATGGCCAAACGACAACAACAGCAGCAACAACAATTTTTTATTGGACGCTGAGCGAGCGGGCTCTGCTCATTGCGGGCGAGCAGAAACTTCGGAAGCGTGCCATCCCCGAGTGTGCCGTGAGCCAGCGCCACCGGGTTAGCCGTAAGCTAGCACCACTCCCTTAGGATCTGACCTGCCGACATTCTTATAGAGGTTACGCGGTCTTCGCCCGGCGGCTTTGCACAGAAAAAGAAACAGACTGGCGCTTTGCGCGAGGGGACTGCCCATGCGAGAATCGCAGGTACCTCCTTCATCCGTTTCTGAGAACTACGACCGAAGTCAGGCCCCGAGGCCTCGCGTAAGAGAAGCCAAAACGAACAGACCTAACAAAACCAACAGAGAAGACCGCGCAACCCCTATAGGATCCTCAGTGAAGGAAAAAGAGGAGCCGATGCAACAAACGTTAAATGAAAAAAGGCCTAAGTCAAGAAGAGCAGCGCTGCAGACTGTACACAGCAGCAACAGCTCTTGGGCACCAGCCTTTAGGGGATAGGCCACAAGAAGTTGATTTCAGTTACAAAGGCGTTGCCCGTTTTTGCGCGAGCGATGCCCGAAACTCCTAACGTGACAGCCCGACTCACAAAGTCGTCGTCATGTAGCCTCCGTCACCCTCAGTGTGAGTCATTGCGTCCAATACTCACGAACTGGCAGCCGGTGGGTCGTACTCAGAAGAGCCGTCTCCCAGAGTTCCCGTCTAGTGGCGTCCCACACTAGGTAACTCCCGACTACCAGCGATGGGCCGTAAGGATAATTCGTCGTCAAGCAAAAACACGTGGGCCGTCACTCCTAGCACTGCCTGACCCCGTCGGTAACAGGACAGTAACGAACACACCTGGGAGGGCCGTAGCCGTAGCCCGACACCCATAGCACAGCAAGCGCGTCCGCTTAACGACTGTACCCAGATGTGACGTGGAGCCGTACCAGGTAGACACCGTGCTGGAACTGAAGACGTTGGCCAACTCTGCTGAACCTGAGTCCCCAGTGTCCCAATCTGCGCCTTGTCTTGTAGACAAGTCCGGCCCGGCGGCCCCCGAGAGGCCTCCCCCTCCAGAGAGGATAGCCCCTCTAGGCCCTCAAGGGCACCCCATAGCAAGAGGAGTCCCTGGAATGCCCGTCGGGGCCAGCATTGGGAGGATGCTGACGCGTTGTGAGTCACCACGTTGCGCCTAGCCTGTCCTGAGTCTGACTTGCTCCCAGGCGCTGGCGGCTGAACAGAAGTGAAGCGCAGAAAACACTCAACCGTGACGAAGAACTCTCGATCGCACTGGCTTCGTAGCAGCCGGTGGCAGTCCACTGTGCCGTTGAAGGAAAAACTAGTGCTCGAAGAAGACTGCATGAGAATACCAGACGATCCGTGTCCTTCTTGCGGAGGTGTACCAGTTAAAGCGCAAAACCAGAGCGCCAGCAAAACTGCGCAGGAGAGACCTTGAGCTGTACCTGGGTGTCTTGTCGTGTAGCTGGAAAGTCGAAGAGAGGAGCGGAACGAGGCCTCAACTCGAAAGCTTCCTTCAGGATACCCAGGTGCAGAAGATGGCCAACCCATGACTGGGGCCGCCCCTTGAATGGCTTGGTGCGGCAGGTCCTTTTGTAAATGTAAAAGCATCGGCAGGAGAAAAGCACTGAGGCACAGTCGACGCGCCTTCCGCTAGTTTCGCCGGAAAGAGAAAACTCGATCCGACTCCCTTCACCCCGCGGAAAGGTGATAACCCTACCGCTTACCTCTTGCCAATGTTGTGTAACTGCAGACAGAGGCCCGGGAATTGGGACCCGGTAGATCACAGCGACACGTGGCTCCAGGGATGGCTATGGCTCAGTAAGAGGACGGTCCCTTAAGCTTCGCAGAAGGGGGACGTTGCGAGCCTCTAGCGTTGGTACCCAGAGCCTTGTTAGCAAAGCTACACAGCCTGCTGTGATCCATAGCGGCTGCAGCAACAACAACAACAACAACAGCAACAACAACGCCAACTACAACTACAACTACGCACCGCCACCACCACCACCACCACCAGCACCAGGACAAGAACGCGACGCCTGCAGCAGCATCCTCATTTAGCTATTTTCTAGACCTTCAGCTTTTGTTAAGCATGCCGCCCAGTGGCCGGCTGCTATCCAGATTAGTTCCGACATGAACTGTCCTTCTGTCTGGTGAGTTCTGGGTCCCGCCGTGCCGCACGGCCGAAGTCCGCTGCTGTAGTGCTAAACTGTGGATGATCACACTTCCAAAGCGAGGCGTTTGGGTCGTTTCATCCATAGAGCGAAATCAAACTCAATGGAACAACGGGCTGTACCTTTAGAAGGGCCACATAGACAGTGTGCTAACATCCTGCTTCAGGGTCTCTCCAAATCAGAAAGCAATGGAACAAGAAAAAACAAATGTGTTTGAAGCTCGAGCATCTCTTCCGGATCGCCGCACGAATCACTGTTCATTAGCATGAACCAGTGCCGGGACACGCCCGCACCGACGGGTTCGAGTGTTCTTGCAGTTGTTGCAGGGAACATTGCAAGTTTTGCCGACTAAGAGATCTGCAGTTGCAAAAGTTACGGATGCCTAGGCTGAGGCTATCGCTCGCAGAGGCAGAAAAAGCTCTCCAGATCTCTTATATAGCTTCATTAGCCTTGAAGGTAACAATAATACTCCCTGAAAGGAGTCTTGGACGGCTGTCAGTGCATGTGCAGCTGACCAGTCGCCACTGCTGCGACCCCTGGTGCCGCTCAAGAGACGGTGACGGGCCCCAGCGTCTGCTGACAAACGCGTAGCTTCTGCTGGTGGATCTCGGACTGCCTGTGCATGACGAGCATGCATGGTTGGAGCCTTCTCTGCCTGCAAACCTTCCCTTCTGTTTCGGTGGTCGTCTACTGCATCCGCTGGGAAGGACAGCTGTCTGAGCCTACGTGACACCACTGGCATGCGAAGCGCCTTTGTTCGGTGTCATTGTTGCGGGAGAAGAGCTTGACGAAGTAGACATGCTTGTGCGCCGAGTTCAAGCGATGAATGCGGTTGATGGCCTGCTGCTCCGCCCTGAGATGACCCACGAAGTTGTCTGATAACGATGGCTAACAAGCAAAAGCCACATTGATCAGGTCTCGCGAGCACAGAGGGAACCCAGCTTCGAGGAGGTCTGACGAAGAGAAGCCCTCGGTTAGACATGCAACTGTCTTTCGCCAGGGCTCGCCGGAGTCCACCACGAGTCCATCAGGATCGCCACTTGCGCGCCCGGAAGATTGATGCCTGAAACAGATCTGGGAGTTTCCGAAAATTAGGGGTACCTTATTTTGTGGGTCCTTATCATGAGGATCCCATTATTTAGGGTACTACATTAAGGTCCCCTATTTTTCGGAAACCCCCAAAATTTCAGAACAAGAGCTACAGGCTTGGCAGTTATGACGACAGGCACATGCTTCCATCCATCATGCCATTGTCACAGACGTCCATTCCGAACATTTCCGAACCAAGCAGTACTTCGGGCAGTGCCACTGCCTCCAGTCCTCCTACGGAGCCGGAAATTGCCCAATCCGGCCTGACCCTCCGCACTTCATGCCCAAAAGCATGACCTTTACCGCCGGGTCATTGTTGAAGCTGTCGATAATTTTGCCACGATCTTCCGGTGCAACAGACTGGTCGATCTTGCAGTACCTGGACAGTCAAAGGCAGAGCCCGGACTTCATTCTTCTCCCCTTCGTGCGAAGCTAGAGACTTCCCCTTACCAACATACCGCAGCCAAAGCTTTGAAAGAAAAGACCCCGTGCAGAACTGCCGCAGAACGACCTAACGTTCAGCTTGCTCATCAACTTCGCCGCCAATTCGAAGCTGCGAGTGGAAAACCGCGAGATAAGCACCACTTTCGTGTTCCTCCGTCGCTGCACAACTGCAGAATCTGCTTGCCCACTACTCAAGCTTGGGCCTCTGCTTACCAGCCATTTGGCCGAGAGTCTCGTGGGTGTCCAGCTTTGTCCAGTACGCTGCATCTGAGCGCCAGGGGTCGGAAAACTGCTTCTCATCGCGTCTCCAGGCACATTCCTTGGGTACTGAAGTACAGATGAGAGCCGGATGCGTTCTTGGCACACGCAACTGGATTCCGAACGCAGCCGGCTGGCCAAGCCGATATTCACACAGGCAGACTGCAGCTTGAGCAGTCTTATCATGAATTGACAGCTCGGTGAACACAATCTTGCTAATGACGAAGAGCAAAAAAAACTATTGCGCGCCGGGGATCCAACTCTGCATGACTGACCCGGGCATTCCAGATCTTGCGCAAAGTGTTTTCCAGTGATGTCCATTTGCTCGACTTCAGGAGCTTCTCCTTGTCGGCTTCGATCCAGGCTCTCTCGAAGCAGAACTTGCGCAAGCACCATTGTCTCTGAGCCTTTCAGAAGGGAAGAGGGTCTGATCTGGAGCACAGCTCCGAGACGTCACACTCGGTTTGGGCCAGGTCCGTGCGCCTCTTCGTCCTGCGACGGTGGCCGCAGCTCCTGGCCCAAACCACCAAGCTCGCAAGGCTTCCGCGCCCGGTCTTTCAGCTCGTTCAGTGAGAGCGCCTGGAGCTGCTGGAGGTCCTGAGGCCGACTCTGAGCCCATGCAAAGAGGATCTACCTCATCACGAAGACCTAAGCTGAGCAGTATATGCTCTACTTCGGCTGTTGAAGCTCAGGGCTGCTTTCCCTTCGCACCTGCGCACCGGAACGAGGCACTGCCAGCGAGCCGGCAGCTTGGCCCGAGCGTATCTGACGAACCAACCCCGACTCCTCCTGCTCGCACTGCTCACGTAGATGCTGAGTGAATCACAGGAAGTGTCCGCTGCCGTCAGTCCTCATCCAGCAAGGCGGCTTCCTGCTCCTTCTCCATCGGGTCCATAGAGCTTTCCTTGGGGCGAACATGTGCAAACTTGCTTCCAGTTTCCAGCTTCCCATGTGAGCCTACAACACGCGACTTGGCAGTGTGCTGTGGCAGGACGTGGGATCTCCGACTGTCGACTCCAGCTGCGATCAGTCGATGCCAAGACGCAAGCAAGTGGAAGTGAGTCTCTGGCAGGTTCTGCAGCGACGCCTCGCCGTCTCTCTTCTGCTCTCTTCAGCTTGAGAATACACACAACATCTCCAGAAAAGACGCCCCCACCTTGCTGCGTCGCAGGACGGTCTCGCGGAAACATTGTGCAAAGAACGGGTCTTGAACGAACTCAGCTCCGAACTCAGCTCCCACATGTCCTCGGTGTCCGTACCCACGCCCGTGCTCTCAACTATGTGCTGGATCCCGGGCGATGGAGCCACATGAACTCGATGGCACGAAGAAACCGGTATGAAAAGTTCGAGTCAAGTGTCTTTCTACGTGATCGTGGAACCACTCCGGACGGCAAAACGGCTCGGCTTTTAGAAAGGTAAGCAGGGACAGATAGTCCTTGATGCCATTCTCGATGGGTGTCCCAGTCATGCACCAGCGAATGCTTGCATTGGCAGCAATGCAGTCGCAAGCTTTGGCATTGATGTTCTGACCCTTTGGTGACATCAGATTCTTCAGGAACTGTGCCTGACAGGGGTCCAACCACATCATCGTACCTTCCCTGTGGCTCGCACTGAAACAGCTCCAGAACTCCCCAAGCGAAGCCGAGGAAATTCGACGGAACCCTAGAGTCGGACGCACCTGCTTCGATCTATCATTACCGCCAGCCTCGTCACAGATGATTCGCTGAAAAGGAGCAGACAGCAGCTTCGACTTCAAGTTCATCTCTCGTGCAGCCTGCAGACAACCAACTTGCAAGATGTCTTTACTTAATCATGTTAGGTTCTTCGGAAGAATAGAAGCTGCCCATGTGCTTTTGGCGTCCTGCCTTTGCTTCAGGTGGCTTGGCCCAAACATCGCGACCTAGCAGTTCAGGATTCACCTGAAGGATGCAGCAGCTTTGAGATTCTGGGTCGGACACCACTTTTCAAGCTCCGATACCCGCCAAGGCACTAGGGTCAAGGAGTTTGAAGGCAAAGGATGTGGCAACTTCTTCAAGTGGTGGAAGTCAGTGAGCGCAAACGTCCCAGGTACGAAATATTTGCGCACATCCTCCTTCCACGACTCAAAGGCGGATAGGGGACAGACGACAAGAGTCGGGACTTTGTTCGTAGCAATTGCACAGAGCATTTGCACCGTCTTGCCCAAGCCCATCTCGTCTGCGAGAATTCCGCCTTTCCATCCAGCCGACTGCTCCCGTTCCATGATCCACCGAATGCCGTCATATTGTAACTGCTCCAACTGCACGTTTTGCATTGCAAAGCCACATCCCTCAAGCCGCCGTTGGAGAAGCTCGATTTCGCTCTCTGTCGTCTGAACTGCGGGGCTGAATCTGCCTAGAAAACCCAGGGCGGCACGGACCACTGATCCGACGCTGGTGGAGAAGGGCTCCGCGATGGCAGGATGTCTTTGGGCCGATGATTGTGAGCTTGCCCATAAGTCCGTACTAGCTGCCATCCTTAGCTTTAGAGGGGATTGGGGACACAACGGTCGAACACCGTTGAAGAAATCCGAACCCATCCGCTACTCTGCTATCCCGTATCTTTTCATTGGTCCGTGCTGTTTGGTGAACGAGGTACCACTGCTACATCAACTAACGGCGTTTTTCAACCGGAAGTGACTGTCGACCTTCAATGCATGCCAACTCCATCATGTGGAGCATGCAAACGTTGCTCGAGCTCAACGACCACTGCTAACGACCATCATGCTCCCAGGCTCTGAGGCTGTAAGGTGCGGAGCCCCGTGCTCGAGGAAGAGGATGCAGCCGGAGTAGAATCCATGCCATTCCGTCTTGCACGGGCTTGCTGGATCCTGAGTATAACACGGAAACCTAATAAAACGCTAACCTGATGCTTAGAGGAAACTCGTGGGTGCTTGGCGTAAAGAAACGGTACAAGACATGCAGCCCAAACAACTGGCCAAGCATCTCTCTTCGCATGTCGTCCAAGGTCCGTCTGCCAGCCCCACCTACATTCTTCTTGACGCCAAGACCCTCTCGGTCGATGAGCTTCCGCAAGTCATCGACGCCGAGACCAGATAAATCTGCAACCTGAGGCGATGTAGAAGCGTAGCCGTCCACTTCCCGCCAGGTCCTCGGCTGCCAAATCTCGCTGCCAAACAACACGCTTCCCTGTCCATCTGACCATCTAGCTTCCTGTCTATCTTTCTAGACACATTACAGTACATTGCACTAGTCACACTGCATGGCCCTACACTGTTCTGCACTGCACTCCAGCACAGTACGGTACAGTACAGTCCTTTACAACCGTTTTATGACGTACATACACATATGCAGACATCCGTGCATACATGCAGTAATTTATCTGATTGATACTATATATGTACAAACGCACATACATACATACATACATACATGCATACATACATACATACACACGTGCACACACGCACACACCCGAGACAGTGCCAGCTCATTGTGAATTGACAATACTGGGCAACCACACTGTTATCAGCTGCTCTTTTTCCTCGCAAAACGTCCAAGCTAACCGCACTCCATACCTTGACGACATGGTAGGACTCTCCCTGCAGGTACAAGAAGAGAGCTCAAAAAACTTTTCAGTACAGCTGAAGGTTACCTCATCTGAGCCTCGTTCTCAAGAGGCCCTGTGGAGACACAAGCCAGCAAGTGGTTCTTAAATTCCTCACACCGCACGCTGCCAAGCATCTCCATGTGAACTTTTCGACCGGCGTTTGATGATTTTGTCGAAGCCTCTGTGCTGGCTGGCGAGAGCGCGGGTGTGGAATGCACCGAGGGCCCCATCCTGAGTAGTGATCACACAAGGCTGCTTAACGTGGAGGATTGAAGCTACAAAAGCTCATGGGCGACACGACAATGACCACTGCTAACGACCATCGTGCTCCCAGGCTCTGAGGCTGTAAGGTGCGGAGCCCCGTGCTCGAGGAAGAGGATGCAGCCAGAGTAGAATCCATGCCATTCCGTCTTGCACGGGCTTGCTGGATCCTGAGTATAACACGGAAACCTAATTAAACGCTAACCTGATGCTTAGAGGAAACTCGTGGGTGCTTGGCGTAAAGAAACGGTACAAGACATGCAGCCCAAACAACTGGCCAAGCATCTCTCTTCGCATGTCGTCCAAGGTCCGTCTGCCAGCCCCACCTACATTCTTCTTGACGCCAAGACCCTCTCGGTCGATGAGCTTCCGCAAGTCATCGACGCCGAGACCAGATAAATCTGCAACCTGAGGCGATGTAGAAGCGTAGCCGTCCACTTCCCGCCAGGTCCTCGGCTGCCAAATCTCGCTGCCAAACAACACGCTTCCCTGTCCATCTGACCATCTAGCTTCCTGTCTATCTTTCTAGACACATTACAGTACATTGCACTAGTCACACTGCATGGCCCTACACTGTTCTGCACTGCACTCCAGCACAGTACGGTACAGTACAGTCCTTTACAACCGTTTTATGACGTACATACACATATGCAGACATCCGTGCATACATGCAGTAATTTATCTGATTGATACTATATATGTACAAACGCACACACATACATACATACATACATGCATACATACATACATACACACGTGCACACACGCACACACCCGAGACAGTGCCAGCTCATTGTGAATTGACACTGTTATCAGCTGCTCTTTTTCCTCGCAAAACGTCCAAGCTAACCGCACTCCATACCTTGACGACATGGTAGGACTCTCCCTGCAGGTACAAGAAGAGAGCTCAAAAAACTTTTCAGTACAGCTGAAGGTTACCTCATCTGAGCCTCGTTCTCAAGAGGCCCTGTGGAGACACAAGCCAGCAAGTGGTTCTTAAATTCCTCACACCGCACGCTGCCAAGCATCTCCATGTGAACTTTTCGACCGGCGTTTGATGATTTTGTCGAAGCCTCTGTGCTGGCTGGCGAGAGCGCGGGTGTGGAATGCACCGAGGGCCCCATCCTGAGTAGTGATCACACAAGGCTGCTTAACGTGGAGGATTGAAGCTACAAAAGCTCATGGGCGACACGACAATGACCACTGCTAACGACCATCGTGCTCCCAGGCTCTGAGGCTGTAAGGTGCGGAGCCCCGTGCTCGAGGAAGAGGATGCAGCCAGAGTAGAATCCATGCCATTCCGTCTTGCACGGGCTTGCTGGATCCTGAGTATAACACGGAAACCTAATTAAACGCTAACCTGATGCTTAGAGGAAACTCGTGGGTGCTTGGCGTAAAGAAACGGTACAAGACATGCAGCCCAAACAATTGGCCAAGCATCTCTCTTCGCATGTCGTCCAAGGTCCGTCTGCCAGCCCCACCTACATTCTTCTTGACGCCAAGACCCTCTCGGTCGATGAGCTTCCGCAAGTCATCGACGCCGAGACCAGATAAATCTGCACCCTGAGGCGATGTACAAGCGTAGCCGTCCACTTCCCGCCAGGTCCTCGGCTGCCAAATCTCGCTGCCAAACAACACGTTTTCGTGTACATCTGGCTATCTCGCTACCTGTCTATCTTTTTGGACACATTACAGTACATGGCACTAGTCACACTGCATGGCCCTAGACTGTTCTGCTGCATTTCAGCGCAGTACAGTACCTTGCATCTCATGAAGTACATACATACGACGTACATCCATGCATGCATACATACATTCAGACACTCACACACACACACACACACACACGCACGCACGCACGCACGCACGCACGCACGCACGCACGCACGCACGCACGCACGCACGCACGCACGCACGCACGCATGCACCCTGACAATGGGGAGCTCATCCATGCATTGCCCTAGCGGCAACAGGACATGTTAGGCTACAGATTATCTCATCTTCGACTCCTTCTCAAGAGGCGCTGGGCAGACACAGGCGGCTAGCAATTGATATTGACATCACTTACACCGGAAGCTGCCAAGCATCTCCATGTGAGCTTGATACCAAGACGGTGACAGATTTGGTGCCAGTGTATTTGCTGCTGAGCAACAACTTTGCTGCTGTCATACTTTAACTGTACATTAAACAACCAACATGTTCACAGGACTTAGCTTGTAAAAACGACTCCTGCGCAGAGCAAAAAGATGAGGACATGCTGATACTTTCAGGTACGCCGGTCTTCAACTTGTGGCAGAAGCTGTGAGAAAAAGTACGGCTGGCAATGTAGTGTCTACGGTATCGGCGAGCGTGTTGAGGGTGGGCTGGTCCGAGTTCTGATTCAGCCTTCCTGTCAAAATCCGTACGCAAGCATACATACTACTCTAGAAGGTAGGATTTCTAATACCTTCCCTGTGGTACAATGAGGAACATGTAAGGAACATGATTCAGAACAACTCGGAATCATGGCTGGCATCATGCCGACGGATGCAGTAAGTTCCTCTATTTCGAGCAGCCGCTCCGGACATTTTTTCTCCGCTGCTATGGTACTGACACAAACCGCAAAATCGGCCTATCTCTTCCTCTTCTTCTTGCCGCTGCTGGAGCTCGACCTGGAGCACGAGCTTGGCCAACAGCCACTTAAGAGCGGGAAAGACTCATGCTCGGCCGATGCCATGACCAAAGCCAACATCTGAGGCGTTGACGAAGACTTCTTGCGTCGTCTTTTTCTGGATCGCGATCTGAAGGAGTTCAGGATGTTTCAGCAGAGAAGCTGGAGCAAAGCTGTCCCGCATCCATCATCACAACACAAGCACCAGAAACGTCGCAAACTCCTGCCTTTTCTTCTCCTTCTTGTCCTACAAACTATGATGCCGCACACGCTGTGTGAGGAACTGTACCATCTGCGTGCGAGAGGGCCTTGTTCAGTTCGATGCTGGCTTGTGCAACTTCGGCTGCTTCTTTCAAAGCCTGCTCTTGACTGAAATACAACCGGAAGCAGCAGAATCTGTAGAAAAGATTAGTGAGTGCCAAACCCTTTGTTCTATCGTATGTGTCACAGATTGAATGCCTGCCTGAGACACTGTCTCGCCCTGGAACGGCACCTTAGAAAGCTGCAGCGTAGCAAATGTCTCATATTTACCACCATTCTCCGTGCTTCAGAGACTCAGAGATATGCAGGTGCGTGTGTGTTCCGTTGTGCGAGTGCATGAGAACATTTGGCAATGATCTTAGACAGAGATCTGTCCTGCTCCAACTTTCATTTTGAGTATCACAAGCCGCTCTGAAAGGTGGCACAATCCGCCCTGCGACCAAAGGCCTGTCGTCTCAGCTCGTCGCCAAAGCCGGTGCTGGCTCGTTCAAAGGCGGCGGCTTCGGAGGCTCCTTCCGACAAGCAAGATGAACGAGAGTGGGACTGGCCCATCACGGGATGATCCCGGACACAAGTCGAGCTTTCAGCAAACTCCCAAAGCATCCAAGACCTTTGCTGGCCTGCGGCTCTTCACCCAGCAGCTTGGCTGCGAGGTTTCGGGCGTTGGAAAGAGCCTCTGGAAGCTTCGACTACTCAATGACTTGCACCGTCTGAACTGGCAAGCCACCTCACATCATGACGGAGCCACCGCTGAGAAAGCTTTCATGATGTCCGATAAAAACTATAGCAATGTAGCTCAAAAAGCCTGCCCCAGAGAACCAAAACACGAAGTACAATTACAGAACATACATCCACATGCACATACATACATTACATGATTACATGTGTACATGCATACAGGCCGGGCTGCTCAAGCACATGCTATGCATATACACATACATATGCACTGCAACACGTGAGCACAGACATGTTTACGTACTTGCATACATCGCGATGCTTTAAGAAAATACACCGAACCACGACAAGTCGTGCTGTGTTGCAGGGTACATGAGTTGATGATCTCGTGACATGCTTCGCAACCGTCGCGACATAGTACGTGTGGCTCGTCTCGTCAAAACTGTGTTGTACTACACTGCTGCACCTTGACATACACTGCATGGCCAAGTCCAGGGTATGTCAGAGCCTCTCCCCTTGTTCACCTGCTGTTCGCTCACTGACATGGACCATGCGGGTAAAACATTCGTAATGTTCTGTTGGATCGAGATTGCCTGGCGTGCTAGCAAATGGGTGTACTCTTTCAGGTATTGTCTACACATCAATGTTCATACCCGACGTTCGCATCAACTCTACCGGTAGACTCTGTTGATACTGATGGCTCCACGCGACCCTCTCTCGATTTGCCACATTGCATCACGTCCCCAACCAGAGGTTTATTTCACTAGCTGGATTCACAACGAAACGAAGGGAATGAAAGCAGAACTGACGCAGCACCGTCCCAGTCACCTGTCTGCACTCGTCGGCGATGAGCTCGGCGCCATCCCGGCCAGTAGCTAACCTGCGGAGACAGAAAGCAATCTGCTGTTGGAACTGCTGGGTTTCGGCACTGTCTCCGCGCACCCGGTGCCGACTGCTTGTGTGGCATCCTGCAGGAAGTTCGCCATGGACCTAGTCACAGACAGGGACAGGTGTCAGACTTGTTCCAGGATTCTTGGCCAGCAAGGACCCGTGAGATTCGCACTCCAAGGGCGGACCCAAAGCAGCGGCCACAGCTTCTGCATCCTGCAACCCCGATTCAGGAGTACACATCACGGGTGAATCATGAGTTCTTCTTGTAAACCAGTTGTGCAAATTCTGGCGGGTTTTACTTCGAGAAGGGATTGAAGTATCGTGGGGAGGTGCGGGGAGCAGTACGATGGACTTCTCGCAGACTTCAACAACATAGGAATCCGAACATCCATTCGGTGGGATGGCCACTCGGGCTCTGGCCTGGCTCGCACTGACAGATCGCGGCCGCTTCCTCCAGACGTTCCAGTCCTTCACGAGGCCTGAGCTTCTCAAAATGGAGGTGTCGATGTCTCATGGTGTCTTAGCTGAGCGTCACACGTTCCAGCTGGCTCTTTGGAGGATTTAAGTCTACCAACACGTTCTTGGGCAGCACCTTCGGAGAGGCGCCGGTGGACTGTCATTTCGCGTCGTACAGGTTAAGGATGCGACCATCAGCTTCTTGGGCACTGCCAACTCGATCCTTGGAAGTGGTAAGCAAGCAAGTCTTGCCAAGCGAACATGGCTCTTACGAGTGCTTGATACTCCGTAGCATACAACCGGCCGCATCGGCGGATCTTGTGCTTCCAAGGGGCTGGTTTTTCTCCGCATCATCCTCTTCTTCGTCTTCCACATCCTGTTTGGCCATCTCAAGCAGATGCACTCTGACAGCTAACAGCGATATCAGATCCGGGCCGAGGTACTGCATTCCGACGCCTTGCGACTGAGGCGGCGGCCCCGAGACCGAACATGTCAGGGTTCGCAGGAGCTTCGACATCCTTGCGGCTTCGGAAGTGTGAAGACCTACTGTCTGCTTGCCCTGGCAATCACTCTGCGATGTGCTGAATTGAGTTCTCCTTCTTCTTCTCTTCTTTCTCAATCTCAACAGTGTAGCGCTGAAGTGCAAAATCCTGGCAGAGGCATGCACACACACACACACACAAACACTGACAACCGAAGATGCAGGAGCGGAGAAAGACGCGATATTTTTTGTCAATCTCATCAACATAAACACCCCTCCGCTAAAACCGCTACCAAGCATGGATGGGCCACTCCTGCGCGGGGCGAGGCGCAGAACACGAGTCATGACTTCGTCACGATCTAGTGGCACGAAAGCCCTTGCCTGGATCTGAAGCTTTGCCGAAGCTCGAGGCCAAGGCTTTTAAAGAGCGTGCCAGTCTGCACTGCAACTTCGGCAGCCACTGACGAGACAAAGCTTATAAAACGATGTGGCCACGGATGTGTTGCACATGACCGCAGCGGTCTTTACACAAAATGGCACATTCACAGTCGCTCTGGAAACTATACAGCAACAGATGCTGCTTGAGTAGAGCATGTCGAGCCACGGTACTGTTTCATCAGATACCAAAACCTGTCCGCTCTTCAATCCTCACTTGTCCATCAGATCTGCGCTTCATAAACCACGTTTTCCTCATCCTCCGTCTCCTTTCAGGGAATGACATTGAGTTATGCTCCAGAGTGCAGATGCTCGATATATACTTTTGGTACTTAGGGGTCTCCGGGCCACAACACCCCAGCTGCCTGCTTCACGTCAGGAACGTCCTCGACCTTCCCGTCTGGAGCTGGCTGCGCAGCCGTGGGCAGCGCCTGCGCGGCTGCTGCCTTCTCCAGCTTCACAACCACTCGATCCTCACAGGAGCACAGCCAGCCCATGGTTCTAGACTCTAGATCATTGCATACAGGCATAAAGGTGCCTACGACCCCAAAGCAATGTCGTTTCAGAACAGCCACAGTGATCAACCACGTAATGCAGATCACCAGAAACGAGAAGGCAAAGGAGAAGCCTGGGCCGTCACCATCCACGAGATAAGGAACGACGCCAGCAATCGCCGGCCCCGGGCAGATCCCGATCAGGCCCCAGCCCAGCCCGAAGAGGCTGGCTCCAAAGATCAACTGTGGATAGTTGCCATGCTTTGGGGGCTTCTCGTAGCTGCAGTCGCTACAAAGGGGCTTGCTGGCCTCTCGCTCTGCGTAAAGGAAGGCTGGGCCGCTCACCAGGATGCCACAGCCCATCACGAAAGCCAGTGATGGGTCCCAGGTGCCACCGAAATCCAAGAAGTCCAAGACCTTCGCTTGGCTTGTCATGCCTGCGCAGCCCAAACCGACACCTGGGTCGAGGACAGGAAAGGCTTGGGTTTCGGAATGGAGGGAGTATCAAAGGTGACAAACATCAACTGTCGCCTAAGAATCAGCAACGAACGGCCGCTTAAGCGAGTGCAGCAGGTTCGGCAGAGCTGTGTCTTGCGGCAAGCCAGTGGATACTCCAAGTTGCAGGGCGCGTCTTGCAGCACTGATGGCTTATATCAAAACGACCGGGAGTTCTGCTGTGTCACACAAAAATGCGCAGCCTGGAAGCAACTAACGGGGTGGGGTGATGCATTCGCTGATTCGCTCTGGCTGTCACTCGGTACGTCCTGCGGGTGTTCGTTGGGTAGCTTTTTCTTTACCTCCTTAGTGATATTCCGAGTGTTGTCTTAGTTTCTTAACATTCCCTTCGTCTGCACATTCGTCGTTTCTGGACTCATGTGTACATGTCTCATCCGCGCAGAGTCGTTGAATGGGTTTGAAACTTGTGCGCACACACCAACACAAACACAGCACGGATACCCTGGATTGATCAAGTCGCCGAAGATGATCCCCGCAAGCGTCGGTGAAGCATAGCTGCGAATAGGCATCGGAAGGAGGATCATAAGACCCGTCAGCAAAACACAGGCCACCAAGGAAGCAACGGGAAACTCCCACTTGGGAGGCCACTGCAGCTCAGCAAGTGCCCATGGTCCGGGCTGGTCCCACTTGAAAGCATGCCGTGTGAGGGCAACTGTACCTATCGCACAACCCATAAATGTCGGCACCGCAACCCAACTCCTTGATGAGAATCTGGGAAGTCCGCAGATACCATGTCCACTAGTACAGCCTTTTCCTATACGCGTGCCCATCCCGACAAAAATCGCTGCTGCAATATAACGGACGACATGGAAGGGCGCTGCTTGAGGAAATGAGAAGTCGTGATTGCAGGCCATGGCAATCATGCCTCCCAGAACTAAGCCAAGCAGAAAAAGTATCTTCCACAGCTGGCCATCCTTCAGTGGCTGGCACTGAGTCACTCCACGAAGGAAAGGGCCAAGGATGCCGGCAACTCCAGCAATCCTGCCATCCACCTTCGAGCAGTTCTGGGAATGCAAACAGGTTATCCGGTCAAGGTCTTAGTGTGAGGGATGTGTTTTTTTGATGGATGTTTAGGGTTTAGGGTTGGACATGGGTTTAGAGTGTGCAGCTATGAGCACCAAGTAGGAGATCGCAGCTGAGAGCCCAATAAGCATGCCGCCGATGGCGGACTCCACTGGCGTGAACATGGCTCTGGTTTCGAAAGCTCCCCTACCTATCTAGAGGTATACGTAAGACGTAAGTCAACCTTGAGCCATCTTCGAGTCCGGCCCTTGCGACACCGCCGAGGATGCGTGCTTCTGATACAAGCTGCGGTTGCTCCAAGGCTGCACCGTGATGGTTGCACTGTGACGTCAGCATCAGCAACATGAGACACCGGTGATATTGTGTGGCCTTGATATGTCAAGGCTAGCCGCGCCGTTGAAACAGGACGGGTTTGCCCATGCCACGATCTTGCCTGCTTTGCCGTTGAGATCTGCTCTGGCTGACAAGTCCTGCAGTGCCAGAGCCCACGAGAAGCGCTGAGGAGCCGCCCGCAATTCCCGACAAACCACTTGCAAGAGAAAGCCGACACTGATGTGAAGCCTGGAGGAGAACTCGGGATCCATCGGGGAAGCGGCCACCACTTTCCGGAAGGAGGTAGATTACATCCAACCTATCATTTGCCGCGCGACTCGCTGTCATAACAAGGATTTCCAAGCTGCAGTGCAAACAGAGGTCAGCATCTTTGCATTCAGACCAACCTGCCAGACCGCTGTTAGGTCCCTAGTCGAAGACGCGACCGGCTGAGACTCGAAAGCAAACCGAAGCGCAAGGCTTAGGAACATTTCACCCTCTGCCATTCACCCGCCGAGTCACTCTGACTGAATGGCACCCTTCAGCAGCTCCTTTGGACAGGGGACTTCATCATCGTCAGCACTTGGTTGCACAGATGCCGAGTCTCATGCGGGCAGCATGCCAGAAGCGCTGTTTCTCACAGTCAAGCGTAGGCACTCCTCAGGCTTAGTCTTTGGCCTGGAAGGAGCACTACTCTACCCGAATGCTACATCAAGCATCATCTCAAGGCAGTGGTTCCACCAGGACCTGCTCCACGAGGCTAGTAAAGTCGTGATTTCGCGGCACTAGACCACAGCCTAGGCAGCTATACCCGTTGTGCTATTCAAGCGCTGAGCCTCAAGGTCCGGAAGCATGGCTTGCAAACGATCGCGGCATCGATACGCTTTGTCTCGTGAATCCCCGAGAACCACAGCCCTCCCAATTTCGCCGACCAAGGCCTTACTTGGCGTCGCTGCGACGCGAAGCAAGAGGCCGCGGTGCAACATGAAAGTCAAAATGCCAGGGTGCGCTCTCAACCAGCTCCCCTGCAGCTCGTTGCGCCTTCTCCGGGGACAGGATGTCTGGCAGCGCCTCTTTCAGCATTTCGGCGAACTTCTGGACCGAGAAGGTGCGAAGACCCATCCGAATCAGGACCTTCACATCAAGCTGCGAGATGGAGAGAGAAGCACAAATGCTAAAGAGGGTAGAATCGTGCTACAAGTAGGTTGATGCTTCAAGCTCATTTTCATGAACGGAGGAACATGCTTGCCCGTAAAGTGAAGCCATGACGCTGGTTTCCAAAATTGCCACCACTTCCCTTTCGAGATGGGCGCACATATCACGACACCCCAAAGGTTTGTGGTTGCCATCTTCGTCTTCGTGTTCTCCTTCACAACTCGTTTGAGCGCTGGTGCTGCGCACCGGCGAACCTTGCTCCGAAAGCGTGCCCCTGAACTGGCAGCCACTGTCAAGGCTGCATAACTGGGACCTCAATGTTGGGACTATGAAGCATGCAATGCACATGCCATCCATAATCACTCGTCCCAGCGGCAGATCGCAGCATCATCCCGGAAATGTACAATGTCTTCCAGAAGCGGTCGCAGAACAGATGCAGCGCGCTGTGTCGTTACCACAGGAAGTTCGCCCCGAGGAGGCGCCAATCGCAGTGACACGGCCGGTTCCATCCCGGATGTGTAAGAGTGCTAAGAAGCTTGCAGAATGTTGCACAGCTCCCTCTTTATGAAGGTCTCAGCAACTTGACGCAGTTGTGCTAGCTGAACCAAGACTGATTGTCACTCGTTAGTTTCCAAGCTTCATAAGCTAGGCACAGGACAGCTGAAATGGAGAGATACCAATAAGTCTGGAAGCAGCACGGGGCGAAGCACAGATCAGGGTGGTCGCTGGTGCAGGTGCACCCCTTTGCTCCGTGATCCTACCGAGATGCTCCTTTGGAGGCCACTCCTGCTCTTAAAAAGCCTGGGCTTGAAAAGGCTGTGCTTGTCGGATGGCTTCCCCCCGAACTTCTGAAACTGATGCCGGTGTCTATATGGGACACTTCGATTGTCTACTCAAGTGATGCTTTCGCAGGGGGGACTGGGCAATTCTTTTTCAGTTCAACTTAGTGTAAAGCGGCACCGAAGTCTCCTGACCACGGCGCTCGAAGATGTCCATGTACAGCCTGTTCTGAATGACTGCTGTGCGGAGCGCAGACACCCTACAGGTACAATGGCACTCGCACGGAAAGCTGTTGGCTCGGGGAGAGCTAGTTGAGCGAAGCTGCATCAGCAAGGCAACTCGAGCCTGTGCAGATTGTCCATGAGTTTCGCGAATTCCTCTTCGTGCACCTGATAACAGGTTCACAGTAGAGACGAGTGCTTGTTGAAGGTGCCCGGAACTCGGACATACCAGAGAGCTTGTCGTGCTGCTGTGTCCGCAAAGCGTCAAGCCCGAGCAAAGCATGACATCCCTCTGCTCTTACTACCGTGATGCTTGGAGGAATTCAGGCATGTGGTGCCTCGCTGAACTTGCCGACAGCCATTCCTGCAGGTATAAGCTGGACGACTGGAGAATGACGGATCAAGGACGACCCTGCCAGGTCAACAGACAACAAGAACTTGGCCTGACTTCATCAACTCCAGCAGCTTGACCTCGTCATCTGGACTGCACCAAGCTGGGACTGGTATTCCAAAGGAAGTACTCGGATGTGCCGAATTCTCAGGCTAAGTAGACAGCTGCTGGAATCACCATAGCCGAGCCCCGGGCGCAGCCGTGCTCTGCTAAAGAGCCTTTCACTTCCAACCCACGCCACGGGCTGTCCTCGCTGACATGTGCTGGTACTGTAGCTCTTTTTAGAACCGAGGCAGGATGGACGACATGGCAACACTTCACACGTCCAACGACTATGCCTGCAGAGAGGGGCAAGCAGATCGGTGGATGACTGAAGTCCAACTTCAGGATGATGTTTCCGTCTTGTCTACTCTGTGTCTGTATTGCCCTCCGACATTTTGACCTTTGTACTGAATACATGACTACACACACATCACAGTGATGACCTTGTGCGCCAACAGAGATGTCATCGCCCAATTCATCTGCCTTGGGGCAACAGTCTTGCCATATTCCCCAAGAAGTTGTTCGGACACTTCCAAAGAACATGAACGATCCGTCTGTTAGGCCGGCACTTCAAGGCAGTCCGGCACTTGCGAATGTGGCGCTGGACCGACTTGGAACCTCAAGACTGTCCCCGCTATGCTGTGCTCGGGTGACGGAGATGATGAAAATGATGATGATGATGATGGGTGGTGGTGATGGGTGGTGGTGATGGTAGTGGTGCTGAAGACGACGACGAGAACGAAGACCAAGAACTGTATCAAGGCGGTAATGATGACGAAGATGATATATGGATAATGGCCGTCATGTTGCAGGGTTCATGGTAAAAGCCATCATAGCACCGCATCTTCGGCAAACAAGGTCTCGGCTCTCGTTCAAGAGGGGCATCAGGTGTGGCTCCTAGCACTGGCCCGAAGTCGCAACGATGAAAAGTGTATGTCAAGGGCTTCGGGGCGCCTCCAGCATTGTGAACGCACCTCCGGCAGCCGTCTTGCTGACCTGCCGGGACTGCTCGCAGACCCCTTTCCTATAGAGGCTTTGTCTACGTGGCACTATGGCACTCTCCGCACCTTCGGGTCCACCAGCAAGGGCTTCACTTTATCCAAGAACTTGTCCGCATACTTCGGACTTCTCTCCTCAAGCTGGTCTGCTGACGTATGTCTGACCCGACGCATGCAGCTACCAAGTTGAAACCCGTAGTTTCAAAGATTCAGTTTGCCGGTTCGAAGTATCCCTCCATTGGACTCCTTGGTCCCAGCCCTTCTGACCAGCCGCCACTGGGATTTGTTCGTGTCTCTTTTTCATACGACCGCGGTCGTGATTGATGGAAACTGCGTTGCAGCACCAAGGCCTGATGAGCATGAAATGTGCTGTCGCCCTTCAGTGCGGTGTGCGACATTTTACAGGGGCATGCCTGCGAAATCGACAGGACTTCTCGTACTAAGTAGATTGATGTGAACAGGTCATGCAGTCTCAGCACAGTCGAAACACTTTCGATTTGCCGGCACCCGTATGCACGTCTCTGTCTCATGTAACAGCAGAAGTTGTGGCTGAGGATGATGCTTGCTGGCCACTTTAGGGCTCCCGCCAAGATCTGTTCCACTGTGAGGCCACGCCGCTCCTGTTCGTGAACCAGGGTACTGGTCGACGGCACTAAGCACGAGCGTTTCTCGTGTCTTGGCTCGGCAGGTGCACGTGATGTCCTTCTCGAGTTCACCATCATCATCTTCAGAGGAAATCTCTTGGAAGATGTTGAACCTGCTGTAGCAACGCCCAACGGACAAGAATGCAGTTGTCAACAGAGACACTCTAGAACAGCCGTCGGTTGCAGTGGACTACACTGAGGTCAAGCGGTCTGACATCGAGGCAAGCAACTTGTGGGCAAGCTTGCGGCCATCACCGCGCATAGCCCTGCCGTCTTGGTCCTGCCCATGGCTCTCCAGACTCTCCAGCAGCCAGACACAACAAAGCTTCCACCCGCCTTTTGCACCTCCGACCAGCCAACTTCAGCTGCCTGCAAACAATTCTGTCAGAGGGGTTGTGAAGACTCTTTGCACAGCAAGCACCCAAATCTTATGGCAAAGGTCTTTTCTTGTCTTCTTGTCGCTTCTAGCTCTTTCCTGCATGAACTGCAGACTGTGGATCTGTAGAAAAGGCGTGCTTCGAAGCTTCCGCGGAGGTTGGAGGGTATCCCCACAGCACCGGTCAAAATCTTGCAGACAGATGTTTCTACAGTCTACCGTATACCTGACGATGCACTGCTTCAATCCTCTAGGTGCTGTGACAACACCACCAGAGATAAATCTCTTCTGGAAAACCTGGAGAACAAGAAGCAGAATCAAGCTGCCGTTTTAAGCAGCTACGCTTTCGCACGCATCTACCCACCAAACTGGACTCTAAAGTGGTCCGGGGAGGTAAAGGCTGAGCTTCAGCGCGGATTAGCACAGGCGCAAAACTGATAGCCAATTGCATCTGCCAGACCTCGGCGTGCTAAGTGTCAGCTCAACAACCTGCCTTCAGAGCCCATGACGCATTAAAGCGTGTTCTCATGGTCTGCCGGATAGCATTTATCTGACATGTCTAACGGCCGAACGATGCATCAACGTATGCAGACGACGGACAGGTCTCGACAAGACTAATCGCCGAGTAAACAAGAAGCTAAGCTTTGGATCGAGAGAAGTTGTCGCAAGGCATGACGTGCATGCACTGAACATACGTCATCACCAAGCGGGGATACTACCCGGTACCAGCACAAGCAACGGCAGAAGCTGCTGCGGCAAGCGAAGAGCGCCAGTGGAAGGCATGTAGCTTTGCCACCGTTCTCCAGCTGAGAGGGACGGAGGTGCTGTGGCCTAATGCGCTCCACGCATATCGAAACGCGCCTGATCGGGCACAAGGAAGTTTTGGGTCGTGAAACGTGTGGAAGCTGGATTTCCAAAAGGACAAATTGCGATGGGGACAGTGAGAGTGAAGCCGTGGAGAGCTGCAGAGTTGCAAGCAGAAACGCAGGCTGAAGAACTGTTCGCTACGCGGACCACCACGAGCATTTGCAGTCGAACACTGAACCGAAAGACCTGTCCACGAGAAGACTGCTTAGGAAGAAGACATTAGAATCATTAACACAGCAGTCAAGGACGACAACTGCTATAACCAGTGTAGCGAAGACCGTGGGAACCGATCGTAGGCAACGGGTGGAGCAGCAGCGAAAGATCGCACTGCCAGCCCCAACTTTCTCTCTGATTTGCGTGATTCTGCTGTGCTGACTGCTGTCCACCTGACCTATAATATAAGCTTACACTTCACTCTCGTCTGGACACAAGAGCATCCCATGAACCACGATGACACTCAAACGCATGGCTTCAAGACAAATCAGGGCGCGGCGTGCAACTTTCTACTCGTCTTTACGACGATTGCCTGCAGAAATTGCTTGCTGCTGCATCACTGGGTTTGCCAGAAGTCTTGGCCGAGCTGCTTGCAGCAAGAGGTAGGCATTTCGAGCCCTGTTCACTCCGGCCCCTGGCCAGCAAGCTCCTGCAGCAAAAGGCGATGAGTCAGACAGCTTTAACTGCCAACAGCAACGAAGTGAAGGCTCAAACAAAGGGATGAATGATCGTGCCGGGTCCTGGATGTAGGTGATGTCGTCCCAAGGATGGCGGTACAGCGGCTGCTTCAGCCTAGCAGGCTCGCATGGTCGAACCGCTGAGCATCTCTTTTCTCTCTCTTATCCGTATTGGGGGTGCATCTGATCTGCAAGTGTGCTCCCATCTAGGGCAGATTTCATCGCATCTCTACATCCAGGAGTGCCACTCCTGCCCTGTCTCCTGAGGCGTGGGCCGAAGCTGGTCCAGGTAGTGGCCGATGAAGCCGATGGAGCGGCCTACACATGGCTTGGGCTTGCCGTTCATGGGAGGGGACGCGTCGCGTGAAGTTGACACAGGCCTAGAACGAACAGGCCATTGAGGCAGCCGAAGGCCATGAGGTCGTCGCACTCTTCCTGCTCAAGCAATTCAGAAATGGTACTGTCCACGATCTGCCGATCTCATCTGGCACAGAAGCAATGGGATGGTACACTCTACTGTAACAGATCTTTCCGAGAACCCTGGTTGCAGCACTCCTTCGAGAAGGCCCCGCAAGACCTGATCATGTCCACGAACGACCTGGGTGCCCCAATTCGCATGTCAAATGTGGAAACATGACAATCGAATCCTGTCGACACGCTTAACCACTGTGGGTTGGACACGGCGATGCATCCGTCGACGTTCAGGATCAGATTTGCTCGCTTGCGGGTAGTGATCTGCTCCTAGCGCAATGCCACCACTGACATCTGCTGAGAGGCGCGGAATTTGCTGCAAGTGCCCATGCTGCAGAAGCATGATGTCTAGATTCTTAGCCAAGCTTCGACTGCGAGTGCATAGTCAAGAACGGGCGTAGAGTTGAAGTTCTTCTTGGCGAAACCCTTGATGATCTCCACCTGGCACGCCACTTCGTGCAAGAACCCTTTTGAGACTGGACTTGGGCCCCAACTCGCTGGTCAGGATTCGCCAAGGACTTGATCCTGTGTCCGATGCCCATGATGAGCTGGTTGCTCTTCTTCATCTTCTCGATCCAATCCTGCAAGCAGCATTGAAAGCAGAAAAGAAATAGGGGGCCGGGCCCACCCGGCCTTGGGCGCCACTCCGCTGCCCTGTGCATCTGCGAACCTGACACAGAAGAGTGAAGGCGAAGATGATCCCAACTCAGAGAAATCCCTGCGTGAGAATGCTAGCTTGGCAGCATTCTTGCCGCATCATCCAGCGCACCACCGAAGCGAGGCCCAATCGTCAGCAGGCCGCTGCAAAGAGAGGACACGAGATCCTTGCCTAGCATGGGACCGCCGTCAACTCTGTAGCTGGACTTCTGCTTATGCTCGGCCTGCGCGGGCTGTGACGATGGTGTTGTGTGCACCACTCACTGCTGGACCATGGTCGGCTGTGACCATGAGAATCATCTCGATGAACTTCGTTGCGTAGGCCTCTGTGGCAAGATAACTCACACGAAACGGACTGTTCCTTATGCTCACAGATGCAGAAGGACTTCCCCCCCTCACCCGTTCGGCTCCACTCGTACATGCAGAGACACTTCCCTCTCGATCGCTTTCGGGTTTTTGGATCTCAGTCTCTCATCTCAGTTCAAGGCAGGAAGTTGGCGACGGAACCACAAGAGGGAGAGAACTCCGCCGATGCCAATGTCCTGGCTTCTCACATCAACGGAAGCCAAGGGCTGTACAGATCACAGCAGGTCCTTGGTGAAGACGTCTGAGATGCTCATGCCGCAGTACGTCAGCTCCTTGCACCAGTGAGCTGCAACATGGCTCGCACAAGGCCTCTGGAGGGTCCTCTCCGCGATCATCAGAGATGGATGAGATGAAGTTTGCAGGCTTCCTGCGCGAGACACAAGCGGAGTGCACACATGTTCGACCGTTGCCGGCAGACGGTTTGAAGGGTCCAAGATGGTGCGCCTGACCATTCCAAGCTTCTTTGCCCAGGTGTAGTCCATAGGCACCTGCTGCAACTTCAATCTTCAAGCTGCACATGGGTTTTTTGTGCTTTGAGTTCCCCCCCCGTGGTTTGGCTCAAGGGAGAGAGTGGGAGGGACGGAATCAAGAGTGAAGGAGAGGCACTCCTTTCCAAGTGGAAGTACTACCCTCCAAGTGCTTTTACGGGAATGTGCTCTGGAACTCAACTTGTGGTCATTAGAGATGCGATGCCCCTCCGGCTGGATATTTCGAATTGAAGGAGAAGATGTGCTGGCAAGAGGTGGCCGGGCAAAAGCTCGGGCTGGTTGCTATATAAGACAAGATGATGGACAAGCACTTGGGCGGGCAAATCCCCCGACCGTCCAGGTGGACAACTTGAAATCCACCCCCTCTGTGATTTTTCAAGGTGCCCCAACAGGGAAGGCGGCATGGTGACGTGAGGCATCGCTCTTGTTTGGGGTGTGTTTGGGCTATGACACTGCAGATATTATTGGCTGCGCATATGGACCATATGCAGAAAGGAAGCTCTGGTGTGTGGGAATGCGGCAAAACTGAGCTAAAAAATGCAGTTGTTTTTCTGAGCTTTTCCTATTGGCAGCCGAAGCATTTATGGTTTTGGTGCCCGTGCTTTTGAAATCTAAAAATTGCAATAAATGTCCTGTTCGAAAAACTTCCGGTTCTTGCCACTTGTCGCAAAAAAAGCATAGGCAATCGCCCTGAACTTCAAGCCTCGAACATGTGTAAAACGCGATGCACACACCTAAAACACAGGGACAAAGTCAGAATGTTCCAGAAAGAAACTAAATCTCCGATCCACAACCTATTTCCAACTTCTTGCTGGAATCCTGGCGTTTTCGTTCGAGCTGCCTCCTCCGTCGGGGCCATTACATGGCCGTTGGGAGAAGACCCTCCAACTGCGATCTTGCATCAATGATTTGTTTAAAATCCGAAGCTGTAAAAGCTACGTGCACCCGACAAGCACAGTCAACATGTCCAACAAGATCATAAACTTTGCCATAAACTCTGTGAAACCTGATTTTGAATTTCTTGCTTTTTGCAAGGGGAGGGAGCATGTTTCGTTCGAGCCGCCTCATTACATGGACCCCTTGGAGCCTCCAACTGTGGCCTTGCAGGCAAAATTCGAAGACGATAGAGGGCCATAAAGCCCTAGGCCCTAAGCCTCCGTTCCAATATTGCCCGAAAAACAACGTCATCTATTTCGCAGCAGCGGCTTTCGACAAAAAATCATGGGAAAGGGTGGGATGCGGGAGGGTGGAAGGGTGGGAAGAGGGGTGCGGGGCTGGCATACGGAAAAGTCAGCTTGTAAGGAGAGGTGCGCAAAAAGACAAGCCAGTGAGTGTAGGGAAAAGCCAGGTGTGCATCAGGAAGGGAACCAAGCAGCATGCAACGAATACGTTCCTCATACCATAGCCCGGGGGAAGAAAAAAAGAGAGCGTAAGGAACATTCAAGCTTCCGCAGAAGCTTCCCTGTCCAAGCCTGGGGGGTCTCGCCCTCATGCTGCTCCACGATCTCACCAGCCTCGACCAGGGTGGTGTAGACCTGGCAGCGGCACGGTGCGCGAAGCAGCATGAAAGGCCGCGGCAATTCAGCAACTCTGAACGGACCTTGTTGATCATCTCCGGAAGCAGATCGAAGGAGTCTGGCACGTGGAAACCAGCTTCCTTCATTGCCTGCTCAGTTCAGCATTTACAAAAACTGTGTGTACATAGACATTCTTGATCTTGGCAAAACGCCTTGTTTTTCGCTGCTGCCGTCTCCATGTCGCCGCGGGCCTGGGCAGTCAGGGTTGTCTCGAGTGCACCTCTCGAAAGAAGTAAGCTCGCGCGCCTGCGCACCGGCGTGTCCAAACTGCACCTGCTCAGAAGCAGCAAACAGCTGCTCCGTGTCTCGGTGCAGTCAGAGGCTGAAGCACCTCCGTAGTGAAGCACGAGGCACAAGTGCCCACGCACCAGGCCACGACTGGCTTGGTGATTCGGCCCTTCTTCACGGCCTCACGTTACCCACCACGAGAGTATGACACACCCGTTCGGAGAGCAACAAGCTTGGTGGCGCGCGTCGATCAGGTCGTACTCGTCGATTCCGCCAACCTCTCCAAGCAGCAGCAGCATCTTGGCGTTGGGGTCGTCCTTCCAAGGTGGCTCGGATGAGTGTGACACGTGCAACGGAAGCCACTACAGGCAAAGGCTGCGATTCTTCATCTCCTGGTAGCGAAGGAAGTGATCCAAGAACCTGCTGCCAGGGTAGCGGTCGCCACCTCAAGTCAGCACAGAAGCTAGCGTGGAAAAGCGACACAAATGCCTGCACAACTCTGGAAAGGCTCCGGCCGATGGCAACACCTTCGTAGACACCGTTCGAGTTGCGGCACACGATGTTGTTGAGCTCGTTGGACCTGGGCCGACACTGTCGCAGCCTATTTCTCGTCTGAGTCTAGCTTGGCTCCTGGCATTCCTCCGGACTTGGAAACGTAGGCAACAGAACCCGGTCGGTAGAGACGGGACATCACAATGTTGTCCAACCTGGCACCATGGTCGTTTTACAAGGGCAACCAGACACCCCATACGAACCGGGTAACTTGGTGTCTAAGGCTGCAGCATGCCACCAGTGTTCCCGATGCGGAGACAGCCAGGCTTGATGCCACCCACAGTTGCTGGACCGATGATGCCTGCTCACTTCGGTATCATCAACCGCAAAATCAGTGACTGAAAAACCGTCAGCTGCATCGGCAAGCGTGCGGGCCTACACCCTTCTTCTCGGCGACCTTGATGATGTCCCTGGTCTGCTGCTCAGGCACACCCTGCCAACGGCACAAGGACACGGCAGTGACACCTCTTGCGGGAACCGGTGAGAAGGAGCCTCGGCAATGATGGCGATTGTCTTCAAGTTGCTGTAGTTCATGGCCTCGCAAACGAAGCATCTGAAGGCGCTTTTTGTTGCCATTCGAACCAACACAGCTCGCTCACCAGACCTCCATAGAGGTTTCGTGCACGGAGCGGAAGGAAGCAAAGTTCACGAACACGGAGGCGCTGGGATGCTTCTGCACCGCCTGGCCAGTGAGCCAGTTCTACGAATGCACACCGTAGTGCACTGGACACGCATCCTCCCATGCACCACTGTCCGTCTTCGGGGATGTGCGAGTTGCTATTTGCCCACATCTCCCATCCTCCCCTCACCCTGCTATCTAACTTGAAGGTAAACCACAGGCGCAAAATGCACAGCCTCCTTGGTCGTAGTGTAGACAGGCATGAGAATCTGCCAGGCAAATGTTGGTACAGCATTCAAGAAAGTTGAAGGCGAAGTCAATGCAGAGAAAACACATGAGTGCTCTGTCGGCTGGACTGGGAAGAACAGTGCAGAACCATTCACACTGCCTCCTCTGTGCCCCAGTAGAACTTGACCTTGTCGGTCACAGAAGAGGTCGGATGTCACGTCGAAATCACAGTCTCAAATAAAGCCCAGTTGCATAATGGTTTCCTTGGCTACAGCTCTCAAGCTAGGTGCGGCATTGACAAAGTCATCTAGTTTCGTCGCGGCCAAGTTGCCGGAGAAAGGGAAGACCATGGCATCCACGGACGGCTTCTTGCCTCAACAGCAGCAAGCTTTGCTTCGTACGTTCGCAGTTGCTACATACCATTGCCAGGGCACGCTTGCACATGAAGTCAAAGTCCAACATACCTGGACGCTGTGAAAGTGTGAATTCTGCCGTCCGCGCACACCGCACGACAGAAGGTATTTGACAGTGTTTTCTGAATACCTGGACGTGTGCCGCGCGGCAAGAAGGAGAAATCAGGCTTGCCTTGAACAGCTCGGTTTTGCATGCCGTACACAATCGAAGTGGTCTCTGGCCTTGCTACCGGCATTGAAGACCAGAGGTCAAAAGAAGACTGCCTCACGTTCAAGACATGCAGGCATGACGTTGCCGTCACGAGTGTGTGCTTGGTGCCTGCACAAGAAATGTCTCAACATGCAGCACAACCGCGATAAAATGCGCAATTGATGCCATCCATCGTTCACCCCCAGCCACCGACCACGACCTGTGAGATCCTACGAGTACCATCACCCAGAGCCATCAAGGCAAAGAAGATGCCAGCAACCAAACGGAAACGGTGGCGCAGACTGTCCACCAGCATGCAAACAACACGGGCACATCTCAGCAGAGTGAGCTACAAACCTGCAGGCGGAGCAGGATGGCCCTTTGGCGTGGGCCTGCCAAGATAGAAAGGTCGAGAAGGAGGCACGCAGACTTGTCTTACAATCTCGCCGGGGGGGCTTCTTGCCCTTGAGGTCAATCATCTTGCGAACCTCAACTAGCCCAAAGGTTACGAGCAAGCACACCTTCGAACTCTCAGACGTCCTGGGAGCCAGGCCGGAGGACCGCAAGGAGCAGACAGGTCCGGTTCCGGCAGGGGATCGATCTTTCCCAGGGCCATTGGGATCACCGCGGTGATGTGGGTCTCCGGGCCGTACACCTGGCATTTACAGCTTCGGGTAGGTTATGCGACAGGACATTGCAGGACAAGCACCTTGATGCCGAGGCCAAGCTTGTCGCTGGCAGCCTTCACCTTGCGCAGGCCTTCAAGGTAGTTGGGACCGGCGCGGCGAATCAGGATCTTGATCTTGTGCTCCTGAAGGCCGCGCGCGTGCTCGGATGCTAGCCCTGCAACTTGGACTAAACTGGCAAGAACATGTTCTGCAACATGAACTTGCCAGGTCCTTGATGTCATCGGCGTACTCCTGGAGCGCCTTGATAAGTCCTGTGAACGTCGCAGCCACGTCCGTGAAGTTGGCGATGCCTCCACCAATGATCAGAAACTTGCCCTCAGGGTGCTTGTACTTCATCATCAGGGACAACAGGGTTTTGGCATAGACGAAAGTCTCCTCGGTGGACGGAGCTCCGGAGTACTCTCCATAGTTTGCGAGCTCTGAGCCCATGCCGTAATCGGCCACGGTGTCAGCATACACGACGGAGGCGCCTCCGCCTGCGACCATCGTCCAAACCCGGCCCTTCTCGTTGAGGATGGTTAGCTTCAGAGAGGCCCCGGTGCGTCCATCCATGTCGCGGATGAGAGCCTCCTCCGGGTAGGCGGCCCTTCCGAACGGTGGAGGCCAATCCAGCTCTCCCCATTTCTGGGCACAGAGGAAGTTGGCAGTCTCGTCAATCTTGGCAGCCATATCGAGTGGGATCACGGTGTTGTCATCCAGCATGACGAGAGGGTTGATCTCCAGATATGCAAAGTGCAGATCGGTGTAGAACTTGTACAGGCTGACAACGAAGGATGCCATGTTGCCTTTCTTGGCAGCCGGCATCTTGCTCAACAGCTTCTCTGTCACGATGGCCTCCGTCAGCGCTTCACCCGTGGGAAGCTCCAACTTCTCCGCCTTCGCGTCGACATCACCCACATCAACACCGCCCTCGTGATAGAAGAGGATCTCGTCGTGATAACGGTGGGACAGCATGCAGATGTAGTGCTCCTGCTCCTGCTTGTGGGGCACGAAAGGCTCGACCAAGAAGTGGTTCAACTGCCCGGTGACGTGCTCCACCTGCTGCTCCTTGCACATACGATCCATCACCCACTGCTTGGCCTCGTCGAAGGTTTTGTTCACAGCGATCAGGCCTGCTTTGCCACGGCGCTTGATGAGCTGGTCCGGCTTGGCCACCAAGTTGGTGGTCTTCAGCCATGGGTTCGCCTGCAGAATGCTGTCCCAGGTCTGGCTCCCAGTGCTGTCCAGCACCGCAGGAGTCACCAAAACACCTGCGCACCCCATCTTGTGCTTGCCGCCGGAGACCTCTGGCAAGTACTTCTCCAGAAGGGCCTTCCCTGCATGCTCTCGGATGGGCTTCACCGACATGTCTGGAGACAATGCGGGAGGAACGCGCTGTGTTGCTGGCTACAAAAGGGCTGAGCCGCGGATGCACCGTAGATGACAACGGCAGCAGATTCCGAAAGACCCACATGAACACTAGCAGCCAGCAGCTCAAGAAAAGGAACACACTCGACATTGTTGGTTCACTTGAAGCCCAAGGGCTCACTTCGGCCTTGTAGAGAACGAGAGCTCTCTCCTCGCCCATCTTTCTTAATTCTCGGGCCATTTCCAGAGCTTTGCTCAAGGCAGTTTCGTGACCTGCAATGCCACCGAGGCCTTCCACTGACCTCTCTTGTGATATCTCTGGTAAAAGGCCTTGCGGAGCACACCCTCCAGAGCCAGCAATGCCGAAGCAGTGCTGTCTGTACCTTTCAAGACCGTGACAACGAGGTTGCGCTTCTTGTGAAAGACGACAGCCAAACCCGCTAGTCGGGGTCCAGGTCTGTTCTATCTAGGCAGGCAGGGGAGTGGGTGTTACAGCCGTCGTGCAGGTGTCGAGAAGGCAGCGTTTCACAGCATCATCCCCCATCACTTCGCTCACCGATTTCAGGCTGTTCAGCTGTCCGCAGACATGTACTGAAGCCGCGAAAGTCCTTGCTGAGTACTTGACACGGCACGCAACTGCTCGTCCATGAGAACAGTGTAAGCCTCTTCGGATGCACAAGAAGCATCAAGGAAAGCGGTGCACGCAGGAGCAGACTCGCAACACCTGGGAACCCAGGTCAAAGCCTGCTTCAGTTTGGTGAAACCTGCCACGACATCCGTCATCCGCAGTGTGGCTGGCCGTTTCAGAGACGGGGACATGTTGCTCGGCTGCAGCACGTGTTGCACGATGCTGCTTCTCAGACGGTAGAGCAAGCCATCCCGAAATGTGGCTGCAGCACGAGCACGGTCCGCATCCGTGGGTTCTCGACCAAGTTTGTCTGGGTGTACGAAGGTCGCCTTAGCTTCACTTACACAGCCATGAACAAGGAAGCCAAATGGTTCATTGCCCGTGTGAGCCCCTCTGGGTGCCCCCACCATCTTGTGATAAGACTTTCGCACCTGTGAGGAGTCAAACTTGTTCATGTCCACCTGGCTGAGTCTTGTCAGCAGGTCTGGATTCTCGCAGCCGGCTGTGATGCAGGATCAGCTGTCCAAGCTGGAAACCTCAAACATCTTGAAGAGGTCGGTTCCGTTTTCCAAGCACTGGACCTGGGACCCGATGTCTTGGCAGCAGATTGCGCATGGAAGCAGAGATTCAGTTCTCGAAGAGAGGATGCGAGTACGAGCAAATCGCACCTGCTTGGGCACCGGTCGACTATCCTCACCTTGGTTGGGAATGACCTGGCCGGAACAGCTATGCCACACTCTCATCCACCGGCATTGCAGCCAGAATTCGACAACGCAGCCACAGCTGTGCTCAAACATCACGGCGTGGCTATAGGCATCAGAGGGTCTAGGGCTTCCTTGCCCACTTTGCCCACCTGGTGGCACGACAGGTAAGTAGAAACCTTTTATGACTTGAGCAAGGTCTTGTAGTTTAATGCGTGTGACAACAATGCTTCAATCCACTATCAACATGTACTGCACGCCTCGACTAGAGAGGACGATTTATATAGGAACTCTGGCAACTAAACGTTCCATAACCTCGCAACTTGTGAACCGAGCCCGTGGTTTGAAACAACTCGACAGGGATGGAGGGTCTAGAGTCGAAAGGAGGTACATCTGCTACACTTCACATAGAGACATGGGTGAGAGCCAAGCCAACAAAAAGAAGACGCAGTCAGATTGCAAACCCAGAGAGTATCTTGGAGCATAGCTTGCTTCTTCGCTCTCGCTTGGATCTCAACATGATGAAAAGTGCATGGCTTTTCCGGGTACCGCTGCTCGGGAACTTGGCATCAAGAGTCAACAGCAGTCCAAGCCCCTGATGACTCTCGCTCTGGCACCGATCCTCGGCGACTTCGCCCTCTGGCTTTGCAGCAGCCGCATTGGCCTCACAAGGCTGCAGGATTCCATGTGTTGATCATCAGGTTTGCCACATTGAAGTCCGGACGAGGATGCCCGGACATACACCGCAGCATGACTCAGTTCTGGTCTTCATCGGCTACTGGCCCATGGAGTCACCTCCTTTTGTTCTTATTGTCGTCCGATGGCGGCTGCCGAGTGAACAGCAGACGAATCTGAAGTCTGTGCTTGGTTTCAGCACAGGTGCTGCAGGGCTTGTAAGGCTGTCACCAGGGTTTCATAAGGCTGTAGGATGTTACGAGGGCTTTGGCCGAGCAGGCGTGGAGGCTCGCGATCATTGACTTACATGACCATACCCGATGAAGGGTAACCGAAACACGAGAACTCAGTCCAGCCATATGCAAGTTGAACTGTGTATACATATGTATATGTATATTTTTTATAAAAAACTAAATTAGAGAGAGAGAGAGAGAGAGTGGAACTCTGCATATGTATAATTATATATATATATATATGTACTTGCGCATGTCGCTGCCTGGACACTTTTTACCCCGGGCCTCTGCTGCTTCGGTGGATCGCCCCACATCCAGCTCACTGCCTCGTTCACAGAGGGATGTGAGCTTGATGCGCTGGGGGTCTATCAGGACTTTGCTGTGGGGGTTCGGCCTGAGAACGATCTTTAGGTCTGCAGACTTTTCTCATGCATTGGAAGCTCAAGATGCGTTCCAAGGGGCTTGGAGGCGCAGCTGCCGCTGCCATCTTTCCCAAACCCAGCAACTGCAAATCGACGTTGAGCCGAAACGAAGCCGGAAGAATTGAACTCACGTCCATCTCCCGCACCTGCTAGGCCTCCGCTTGGTTCGTGCCTCTGATTGTCAACCCCTGGCCCTGGTTGATGTCATGTCAACTCTTCCGCGATTTTGCTCGCGCAATCGTTGGAAGACCTCTGCCTGGCAGCGCTTGAAAGTCACTGCCCTGCCTATGCCCTATGAAGAAATCATCAGGCCATGCTTTCTTCGAAGCAAGCACCAAGTTTGTTGAAAAATCGGCTTGCACAGGACTCTTTGAAAGCATGACCTTGGCTTTCGTGTGCAACTAACTCCGTGGAAAAGGTGGAAAAAGATTTGATGGCCCGACTTCTCGGCTGTTGTTGATTGTGCTCTGGCGTTCACGGACATTTTGGATGACCGCACATCCATGACGCGGCTAACTATGGTCCGGAAACCGTATCTGCATGATTCTACATACAACATATTGCTGATTAGTCACTTAGTCGAACCATGCAAAGCTCGAAGCGAATGGTGCTCGCAGCCGTAGCTGCTCCCTTCGCGGCGTGGGGCACAGTGCGAGGCGTGCTCACGCCCTATCCAAGCCCTGCACCAGTCACGCTGCGTCCGCTAAGTCACGGGAAAGCCAGACACCGGCCGCTTTTCAAAACTGGTCGCAAACAACATCCAACCAAAGCTCCATCGTGTGACAAAGTCCTCAGTAGTGCGAGGAAACATCGTAGCTTGCGAGAGATCACAAGCAACGAGGCCCAGGCATCACTCCGGCCCCTGGCCTGCGAGCTCCTGAGCACGAGGGATCTCAGCAACTTTACTTTCCCTGCTGATGGCCATAACAAGCTGTCCTGGATGTAAGTGATGTCATCCCAAGGATGGCGGTACAGCGGCTGTTTCAACCTTGGCGCTGCGAGCTTTTGGTCTGTAGTCGAGAAAAATCATTGAGGATACAGCCGCAGCTGATCCAGGTAGTGTCCGATGAAGCCGATCGATCGGCCTTGTCGAGAAACCCCACTGCAACGAACAAGGCCCAAAAGAACCGAGACAGAGGTGGATTTCCGGCCTAGCACAAAGAGCCCGTTCAGGCAACCAAAAGCCATCAAATCGTCGCACTCTTCCTGCACACGAGGAAAGGAGCGAAGAAGCACCAGGCGGTCCCAGGCGGTCTAGGCCGAAGTTTTGCTCAGCGCTGCCGTCCTTTGAGAATGCACCGCAGGATCGGATCATGTCAACAAACGACCTTTCAGCTGTCGGAAGGCTTCTGTGATGCCAGTACGACTCACCACAGTACGACTCGCTTCAGTACGGAATGGCTTGGCTGTGCATGACATGTTTGTCAACAGATATGCATTCGGCAAGCCCGTAAAGCCTCAGGACACATGACTCTCTGCGAAGATACAATCGAAGACTTGGCTACACTAGGAATCCCAATTCCAGCTCAATCTTCTCGAGCAGGGGATGGGACACGGCGATGCAGCCGTCGACGTTGAGGATCAAGTTGGCCCTCTTGCGAGTCGTGATCTGCTCCTCGGAAACCGTGAGAACCTACTGGAACCACTCTACCACATTCCGGATTCAGACTCCTATTTCCCGGGTTTCAGGATCTTTGCCAGGTACCCTGAAGCTTGTGCAGAAAGCCCTCACACAACTCAGGTGTATCTAAGCTCAGGATCCACTGCCAGAGCATAGTCAAGAACGGGCGTAGAGTTGAAGTTCTTTTTGGCGAAACCCTTGATGATCTCCACCTGGCACGCCACTTCGTGCAAGAACCCTTTTGAGACTGGACTTGGGCCCCAACTCGCTGGTCAGGATTCGCCAAGGACTTGATCCTGTGTCCGATGCCCATGATGAGCTGGTTGCTCTTCTTCATCTTCTCGATCCAATCCTGCAAGCAGCGTTGAAAGCAGAAAAGAAACAGGGGGCCGGGCCCACCCGGCCTTGGGCGCCACTCCGCTACCCTGTGCATCCGCGAACCTGACACAGAAGAGTGAAGGCGAAGATGATCCCAACTCGGAGAAATCCCTGCGTGAGAATGCTAGCTGAGCAGCATTCTTGCCGCATCATCCAGCGCACCACCGAAGCGAGGCCCAATCGTCAGCAGGCCGCTGCAAAGAGAGGACACGAGATCCTTGCCTAGCATGGGACCGCCATTGACTCTGTAGCTGGACCGCTGTTTATGCTCGGCCTGCGCGGGCTGTGACGATGGTGTTGTGTGCACCGCTCACGGCTGGACCATGGTCGGCTGTGACCATGAGAATCATCTCGATGAACTTCGTTGCGTAGGCCTCTGTGGCAAGTTAACTCACACGAACCACACTGCTCTGAAGCTCACCCTTGGCAGCCACATATCCATGCCATTTGCCTATTGGCTTCTCATACTGCCACCGCTTAGAGTTAGTGTCCTCCTTCCGACTCCTTCCCATGCATCCCAATTTCCATGCTCGGCATGTTCATGTGCACTGTCGGGTTCTCGCTTGCTCGCTCTTGTCTGGGTACTGGACGCAGACAGGAGATATGGTTCTGTTGCGCGGGCCGCACTGTGGGTTGGCTGTCGGGGGTGGCCGGGCAGCAGCAGGACCGATGTGTTCGATGCTCAAGTGCTGTCTGCAAGTGCAAGCCCCCTTTCCTTCCTTCGGAGGGCAAGAGCTATGCAGGGCCTTTGCTGTTTTCTCTCTTGCTCTCGTGCTCTCTCTCTCCCTCTCCTCTCTCTCTCCCTCTCCTCTCTCGCCCAGGCTTCTCGCTCTTTGAGTGTCTTTTCTATGTTTCTCTTGTCTCTCGGTCTGAAGGGTCCGGTCAGGCGCGTATGAGCTGCCACGTCTTGGGACCGTAAATGTTGTACGAAGGCTGCGTTTTCTCTGCAAATCACATTCAAGGGAAAACTTAATGGAGAGAAGAGTCGGTGCCTCCGTCTCTAGCAGGCCAGATTCCGCTGGAGGTGTAACTTACAAAACTGCACTGGGTGAGATGTGGCAACCACCATGGAAGCCTTCCTCCGCCGGCAATATATAGCTTCTTGTCGGCTTCTCCCCACTCCGAATGTCTCCTCTTCGGGTTGGCTTCCGGACGACAGCGGCTGGGACAGGTACCTCCTTTTGCTCTAGCAACCTTTCGGACCTTTTTGCTGCAGCAGCATCTTCCATTTTTGGCTTGGCGAGGAGCTCGGACCGTCATACGGTACTCCTCAGTAGCTGCACATTGGTGTCGTCGCCGTCGTCTGCTCCCACGGCTCTCCACGGCGGGATTCCCCACTCTCTTCTGTTGCGCACCTCCGCGCCGTATACGCGCTTCCGGGAGGTAGGGTTTCTCCCGGGTGGTTCGACAACGACCTCCTCAAACTCAGAACCTCTACCTCCATGTATTCGTCTGGTTGCTTTTCTGGGTCTGCGTTCGTGGGCGAGCTTTCTGAGTGTGGATCGTCCCCCGCCCTTTCTTTCGCAGGCTTAGGGGCACACCCTTCGTAGGGTTCGTGCCCTGTGTCGGAGGACCGCTATGAGTTGGGCGGATCATTGGCAGTTGTTCGCCCTGTCCTGTTGGCTCACAGGCTACGGATAGGCATGCTTGAAGAGGCGCGAAAGTTGGAACGTCATTCCGCGGTGTGAAGAAGTGTATGTATGGAGGAACTTTTTGCAGTAAGCCCACACGCGACAACAACATGTCACGTCGGTTGTAGGGTAATGGTCAACGCAGACGTGCACCAAAAACTAAGCCCACGACACAGATAGCCCCCGGCAATCACATGGAGACACGTTTTGAATGAGACACTGCTGTTCTTTGCTACAAGCAGGATCGGCACGGACGACTAACAAAAGGCACTTCCTTCTGCTTTAGTCTAGACTGGCTTAGCGTGTTGAGAGCTGTTTCCTTTGTTTGTTCGTCTCTCTGTTCCGGGATCGCTTTCGAAATTTTGGGTCGCACTCTCTTCGTGGTGGTCAGCGCATCTCAGTGCGAGGCGGGAAGTTGGCGACGGAACCACAAGAGGGAGAGAACGCCGCCGATGCCGATCTCCTGGCTTCGGACATCACAAGGCAAAGCCTGTACAGACTACAGCACTCTTGGTCCTTGGTGAAGACGTCGGAGATGCTCATGCCGCAGTAGGTCAGCTCCTTGACACTGACGAGCCGCAACATGGCTCGCACAAGGCCTGCGGACGGTCCTCTCCGCGATCATCAGAAATGGATGAGATGAAGTTTGCAGGCTTCCTGCGATGGACACAAGCTGTGTGTGCACACATGCTGGACTGTTGGACCGTTGCCGGCAGACGGTTTGAAGGTCGTTTGCACGATGCTGCGCCTGACCATTCCAAGCTTCTTTGCCCAGGTGTAGTCCATAGGCACCTGCCGCGGCTTCGATGTTTACGCTGCCACAGAAGCTGCCCTGTGCGAGCCTGGGGGGTCTCGCCCTCGTGCTGCTCCACGATCTCACCAGCCTCGACCAGGGAGGTGTAGACCTGGCAGTGGCACTGTGTGCGAAGCAGCATGAAAGGCTGCGGCAATTCAGCAACTCTGAACGGACCTTGTTGATCATCTCCGGAAGCAGATCGAAGGAGTCTGGCACGTGGAAACCAGCTTCCTTCATTGCCTGGTCAGTTCAGCATGCACAAAAGCTGTCCGTACATAGACATCCTTGATATTGGCAAAACGCCTTGTTTTTCGCTGCTGCCGTCTCCATGTCGCCGCGGGCCTGGGCAGTCAGGGTTGTCTCGAGTCCACCTCTCGAAAAGTAAGCTCGCGCGCCTGCGCACCGGCGTGTCCAAACTGCACCTGCTCAGAAGCAGCAAACAGCTGCTCCGTCTCTCGGTGCAGTCCGAGGCTGAAGCACCTCCGTAGTGAAGCACGAGGCACAAGTGCCCACGCACCAGGCCACGACTGGCTTGGTGATTCGGCCCTTCTTCACGGCCTCACGTTACCCACCACGAGAGTATGACACACCCGTTCGGAGAGCAACAAGCTTGGGGGCGCGCGTCGATCAGGTCGTACTCGTCGATTCCGCCAACCTCTCCAAGCAGCAGCAGCATCTTGGCGTTGGGGTCGTCCTTCAAAGGTGGCTCGGATGAGTGTGACACGTGCAGGCGAGCAACTACAGGCAAAGGCTGCGATTCAACATCTCCTGGTAGCGAAGGAAGTGATCCAAGAACCTGCTGCCAGGGTAGCGGTCGCCACCTCAAGTCAGCACAGAAGCTAGCGTGGAAAAGCGACACAAATGCCTGCACAACTCTGGAAAGGCTCCGGCCGATGGCAACACCCTCGTAGACACCGTCCGAGTTGCGGCACACGATGTTGTTGAGCTCGTTGGACCTGGGCCGACACTGTCGCGGCCTATTTCTCGTCTGAGTCGAGCTTGGCTCCTGGCATTCCTCCGGACTTGGAAACGTAGGCAACAGAACCCGGTCGGTAGAGACGGGACATCACAATGTTGTCCAACCTGGTACCATGGTCGTTTTACAAGGGCAACCAGACCCCATACGAACCGGGAAACTTGGTGTCTAAGGCTGCAGCATGCCACCAGTGTTCCCGATGCGGAGACAGCCAGGCTTGATGCCACCCACAGTTGCTGGACCGATGATGCCTGCTCACTTCGGCATCATCAGCCGCAACATCAGTGATGGATTGGCTTTCAGCTGCATTGGCAAGCGTGCGGGCCTACACCCTTCTTCTCGGCGACCTTGATGATGTCCCTGGTCTGCTGCTCAGGCACACCCTGCCAACGGCACAAGGACACGGCAGTGACACCTCTTGCTAGAACCGGTGAGAAGTAGCCTCGGCAATGATGGCGATTGTCTTCAAGTTGCTGTAGTTCATGGCCTCGCAAACGAATCATCTGAAGGCGCTTTTGTTGCCATTCGAACCAACACAGCTCGCTCACCAGACCTCCATAGAGGTTTCGTGCACGGAGCGGAAGGAAGCAAAGTTCACGAACACAGAGGCGCTGGGATGCTTCTGCACCGCCTGGCCAACGGGATGTGCCAGCTGTTATTGGCCTACGGCCCCACGGCTCCCCAACCCCCCTCACCGCACTGGCAGTAAATGAAAAGCCTCCTTGGTCGTAGTGTAGACAGGCATGAGGATCTGCCCAGCAAGTGTGGGTTCAGCATTCAAGAAAATTCAAAGTAAAGCTTATGCAGAGAGAAAATAGTGCTCTGTAGGATGGGCTGGGGAAACACATTGAGGAACCATTCAAACAACTGCCTCCTCTGTGCCCCAGTAGAACTTGACCTTGTCGGTCACAGAAGAGGTCGGATGTCACGTCGAAATCACAGTCTCACATGCAGCCCAGTTGCATAATGGTTTCCTTGGCTATAGCTCCCAAGCTAGGTGCGGCATTGACAATGTCATCTAGTTTCGTCGCGGCCAAGTTGCCGGAGAAGGGGAAGACCATGGCATCCACGGACGGCTTCTTGCCTCAACAGCAGCAAGCTGTGCTTCGCACGGTCGAAGTTGCTGCATACCGTTGCCAGGGCACGCTTGCACATGAAGTCAAAGTCCAACATACCTGGACGCTGTGAAAGTGTGAATTCTGCCGCCCGCACACACCGCACGACAGAAGGTATTTGACAGTGTTTTCTAAATACATGGACGTGCGCCCTGCTGCGAGAAGGAGAAATCAGGCTTGCCTTGAACAGCTCGGTTTTGCATGCCGTACACAATCGAAGTGGTCTCCGGCCTTGCTACCGGCATGACAGACGAGAGGTCAAAAGAAGACTGCCTCACGTTCAAGACATGCAGGCATGACGTTGCCGTCACGAGTGTGTGCTTGGCGCCTGCACAAGAAATGTCTCAACATGCGGCACAACCGCGATAAAATGCGCAATTGATGCCATCCATCGTTCACCCCCACCCACCGACCACGACCTGTGAGATCCTACGAGTACCATCACCCAGAGCCATCAAGGCAAATAAGATGCCAGCAACCAAACGGAAACGGTGGCGCAGACTGTCCACCAGCATGTAAACAACACAGGCGCATCTCAGCAGAGTGAGCTACAAGCCTGCAGGCGGAGCAGGATGGCCCTTCGGCGTGGGCCTGCCAAGATAGAAAGGTCGAGAAGGAGGCACGCAGACTTGTCTTACAATCTCGCCGGGGGGGCTTCTTGCCCTTGAGGTCAATCATCTTGCGAACCTGAACTAGCCCAAAGGTTACGAGCAAGCACACCTTCGAACCCTCAGACGTCCTGGGAGCCAGGCCGGAGGACCGCAAGGAGCAGACAGGTCCGGTTCCGGCAGGGGATCGATCTTTCCCAGGGCCATTGGGATCACCGCGGTGATGTGGGTCTCCGGGCCGTACACCTGGCATTTACAGCTTCGGGTAGGTTATGCGACAGGACATTGCAGGACAAGCACCTTGATGCCGAGGCCAAGCTTGTCGCTGGCAGCCTTCACCTTGCGCAGGCCTTCAAGGTAGTTGGGACCGGCGCGGCGAATCAGGATCTTGATCTTGTGCTCCTGAAGGCCGCGCGCGTGCTCGGATGCTAGCCCTGCAACTTGGACTAAACTGGCAAGAACATGTTCTGCAACATGAACTTGCCAGGTCCTTGATGTCATCGGCGTACTCCTGGAGCGCCTTGATAAGTCCTGTGAACGTCGCAGCCACGTCCGTGAAGTTGGCGATGCCTCCACCAATGATCAGAAACTTGCCCTCAGGGTGCTTGTACTTCATCATCAGGGACAACAGGGTCTTGGCATAGACGAAAGTTTCCTCGGTGGACGGAGCTCCGGAGTACTCTCCATAGTTTGCGAGCTCTGAGCCCATGCCGTAATCGGCCACGGTGTCAGCATACACGACGGAGGCGCCTCCGCCTGCGACCATCGTCCAAACCCGGCCCTTCTCGTTGAGGATGGTTAGCTTCAGAGAGGCCCCGGTGCGTCCATCCATGTCGCGGATGAGAGCCTCCTCCGGGTAGGCGGCCCTTCCGAAAGGTGGAGGCCAATCCAGCTCTCCCCATTTCTGGGCACAGAGGAAGTTGGCAGTCTCGTCAATCTTGGCAGCCATGTCGAGTGGGATCACGGTGTTGTCATCCAACATGACGAGAGGGTTGATCTCCAGATATGCAAAGTGCAGATCGGTGTAGAACTTGTACAGGCTGACAACGAAGGACGCCATGTTGCCTTTCTTGGCAGCCGGCATCTTGCTCAACAGCTTCTCTGTCACGATGGCCTCCGTCAGCGCTTCACCCGTGGGAAGCTCCAACTTCTCCGCCTTCGCGTCGACATCACCCACGTCAACACCGCCCTCGTGATAGAAGAGGATCTCGTCGTGATAACGGTGGGACAGCATGCAGATGTAGTGCTCCTGCTCCTGCTTGTGGGGCACGAAAGGCTCGACCAAGAAGTGGTTCAACTGCCCGGTGACGTGCTCCACCTGCTGCTCCTTGCACATACGATCCATCACCCACTGCTTGGCCTCGTCGAAGGTTTTGTTCACAGCGATCAGGCCTGCTTTGCCACGGCGCTTGATGAGCTGGTCCGGCTTGGCCACCAAGTTGGTGGTCTTCAGCCATGGGTTCGCCTGCAGAATGCTGTCCCAGGTCTGGCTCCCAGTGCTGTCAAGCACCGCGGGAGTCACCAAAACACCTGCGCACCCCATCTTGTGCTTGCCGCCGGAGACCTCTGGCAAGTACTTCTCCAGAAGGGCCTTCCCTGCATGCTCTCGGATTGGCTTCACCGACATGTTTCAAAGTCGTTGCGACGAGAAAGACAACAAGAGTAACTGAGACCGAGCCAGATGGCAATTTCGGCAGTGAGAGTTGCACACCTCTCGTGCTTTGCATCTTCGACAAGATGCTTAAACTGTAACGCCACAACTTATCAACGTTTGATCACAGAGGTGCAGGCATCAGGCTTCGAGCTCATGTTCGAGCGAAAAATGAGTGAGACTCTATTCAGGAGCGTCGGACGGTTGACGGCCACGGTAACGCACCTGGTACTCTGCCCCTCAAGCGGAGGGAGCCACATCAGAAAGCTTCGACACGACAAGGAAGGCCTCGCCTCGCCGTAAAGAATGCCTTGAAAGACCAAGGCCAGCGGAGTGCTGAGGTGACCTGGACATCAACCGAGCCCCAAGCCGTGATCGATGAGCGCCGTGCGCAGGGAGCATTTCCTTAGTTGGCATGGGAATATGGGGGACGCTCATTTGAAGGGCAATGAAGGGCACCTGGGCACCAGGCACGGGCATGGCACTTGCCTCCAGGAATGCTTGGTAGATCACCTCCGAGAAGACAGGACTTAAAAGCCTGCGTAAGAAGGAACCTTGCATCGGCTGTAGCACTGGATCATCTCCACATTTTTTGCAGCATAATCTGTGCTGTGTCCTGCGCCTCCTGTGTGGGCTGTAGCGGCTGCTGTGCAATGGCCGTCCAAGAAAACTTGATTCAACGAAGGAATGCCACTGGTCAGCCCATCTACATCGCGGACTGCACTATCTCCACAACTTCTGCAGGGAGTAGACACAATCCCAAAACGAATTGATCGAATTGCTTGCTGGTCTTCAGACTCAGCCATACAAGTTCCGGGCGGATGATTTGACCTCGTCTTGCATGCGGCGGACTCCCTCGGCTGCTTTCTCCAGGTAAGTCGACCCGTCCAAGATCTTGGCATCGCTGTTGCGATCCCATGCAGCCAGCATCTTGGCATCGCTCACGACTCTGCGCAGATCTGCACAGCAGAAATGGTCACTAGCTTGGGCGGCAGCCTTGACATCAGGCATCTCACCATTTTTGCAGAGCAGCTCCGTGGCACCGGGGTCGTCTTTGATGTACTTGCGCAGGATCGCGTGCTTCTGCCGGGGCTCAGGCAGCTTGGTCTTGAGCCAAAGCTCGATGCGGCCGCTCCTCAGCAGCATCTCGGCCATCCAGTGGACATTCTGCCCTGTGAGAACCACCACGACATCACCGGTCTCTCGCTGCCTCTTGCCGCGGGATGTCAAGCCATCCATGCGCCCCAGCAGAAATCGGAAGATGTCGGAGCCTCGGTGCCCATCAAGTGGCCGCCAGCCTCCAATCACAATGTCTGCATCATCGATGAAGACGACGGAAGGTGCAGCAGCCTGTGCAGCTGCAAAGACTTTGATAATGTCAGCGTGTAGCATCATCTCACGGACCAGGAAGAATTTGCCTTTTAGCCTGTTAGCCAGCCAGCGCCCTACAGTGGTCTTGCCTGTACCAGGCTGGCCATGTAGCAATACTCCACGCTTCGGGGTGAGGCCAAACTTCTTCGCCTGCTCAGGATTCTCCAGAGGGAACAGCACGTTTCGCTCCAACTCCTCCTTGATACCTTCCAGACCGGGGTATTCTGCCAGGTCGACTGGCTCGACCTCCTCCGGCGCAACTGCCGACACAGAAACCAGCTCATCCCTGATGGAGCTGACAAGAGCTTCAGTGCTGACACTGCTCTGCTTGGCCAGAACACGAGCTGTAGCCGCTTTCAAGTCCGCAGGTGACAGCTGGGAGTGCAACGAATAGATGGCCTCAGAGTCCACGGACCCCTCTCTCAGCACATTCTTCAAGATCGCGCCGTAGTCTTCCACTGTCGACTCTCCCAATGTCACGACTAAAGGCGTGTTGATAAAGGCTAGGTGCGCATCTTCGACGGAGGAGAAAACTATGATGCCGTGGGCAGAAGCTGCTGCATCGCTCAGAGATTTGATGAGCATGGCCGGCGATGGCGCCACTTCCCAGTTGTAGAGATCACCGGCACCCTTGATGTCTCCAATCAATGTGCGAGAGCGACGCACTGAGCGAGGAGCGACCGCAAGATCGAGGTCATCTATCACAGCGAGGCCGTGTTTCTCCAGAGATGCTATGGCAGCTGCATAGAGTGCTTTCAGTGCCTGACCCTCCCCTGCTTCGTGCGCTAGAGCAGTCGACACTCCAAGAGAAGGCACTCCGAACTGAGTTGCTGCTGACCTGAGTATCGAGGTCACGCCATAGCCGCGTCCGAGAGCTGGCGGCGAGCGCAACTCCACGAGAGGTGCGGCCTTTGTCTTGATGGCACCCACAAGGAGATCAAACGCCTTCTGCTGCGTCGGGGAAAGCTGAATCATTCCGTTCATGCTGCTGGGCTGGCTCGCCGGATATGGCCGTGACTGAATTTCCATCTCTGGGCACAAAAACGCTGCAAACAATCACGATGTGCAAACGTAACAGAACTCGATATACAACACTTTCATTTCTTGGCTGCCCATGTGCCTCCGCCTTCTTGCGGGATGGCCCACCTTCTCTAACTGCTGCGCTGAAAGACTCCAGCCTGGGAAGCACCAAGCAACATGCCCACGCAGCTACGCACGCCGCATGCCTAACTTGGGGGTGTGAAGAGCAGCTAAGACGTGCTGCTTGTCTGCGCATTAAAACACAGAAGCACCTTGTAGCGACAGCTGCAACAACACACGCAGTTATGGTATCCGACTGAACAAGCGGGACGTCTGCAGAATGGTCTCGGTCTTATATGCTGACGCAAGAGAGATGGGAAGCAGGTGAGGTAAAAGAAATCATGTCATCGCGGACGCAGGCGAATCGACAAGGGTGCCTCAAACCTCTGCGAGTGGCTTTTGCAAGAAGGTGCATCGAGGACCATAGGTAGGATTCTGCGCATGTCCTGTTGGGCTTACATGCCGTGTATAGAATTCATGTGATCCCCGAGAAGTACAGAAGCGCTGCCAGCACCCTGAGACAGCCGCACAGCTGCAATGGAGGTCGAGTCCCCTCCTTCTGGCCAGTCTGCCTGCGTCAATGTCAAGACGGCCAGAAGTCATGGAATGATTTCGAAGCAAATCTGTGGCACCTCAGCAGGTAATGCTTCTCGGCGAAGAGCGGCATAAGCCTGCTGCTGTTGCCACAAGTCTGCCATCAACATGCGTGATCGTCTCGATTGCTCACTGGAATAGGAAGAGACCGCACCTCGTCGGCTACAACTTCGAAGCTATGATGCCAAAACAGTCCGTCTTCCACCTGCATTACTCTCGCCATCGTCCGTGTGCTCATGAATGCTTCCAGTCACAGTCAGGGATGCATGGGAGGAAAGTTTCGCGACCTCTCGCCAGATCGTTGTGTCGTCCAGGCGCCTGTGCAGCGCCTCGCATGAACTGCAAGATGCGGCCCTTGACATTCTTCGCATCTCAAAGAAGAGGCGCCTCATTGTAGTTAGACACGAAATCCCGGCACTCCTGCGGGGACGAAGTACAGGCCACGGCCCTTCTCGTACTTTCGAAAAACTCCTGGAAGAAGGGCTCGACGTCCTGCTGTGCAACCTCGGAAAAAAAGGAAAAAGCACCTGAAGTGCGCGACACCCTCGCCAGGCCTCACTTGCCAAGGCCAACAACTTCTCCGAGTCCTGGCCAACCAATGATGAGAGACAGGGTTCCCGTTGCTGAGTCTGCAGCTTTCAGTGTCCTGTCCGGCTTCTTCCACCTCCTTCTCTCTCATGCGCAGTGCGCAGCAAAGGTAAAACCTCGCAAAAGGCCGGGTCGAAGTGGAAACACTCCCCGTCCCCGGAGAAGCGCAGGCGTCTGCTTTTTGTGTCTGCGCTTTGGGTACACGTTGAAAAGGTGAATTTTCTTACCTCTATGCACCCTAGCCGAAGCCCAGGTGGCTTGCCATCCACCTGAAGTCCATGCCGAAAATGAAGATAGCCAGAACGACAGAACAGGCGCTGAGAAGCTGCTGCGTGCCTAGTTCCTCCTCAAACAACACGGCGATCAGCAAAGCCCCAAACACGGTGTAGACGCCATTCTCCACAGTGGCGATTAGAGCCCCTGAGAAGTAACCTTCTAAGGAGAAGGCGAAGGTACTTATAAGGCCGCCACAGCCGGAAATGAGTCCACAAAGCATGGTGCCAAGCAACAGGTAGCGGAACCTTCTGTCCCGAAGGACCATCCGCCGGCTGGCACTGTCACTCGCTAGAACACGACCCAGAGGAACGACGGTTGTCGCCACCATGTAAACAAAGTAAGTACATGTCGTCCATTCATGCTGCTCAGCATCGCTGCTGCCATGTACTCCAATCTTCTTCCCCAGAGGCCCGAAGCCCCAGCAGGTGCCTGCTGCAACCGACAGAAAGACGGCCCTCATACGAAGGGAAGATGGGGCCACAGTGGAGTTGTCATCCTCGCTGTCCAAGCCATCATCCACCTTTTTTTCCATCTCTTCATCGGACTCTGACTCCTCTGTGTCGTCACAGAGCGGGACCGGCTCTCTCTGCCGAGAGGACCTCTGGGCGAGAACAACGCCGGCCAGGATGAATACAAAGCCGACGTAGGTCTGGGGCTTCAGGTGTTCCTGAAAGTATAGGGCGATTATCAAAGCGCTGGACATAGTATAGGTGCCGTTCTCTATCATCGAGATGAGAGCACTAGAGGATCCAGCAGACCAGGCGAAAGCCACGGTTCCTAGCAACCCACCCGCACCACTGATGAGGCCACAACCGAAGATCCAGGGCAGGCGATGGTTCCAGTCCGGATTGTTCCAAGTCCTGGACCAGCCCTCGCCGCCCATCCTAAACAAATCCACAGACGGAGAAACCACCGTGGTCAGTGTGTAGACGAAGATTGTAATTGCTGCGCCTCGGAACCCTCGCTCTCGAAACTAGCACCGCTCGGGTCTAATCTAGTTGCTTCTGCAGGCCCCGTTGCAAGAAAGCCTGTTCCTACGATCCCAATATCTGACGGAAGACAAGCCCAGTCAACTAGCGAGATCAGAAGCAGACAAAACTGCACATCCAGGAGGCGTACTGCTTTGGTGCCATTGCTGGCACCTTCGACACCCAAGCGCTTGCCCAGAATGCCAAACGCCCACAGGAAGCCGCCGGCGGCCGCCAGCAGCAGTGGAGTAGGCGATGCCATCGCGATCACTGAGCTCACGGCGAGCTGTGGCACTTGGTGCAACTCATTGTCACTGCATGATGGCGTGAAACTACGGCTCCTCTTTTCTGACTTTTCACTCACATGTGACTCAAGCCGACTCGATGACCATGTACCAACTCTGAACAGAAACCTCCATCTGGACTCTGGACTATCACTTTCAAGCTGGAGGCTCCCAACAGCTGCTTGCGGTGAACAGCTGCTACTTGGTAATATGGTGATACTGTGATTCTGTAGCGCCACTGCACATCAATCTCTCTCCAAATCGCAAATTTGTCTGTAACCCAAACGTCTTGGCGACAGGGACGGAGGCACACGCGGCTCCGGCGAGCCCTGAATCCAAAAAAACACAGGCTTCTCGTGTCGAAGTAAGTGCATTCCTGAACGTGGTACCCCGCGCAGAATGACGCTGCCCTTGTCAGATTCCAAAGACTGCTCGTCAACTCGACTCTTAACGGTCTCAAGCCCGTGACTAGGTCCCACTTCTCACTGGTTCTATGTGAACACATGAACACAAGACTTCTACGATATGCTTACACTTAGAGCTGCTTCTTCTCTAGGCCTGCAGTAATGCCTGACATAAAGACACCACCTGGAGTCGTGCGCTGAGTTCGGGACTCCCCCAGTGCAGCTTGCGCCTTTTCGTTCATGAAAACGTGCGGCCTTACCACGAAGCTCCGGCTCCCAGTGATTCACAGTCAGAGATCCAAGTCTGCCGCCGCTTAAGGTCTTTGCGGTTGCACTTGTCCTGCAGCGGAACCCGAGGGCAGCTCGGCAGCAGAGCAGCGCAGTCTAGGCAAGCCACGATGAAGGCAGCGTAACGTGGCAGGCAAACAGCCAGCTTCCTGCCGACTCCGTCAGGACACCAGTCTCTCCCTCAAGAAGCTGACCAGCGACGCTGAAACATGCCAGCGAGGCTCCCAAGTGCCAAACCTGGGCAGAGACTTGGATCTGCATCTCTCGGAAGTGCCCCCCAAAGTGGAACTTGGAAGCCAGCAGGGATTGCGCACTGCCGGTCCAGGACGGATGCAACTTGCCAACACAGGCCTCAGTCCAGCGTGCACCATCTTGCGCCTCATGCCTTAGCAGTCCTTGTCGAACTTCTCCCTGCTAGTGTAGGGAGGGAGCATCAGCCACAGCCTGAGCAGCTCCTGGAAGAAGTGGGTGCAGTGCATACCTCACAGTTCGTGGAATTCTCATCTCTTCTACACCTTCACCAACCGAACGCATCACGCTTCTCTGCCAGGAGTGGACCCGGCCTGCCGGTGTATTTGGATGCAGCCGCAGCTGCGGCTGCCGCAGCCATGTGGGCTACAGCGTCCTAAATCTTTACTTTGAATCAACATGGTCTGCGGTCTGAACACACGGTCCCATTCCTTCAACCTTCAATGACATGACATATCTTACTGCGTTACATGCAACTGAAGGAACTACAGAGCCATGGGCTCCCCGCTGAAGCGATGCCTCTTGCAATCAGAAGGTGCGGCGAATACCCATCGCTTTCTGCCCCTGCGTGCGTGCTTGCTTTTTCCCAAGGGACGCCTGTCGTGTTCAGCACAAAGAAACCTATCTTGGGAGGAGGCATGGTGCTAAAAGCATCGCGAAGCCCGATTCAAGTTCATCCGGCTCGCGAGCTTCAAGTGCATTTGGCTACATGAACTAATTTGGAGCGTCTTTGGCACCAAAATCTGTACTGAAGGATGGGAATGAAGCTGAAATTTGATCACTGTCTCCCCAGATTCAGATGGCATCCACTATCCCATGCAGCCGGCTCTCACCTCTTTGGATGACCTGAAGCATCTGGTCTTGGAAAACGCTTTCAAATCGAACTCTTAGCTGTCTGGCTCGATAGAGTGTGGTTCCCGACAGAGAACCTTTGACATATGCTTGCTCTAACACCATGGAGTACGAAGCCTTGCATCGTTGTCCCAAATATGCTTGGCGAGATTTCGAACTTGACGCCATCTTGCTTAGAATGCACGTGCATGTAGACTGACTTGTTGCTTGCCGTATCCGACATGTGTCGCACGGATGGAAAGCGTAAATGGGTTAGTCGAAATCTGCAAATAGAGTTATGATGTGTTCTCATCAAGACCAGTGGCTGTGGCAGCAGAGTGTCATTGTCCTTCTTGAGATATGACTGGCCTTCAGTGCCACGAAGCAGCCTGTAAAGCGCAACACCAATCAGCAGGAAGTCTCTGGGAGACAGGCTCCTGCGCTCGAACTTGAAAGATTCGAAGTGCAGCTGCTTGGTGATGACAAACCTAGCAACATCTGCCCATGCAAGAGGACGGCCAGAGATTCCTAAGACTGCCTCTTCCAGGCAGGCACCAACAGGAGCAGAAGGACCACGACCAGCAGCGGCTCCACGACTTCCTTCTCACGCTGCCTCCGGACACCCGGACACAGGACATCATCTCTCTGTTTGGACATGCACAGTATCTTTTTGAGGAAACGGCCCATGCGCGACGATCGACACTGCTTTGTCGAAGCACGTCTCCCAGGAAATGCCAATAATGAGGCCGGTAGCTGTGACGGCACTCCTTTTGAAAAGCTGCACTACAGGCAGGACGGGACACGAAGCACAAGAATTGTCCGAGATGGCTGGGATCCTTGCTTGAAAGATCGGCCAAGCGATCCGAAACGAGTCAGACCTGGACGATATGCAGGACACAAACATGGACCCGACTTGAGCTGTCTAAGCTTGACAGACCCTGCTTCCCTGCGTGTTGATGGAAAGCAAGAAACTGCCGCTGGCGGCTGTTTGGCTAGGTCCGCAACACAAGTCTTCAAGCTTGTCCAAGAACAGCACGACAACGTAGCCGAGCAGGGACATGACGAAAGCCTTACAGCGTGACTCACTTGCTATGGTTGTCGACCAAGGCTCTCTAGAGCCCGGCACTTACGCAAATCGAGAGATACATTGCTAGCAATATCACGCCGGGACCCTGCACTTGCAGTCAAGTGAGTTGAAGCATCACGTCTTCGCAGAGTTTGGGGCAGTCGTAGCTGACTATGCTTTGTCTTGAACTGGTATGGGCTTCTGTGTTTTATTCTTGAAAGTGAACTGGGAATATCCGAGGCCCCTCCAGAAGCTCGAGGCTGGCCGCGCACAGTTTGCAGATGAACTGCTCCGGATTCCATATCGAGCTGTTGAGACAGCGACGAAAACATAAACCGCTCGTCATTGATTCGCCAGTTGAACATTCTGTCAACAAGGCCTACAGTATGTGTCGACCACGACAAGAACTCATACTCAATACTTCACGGCATTTAGGTAGTCCGAGATGACATGAAGCGGTGGTAAAAGCCTACAATCCTGCTTCCAAGTTGCTGTGATCACGTGCAGAATCATAGATCCAGGCAGGAACCCAATCACGTGGTGCTGAGGGCAGTCCACAGACCAACTCACATGACTTTGTAACAAATGCCAACTATGTCATCATGCGAGCTGCTATGCATCAGGCAAAGAAGAGCCTTGCTCAGGTCAGTATTGGTCCAGCGCACAGCATGAATGATGCACCAGCCGAAGGCCATCGCCAGTGTACACAAGACCATATCACGGACCTGAATGGCAGTGCAAAAGATATGACCCCACAAAGCGTGGCCAAAGGCGTTCTGCTCCAGCGCCTTCGCCCGCCAGGACTGCTCGCTGTAGCGTGGCCGCCAGAAGAAAACCAAAGCCACGGAGCCCGCCTCAGAGAAGCCACAAAGAGCAGCAAAGAAAAAATAAAACATCACACTTCGAGGAAGGTCCAAAAAGAGGCGCATCCCAGGCACGAAGAGCAGACCGCCTAAGACGAAGATAATCGCCGCTTTCTTGAGGTCCACCGTGGAAGGCAACTGGAAGCCTGCAAAATGCCAGCTGCCAGGGATGCCGCAAGCTTTACCGCATCTTCCTTGTCGAGGCCTTCAAAATCACTGGGTGCACCTGTCACCGCATACCCCAGGCACAAGACGAGCATGTAGGAGCATGAGAGCGAAAGCACCTCAAACGGCAACGAAAGATGCAATTGGCATGGAAGCCGGCTTTGCATCCACGGCTGAAATGTGGCAGGGCTCGTCCACTTCAACATCATCCACTTCGTCGAAGTACAGATCGACTAACTTTTCTGGCTTCCCGCCACAGCGAACCATCCTGTTGCAGAGGGATCCGAAACAAGCATCGCAAAAATATTTCTGCAGGATGGGCGGCTCGAGAGCACGAAAGAGGAGGAAGAGAAAGGCAACGTGAACGACCACTGACAGCCTCGTGACGACACGGTCTTGAGTCTTGTAATCATGCGAAAGAAGTCACCAACGCACTCGTCTGTCCTTCTGCTTCCAAGACACAGACTACAGAAAGCATTCTGCTTGAAGAAAGGAAAGTGCTGCAACATGACCTTTGTCCATGGTGAGTTTCTGCCATCCAGCAAGAAGCAGTAGAACAAACGAAAGGATAGGGATGTTGTTGGCAACATCGATTGCACAACGCTGTCGCAATACTGCTTCCTGTCAAGGCACACCTGCACGTATTCCTGCGAATGCCGTCACGTGTGACAGAAAAGCTGCTATGGTCTTCAGGCCTCAGAGAAGCGCGCATGTGCAGCAGCAGTGGAATGCAGTGGCTGATTCACTGTTCAATTTAGTGCTTTGATCGCTACTCCTTCAGTACCAGCTCAAGCTTTCTTGATTGCTAAGTCAAAACGAAAAGCAACGGAAAGTAGACTTGCACTGTCCAGCTGCGAAGCTCTATCTTCTCCAGCGTCAAATTCCGATGCCTGCGTGCAGCGGGACAGGCATTTTATTGGTTGGATGTCCAGCCAGATTTGATTCAACTCGGCCCTGCCTTAGAAAAACCGGATGTCTGTCTTCGTCCGTTCCGATAGCACGGCCCCATCCTTGGTCGAGACTCAGCCTTTCGAAAGCTGCCGCTTTGTCCCAGACAGAAACGTTACACCCCTGACTGAAGGCAGGAAGCGCTTGTAGACGATGCAAGCGGGATCGACTATGTCCTCGCAGGAGGCAAAAAGAACGGGGGCCGCCAAAAAGGTTGCCTCAACCGAGGAAAGCTACTCAGAATACTCATAACCTCCGTAAGAAGACGCCTTGTGGCTAGCCGTCACTGGATCGTCAATCACCCAATCTTCCTGACTTTCTGACAGTGAAGCAGGCTCGCGCACTTGACAGTGCTTCTCCAGAGAACCCCTCTTCTGGAGACATGTCGCAAACTCCACGTCATCGTGGTCTATGTCGGCACATAGCAAGCCGGCAGAGAAGCCTTCCAACATCTGTCGGACGGCCATAACACACAGTGAGCCTTCATGCCGATGTGCCTACTGCCAGTTGCATGGCAACGAAGAACACCAGAAACCTGGGCATGTTCACCTCTTTTCACAAAATCGGCTCCTTACGCTCTTGTAACCCACCTTTCGTCTAGGACAAATGCATCGAGCGACAGGCCATAGTAGAAGGCACACCTGAAACCTGAGCAAAAACACTCACCATGCCACGAGCCGCAAGCCGTTGCGGCTAGATTCGACGAACAGGAAGGAATGCAGCCATGTAACCCACGCTTGCTTCACTTGGGAAGACAAGGCTTTCTAGACTTCTCGCGGTCTTGTGGAAGAAGAGCAAGGACGCCAGAATCGACATTGCTGTTCCTGGAAGGATTGTTGAGGCCGCACCGGAAACTTCTGAGTTTCATGAATTGTGCCGTTGAATTTCTGCTGGGGCACCAATGACAATCCAGCCGTAGTACCTAACACCATCATCTGGCCAGCTGACAACGTAAAGGGTCCTCGGCTGCATTGCAGCAGCTCGACTGACTGCAGAGCTGTACGCTGAAAGGTAGACCGCTCAGTCAAGTAGCACACCGACGAATGTCACCGCAGAAAGCAGTGTGTAGGCGACCCCCTCGCCTTCACTCGAAAACTCCTTTCAAGGTCGCGGGGATGACCAAGAGAACGTCTCATGCCACTGAGGGCTTGCTTCAACAGCATACGCTTGATGATTGCTAAGCTGATCCTGTTTCGAACGTGTCACCACATCCACATCACTCACTTGGTATTGTGACTTTTTGAATGCACGCCCGTCCTCCCGCTCCACCTAAGCGGTGCGGAAGGTAGACAGAGCAGCTGAGTGCAGTCTAAAAAGGGGCCTCCCAATAGGCCCAGGCCCGAAACTTGCCGAGGCGCTTCCTTGCGTTCCAGCTCGGCCTGTGAAAGCGATGCATTTGCCTCGAGCAGTGCGAGGCTCCGGAGCTTCACAAACATCCCTGAATTCCCCTGAGTGCACGGCCGTTGAGACCTGCAGTTGCCGATCGGGCCTGAAGAAAAATTCAGGCAGAGACGAAATGAACTGCTGCGCTAGCAGGGTCATGAGCTTGCCTGCCCGCTTGAGCCTCGCCGTGAAGTGGCTCAGCCGCAAGACAAAGACAGAGCAGTGCCTAGCAGAAGTCGAAGGAGACTCGGATTTGATTTGCCGGGGTGCAGAGACGGCTCAAGATTAAGCGCCCTGCATACAAGAGCCCACGGGCCCCCAAGCCAGGACACCACATAGGGGGAAGCGCTACCCTCGTCTGTGGCCCTGAAAGAAAAAGCAGCTTCGGAGAGCGGAGCTCGAGAGCAGGTCCAGGACTGCCTTCCTTTCCTTCGAAAAGTCTCGGCACATCAACGGACAGCCACAGCCAAGCATTCTCTTTCTGAAAAATCCCCCTCGGAAGGGCACTAGTGTCTTGTCAAGAAATGCTCCTGCTGGATGCTGGAAACTCCTTTCTGTTCTCCATTTATGAAACACCTGAAGAAACAAATACATCTTGAACTGCTGGTCCAACTCTGGAAACCCAGTCAGCCGACAAGCTCTCTGCAACATTATGGAACCTGAACTGGCCATAGACAGTAGTGAAAAGACTCGATCACACCTTCCACGTACTGTACAGCCTGGAAGCTCTTGAAACAGCTTCCTGGCTTGCGCATGAAACTCCAGCTGTCCAGCCACACACCTAGCCACACGCAAAAGACCTAGAGTAGTTTGCAGTTGCACGTTGCTGCCAAGTCAGCTACGTCAGCTTTCTCAAAGCTGCGCACTGCTAGGCTTGCTCGAATTCGAAATCGAAGCAGAACATGCAGCCTGCATGTAAGCCGCCTGCAGGCTGAGCATGTTCTTATACATGTAGGAACTCAGGCGCAGGGAAAGCCCAAAAGGCAGAACACCCTGACCTCACGAAGATGTGTGTACAGAATGTACAAGCGCGTGCATCCTACTGTTGCATGCTGTCAATGGAAGAAGACGGGGTCCATGCATGGACACCTCTTGTGCGACTGAATTTGAATGTTGCAGCAGATTGAATTACACTACTTCAAAAACTACCAGCAGCTAGGGTGACGGACAGCCTCCGGGCAGGTTTGCCTGCTGGCACCTTTTTCTGGCCAGTGCGAAACTGATTTCGAGCACGGCAGCCCGCCCGGGAGACTCCTAAGTTCGAATGACTCTGGCCGGTGACATAGCAGATCATCCAGCAAGCACCTGAAGTCAAACTACACTCCGAGTCTAAACGCTGGCGAACTCGTGACACAAGCTTGCGTACGGCAGATACAGTAAGATTCGGCAGCCTTGCGCTCAAAGCTGTCGGTCAACTTCGGCATGAAATCCTGATTCCACAGACCGGTCTGGAATTGTTGCCGACAGCGTACGAAACTCCAACTAGGCCTCTTCTAAACGAGAGCCGCGGAGACCACTCAGCACCTGCCAGCCACAGTCCAGACAGCAAAAGCCTCAATATCTCCACGAAAGGAATGGCGCACCATGTTTTGAAATCTATGCACGGGCCAGTCGTACTTCGGCAAGAACTCTCCATGCATACCTGGAGGAGAACACGGGAAGGCAACAACCCTCTCGCCAGAGCCCTGATGGCCTTGGCTGTCAAGGTTGCCAAGTCCGACTTGCAGATTTTCAATGGCAACCACGTCCTCCCAAGACAGCCGTGCTGTGCTTTGTCGTTGTTTCCGCACGAGGGGAATAGCAGCACCTACTCGTGTCTTACTTTTACCAGGTGGGAGGTGGGGGGTAATGACGTTCTGGTATTGAAGATGGTGGCTTGTGACTTTCCTCATGTCGATGCTGCCATGCACCTTCACCCTGCTGCTTTTGATGTCGCAGTTCTCCGTGATGATGCTTGCTCCTTCGACCTGCTCTAGGCTTGATGTTGCAGTCGTTCGTGGTGATGTTTGCACATGCCTGCTTTTTGCTTGTTTTCGCGGAGGGCGAGTAATGATGTCCGGCTTTTGAAGACCTCCGCCTCGGGAGGAAGTGGGGGGAACCCATATCATGTCATATCATGTCATACCATGCTGTATCATGTCGTGTCATGACAGGTTGCCAAATTTCAACAACACATGTCATATCATGTCGTGACACATAAAATCAGATCATATCCTTGCAAATCATAGCATGCCATACCATGTCATGTCATATCATGTCATGTCATATCATACGAAGGGTTGCTCTGCTGCTCTGCTCGTTTGCCTCTGCTGCTGCTTCTTCCCTCCTGCATCGTTGAGGGGGCATCAAGCACTCGTTCAGAATTGTGAAACTTTCAAAAGCAGTCTCAAGCAACACTTGCTACACTGCACGGACGATTGCCGACGTCAACTTCGAAGGGATGTCATTCGCTGCCAATAGTCCTCGTCGTTGATAGTCGTCACAAAATCCATCAGCGCATTGCATCTCTCGGTGTGCCTTGTCAACTTATACTGGTCCATGGCAGCCTTTGCAACTGGTACAACTTACAACTTAGTGGCGGACTCGTCCTGAGAGACCTCTTTCCTTCGCGCTCCAGGAGCCATAAGAAGCGTCAGCTGTTCCTGCCAACTCTAAACAATCAACACCATGTTTATGAAGGGGCTTGTCGTCCTCTGTTTTCCCTTGGGTCTTTGAGGGCAGAGTAAGCAAAGTATACACCTCAGTGACGACGCAGTGGAGGTGGCTGGATGCGGTTATCACGGAGCGATGCCAGTCAAAGGTCTGGACAGAGTGAGGATATACGGTCACCTGCACACACGACATCGCTACTCGATTCTGGATGCAGGAAGCTGGTCTGGCGAAAGCGCTGATTCAATGCGAAGCGGAACAAAGAGGCTCCGGCTGAAACGTTTGGAAAGATGTGGAAGAAGAGAGCAGAATTCGACCTCGCTTGAAAACTCCCCGAACCTGTGACCCTTACTGGGGAAGAACACTGTTCTTAGAGCCTGACTCTATTGGACGAAGCCTTCCAAACGAATTGAACCTGTCGCTGTCCTGGGTTGCTGGATGACCCGTCTTCCACTGCCGATGACGCTGGTGGTCGAAAAGTCGGATCGGAAACCACAGGGCCCCTGCTCCGGGCCCGCCGCAGTCCGTGAGAGGAGATGTGACAAAACCAACGTACTGTCCGCCACCTGTCTATAGCGGAACTGCCACAAGCGGCACGACACGAGAACAAGTCAAGCAACCGCAAACACGATTCGGGAAAGACGACTGCAACAACATCTCCAGATGATGCATCATTCTTCCCCCCTGATGGCTTCGACAAGCACTGCGCGCCTTGGTATGGTAAGTGGTCGTCAACACGAGAAAACCTTCGCAGAACAAACCAGACACGAGAGAAAGATGAACACCCTTGAATTCGTTTCTTGGACCGCACTGCACACAGGCTCCAACCTGGATAGCGCAGGATGCACTGCATCAATGTGGTAGAAATCCACGAAATTCTCGCAAATGAGCTTCCAGTCACCTGCACACAAGATTGGGGTTTGTCGTCGACGTCGTATCCGGGCCGACAGCAGCCTGCTATGTCATAAGTCTTCTGCGCATGCATCTCCATGTCGTCCTGGCACCCGCAACCACAAACTCTGCTGCCGTCGATGCCACTGCAACGTTGTGAACCAGCCGGCAACACTAAGTCATACCGTTGGAGCTTTGTTGGCAAATCACCCAAAGAGTCGCGAAGCGGCGTTGGGTTGGGTGTCTGGTTGAGGAAGATGATACCTGCTGCAGGCCAAGGTCTACGAATCAGTCTCTCCACTCAACACCAAGACTTGAATGCAGGGAGAGTCCATGCATGGCACAGCCTGCGAAGGTTTCGAGGCCAGGAACACGAAGCAAACCCAATTCCTCCTTGCGCTCCTGTCGAAATGCCGTGTAAGTGTAATCAAACCTCCCGCAGTGTGGCGGTCCTTGGGGACTGCCGCTGGGGGCGTCGACTTGAGGGAACCATCAAGCCGATACGCCCACCAGTGGTATGGGCAAACCTCGGCATAAGCGACTCACGAGCCGAGGTTTGCCGTCTGCTTCCATTCGCTCGGTCGGCTGCCAGTTGCTTGCAACCAGATGCACTGGTGGAGCAAACACGGGCTCCACGATGCCGACACCTTAACAGCGACAGAAACGTCAAGCATAAACAGACCAGGTATCGGACTCATCGAACTCTGAGCCAGAAACGTGTTGTAGAAAGCATGCAACTTGTGATTCTTGTCTCGGGTAAGGATAATGGACTTTGTCCCGACCTGACACAGCGTTCAGCACTGCATCAAAAAACCCAGGTGCCATGCTGCATACAGCTTCAACTCCCTCTCAATCCCTGAAAACCGGACCGACAATCGGACCAAAACTGGGCACGCTTTCATGCACCTCTGATGAGGTAGGCTGGCCTCAACGACTTTGACGTCCCCCGGCTTGGACAACTCTTGGACGTGAGCTGCTGCAAACCTTGCTTCGGAAGAGCTTAGATCTTGCAAGCCAAGACTCTACATGGCGTTCAGGCAGGAAGCCAATTCATTCCGAAGATGCGCTCCCTCTCGAGCTGCGCCTGCCATGTCAGGAAGCTGCCAAGCTGCGTTTTGTGACTCTGCGACAAACTGGGAGGCAGGCATAGGACTGATCGGTGTAGAACGCCGGATGCAAAACCTGCAAGGGGGACAGGGACCCAGAGATGCTACACTGCAATGCATCCCCTGTTTTTCCTGGTCAGCTAGTTTGGCCTTTGCTTGCTCGATGCACCGTGCCGTTGGGCGTGCCAATGCCTGCTATCAAGCAGCAATGCAAAAAGCATCTGTTTGCAGCAACTGCGTGACAGAATTGAGGGCACTTCCTGTTTGCATCTCAACTTCGCCTCCAAACGTTCGGGGAGCTGAAGCGCCTCTGCAGCTCCTGAAGCATCAAGTTTCTTCGGTTCTGCATTCCGGTCGCAGAACGAGAGCACACCGATTGCCAGAAGCTGCCGTTAGTTGGGCACACGTGGCGCACATCATGTAGGATGTTTTCAGACCCGTCACTAGTCTTGCCGCAGGCTGTACAGACAAGCACCAAGATTGTAAGGAACCCTACATACACGCAATAAAACCCTAATGTAAACCATATCTCACATCGTTCGATAGTCGTCATAGGAGCAGGGTCCAGCCACTGCAGAGACAGGACGAGATCCAAAAGCCGCGAATGTCCCTCGCAGCAAAGAGCTTTGCCTGGCAGCAAATTTGCCAGCGCGATGGATGCAGAAATGTGCGTAGCCACTACCCCGTCGGCCGAACGAACACGTTTTCACGTGCAAGAAACCTTGTCAGCTTCCGGGTAACCTCAGGCAATCAACGACAACCAGCGTTTAAGCACAAAGTGCGCGCTTCACGCTTTGTACCGAGGCACGAGTCGCGCAATCATGATCGAACCACAAAAATGCCAACGACCTGACCATTCAGGCAGTGGATACCGTCGGACAATCATGTGGCCATGGCCTTGTCAGCGTGGGAGCTGCTGGTAGGAAGCGGATGCCGCTTTTGGCTTGAGCAACCATTGCCCCATGCAAATCCAACACTGCCACAAGCCCGAGTTTACACTACTCTTGCTCTGCGAAAATTATATTGGAAGCATCAATTAACAGTTTCGCGGGACACATACTGACAAGGACGAGCTGCAAAAATTAAGGCGGAAACAAAGCTCTGAGATGTCACCTTTGCCATCTTAATTTTCATGCAACGTAATCAGGGCTGTTGATGACAAATCTCCGAAATTACCACAGCCTCTGACAGGTGTTTGTTTGCAGACATTGCTTTAAACCGACGTTGCCTGTATTGCGGGATTCAAGACACTCCAGGGAAACCCTCAAATGGAGATTGGACGAGCAAGCTTGGCCAAAAGACAGGCAAAAAGCAGGAACGCTTTGACATGACTTGCTTCAAACAGCCACAGCTGTCAGCTGGTTTCACACACTCACACTCACGAAAAAACTTTCGCGGAGATTTGCAGGTGAGCGATTGCGCAAAAGCCAGACAAGGTGGAGACTGTGCAGTTCAGGACAGTTCTACACCAGGCAACACAAAAGGCTACGAGTTCGCTGCGAAGCTAGAAAGCGGAAAGCAAAAGTCGACAGTGGCTTCACTCGCACTTCTCCTTTTTTCGGCTTGCCGGAATTACGACTGCTCTGTCCGTTGAAAGTCTCCGGGGTCTTCGACCTTCCGGATAGAAAGCTGGAGCAGCGGAGCAGTCGAAAAGCCCAAGCAAGAAACTGGCAAGCCGAAACCTCGCAAGACGCTCTGAAGGCCAAGTGGAGAAGTGAGGTGAGGAAGCTCCAAATGCTACTTGCGCTTATTGGAGCCTCTGTTAGTCGGGCCCAAACTATGTTTTGCAGGAAGCTGCCACTTCAATAATGTTGCAGGAGGGAAAAGCGTCACCTGAAAGCTCACATGCCAGAACTCAGAAAGCGAGAGATCAATGCGGTTCACTGCATCAAACTTCTCGGGTAAGTCGGTGCGGCCATCCCATCGTGAGAGCAGATCCGCGTCGTCGTTCTTCTCGCCGGAGATGTGGCTGCAGTCCAAAGTGACTCCGGTGATAGAGCTCCACATAGAAAGCTTGCGAACGAAGAGATTAAGCGGCACTTTTGAGGTGTACAATTTATTACACACGGATTCAGCACCACTATTATCGCTCAAAGCAGGTAATGTCAGAGCCAAGCGACCAGAGCCGTGAGCTTTCCAGAAAGCGAGGAGCACGAAACATTGTGCCAGAGTCTCGTAGCTGGGGATATCCAAGTTGGCATCAGGTTGCATCGGCAGACCTAAGCTGGTGAAGTCACTTACCGTATAGCGATGCGAGAACCAAAGCAAGTGCCCAGATGGTAAGCGGAGCCATCCTCCGACTCCGCAATCGTTACCCTTGCCAAAGGCGTCTGCGGCAGACTCCACTGGACTGGTAGGCAGTGGACGCAGTGGTCTCGGTAGTCCCTGGAACTCAAGTGGGCAAAGAAAGCAAGGGTTTCTCTGCTGGACTCCGACAACCGCCGTTTGGACGAAGTAGGATCTGCAACTCGAAGCCACATACGCTTGGTACTGACAGGAACTGCTGACAAGTCGTCCTTGCTGCGTAAGGTTTTGTGCCGAGCAGACAGCAAAGTGGAACCTGCAGCAATACAAGTGCCTGGCGGACAGCCTGTGGCCCATGCAATATCCACTGAAGCAAACCCAGAAGTTTGTCAAGTTGTTTGCGACTCACCAAGCGATGCCGCAGGCAATCCTCCACCTGGGAAAGCAGCTTCAAGCGTTTGGCCTCGGGTAATGTGTAGCAACCCGCGCAGAAATCTATCTGCCACCCTATCCAGGTTATGGATGGGCCCATCTGCAGTTTCCGCCAGCTAAGCGGGATTGAAGCATGAACAGAATGCCAAAACCAGTGAAGCACTGAATGGCACGGCGCGGGAGTTTTGCCAGAGAAGCAGATCATCTACGTACAACATGAGAGGTGTGACAGCCAAATAAGGAGATGTAGGCAGCGCACAAAGAAGCCTCCCAAGCGGGCAAACCAGTGGCTCGAAAAAGTGGCCCCGAAGGGACAGATGCGGTAAAAGAAGAGGCGCTCTTGCTGCCTGAGACCGAGCAGCCCCCGGTCTTGCTCCCACACAAGTGAGGTCTTGAGCATAGGTTTTTGCAGTGTTCCGGAACCCTGGGTTCACTTGGGAGGGCCCGGGGGGGGGGGCCGGAGAACATAACACTAGGGTTGAACCCCAAGTTCGAACACCTGGAACCGGAGTTGAACTCCGGGTTCGAACACAGTGTTCAAACTCCGAGTTCGAACACTGGTGTTTGAACCCCAAGTTCGAACACCAGTGTCAACCTCGAGTTCGAACACTGGTGTTCGATTTCGGGTTCGAGCACTGGTCTTTAAAACGCTTTTACGAACACAAAAGAACAGAAGCCACACGAAATCGCTTTATGGGGCTTTGGGGCAAAGAAAAGAAAAAGAGAGAAGGAACATTCAACAGTGTTTGAACTCCGAGTTCAAACACTGGTGTTCGAACCCCTGTTCGAACACTGGTGCGCGAACCCTAAGTTCGAACACCAGTGTTCGAGCCTCGAGTTCAGACACTGGTGTTCGAACCCAGAGTTCAAACACTGGTGTTTGAATCCCAGGTTCGAACACTAGTGTTCGAACCTCGAGCTCGAACACCAATGTTCGAACCCGGAGTTCAAACACGTTCTAACCTTGAGTTCGAACACTCGTGTTCGAACACTGGTCTATAAAACGCTTTTGCAAACGCGAAAAAAGAAGAGAAGCCACACGAAATCGCTCTATGGTGGCTTTTTGCGAAGAAAAGAAGAAGAGAAGGGACAAACACAAAAGAAGAGAAGCCACACAAAATCGCTTTATGGGGGCTTTTTGCAAAGAAAAGAGAAGGAACATTCACCAGTGTTTGAACCCCGAGTTCAATCGCTGGTATTCGAACCCTAAGTTCGAACACCAGTGTTCGAACCTCAAATTCAAATACTGTTCGAACACCAGTGTTCGAACCCGGAGTTCAAACACTAGTGTTCGAACCCTAGGTTGGAACACCAGTGTTCGAACACCGGCCTCCAAGTGTTCGAACTGGAGTTGAACTGGAAGTTCCAATGTTCAACTTGGAGTTCAACTGGAAGTTGAACTTAGTGTTCGAACCGCATAGCAGGTGGTCCGCCTGGCTGCAGTTTCAAGCGGGAGTACTCCTTGCAGGGAGGGGATCCATGAGCCAAGCGGATGATCCTTGAAAATCACAGATGAAGGAGATGGTCGTAAGTGTCTTCCTGCCCAGCTGCTCCTGGCCAAGCAGGTCAATGGGCAAGTAAGTGATACCGCGTGACGACAAAGCCCGTGTAAGTGGGTAGGAGGCACCACAGCATACATCCAGGAAAAGCTCCACACTTGTCGAATCCTTAAGTGAGCTCACCAAGGCCCCCATGGGAAAGTAAAGCAGTCTTGCCAAACAAGTCAGCGCCCTCGTAAAGTGCGCGGGAGTCACCGAGGCTGCTTCTGGGAGAGGAAACCCCAGAGATCGCAAGTGGGCCAGAAGTTTTGACTCGAACTTCAAGTATAGGCTGTTAAGACCCGGCGATCCCCCTGCCAAGGGGTTCACACTTAAAGGAAAGCGGCGAGTGCCATGTCTCCTGATCGAAGCTGCATGAAAGCATTGAGAAATCGAAGAACATCGGAAAATTGTTCTGTGCGTTGAAATATCCCTGACCGCGAACCATTTTCAAAAAGCGAAAGCCCCCAGGTTGAAGCAGGCCTCTGGTGCACATTAACAGTAACAAGATCTACGATGACTTCCCAACATCGGCGATCTACCGCCTGAGCTTCCATTGTTGTGGGACGGTAAGCTGGCGGCCGCATCGTATTTGGTGAAGCAGATCCTCATGAAGCGTTTATTGTAAAGCTTCAGGGAGCCCAGATGTGCACCTTGGCAAAGCGCGATCGCATTGGCGGCCAAGGACAAAAGCTCACAAGGCCGCAAGAAGCGGGGCCTCGGGCCTCATGTATGTCACGGAAATACAGCTTTATGTTGCCCAATTCCTCTTTGTTCCGTCTGGATCATGGCCAAGCTCTCCGACTACTGCTTCAAGCTTGCAGCATGAGCGGAGCTCCGCCTTCGGCATCTGCCCCACTTCTCCAAAGGCGGCTCAGCCGGTGGAAACGAGGGGCGCGACAGACAGCGCCCGCTCCCACTGGCAACCCAACGAGCAGAATGGAAAAAAACGCAAACTAATACCTGTACAAAATGAAAACGAGAGCTGCAACCTGCAGACTTTAGCCGGCAAAGTCGTTCAGCATGAATTAAGTGGCACGCGGCTCGGATCACCAGCCCTGCTCCCGTTGGAGTACGGAAGTGTCGGATCCCCTCGATCCAACCGTCGAAACGGTTCATGGTCGGCATCAGGAAGAAGATCATCCCACCACTGAACTTCTCGATGCAGAAACTTTCCGAGTGCCCGCTTTCTGCGCTTACGAGCAAAATGCTTTCGGATAAAGAGTCAAGTGGCTCTCCTGGAATTCTGAGATGCATCCACAGCGAGGTGGCATCGAACCTGCATGAGAGGCTGAGGAAGGTGTTGCTGTCGCCGTTGCGCCAGCTGAGCACCTGGGACCAGGTGGGGCCCTCACGTACATGGCAAACCTTGCCGCCACGGGGCCAGACTCAAAATGGCTTTTTGGCTTGTGCGGGCCTCGTCGACTACGGCTGTAGCACTCGGTCCCTACAAACGAACAAACCACCAAACAACAAAAACAGCGGTGAAACAAGGAACGTAATTAGAGAAAGCGGAGCTAGCTGCGGTGCCCAGGCTTTGCCGGGGTTAACCGTTCAGCACATGCTACGGGTCCTCAGCGATCGTTCTACGACAACAGAGGGCCGTCGCCCAAAGTTGCCCAAGACCGTCAGTGGAGCCCAAGTTGTCGTTGCCACTTGCTGGAAAATGGGATTCTCGCAGTAGGTACAGCAATTGAAACTGGCCCGCATCATACAAAGCTTTGAGGCGGTGAAAGCCGTACTGGAGGGTGTCCAGGTCCGGTTCATGAAGGTGTGGCATATGGCATAAGATCGTTGGAAATGAACGGGATTTGGATGCCCGGGCCAAGTCCGCCCTGCTCGATGAAAGCATGGGCCGCTGCACGCCACTCGTCTTGTCCCCACGTGTGTCCGAGACGAAACCGCGGTTGGGTACCGTCGGGCAGAACCCCCTGATTAGCTTCCTGTGCCACTAAGTGATTGATCAGAACTTGAGCCCGAACGTCCCGTGCATCGAAGTGGGCATAGCGCCACAGGCGGACAGGGAAGTAGAAGTCCATTTTCCGAGGGCCGCGTAGCCAGAACACAACAACGGCACTGAGCTCCCAACCCCGGTGGTGGCCGCCGTGCGGAGACGACACAATGCAGCGTGCAAAAGTCCAGCAGACTGGAGGGGAAGAGCGGGCTGCGCCCGCAATCCCAGGGAGGCATCATCAAGAGGAAGCAGGAGGCGAAACGTGCCTTTACAGAGTCCGGGGTAGGAAAACATCTGCGGATCGAAATCGCCGCGTCGTGCAGGGAGAAGTCCACGATGAAATCCTTCCATCATGCGGGCAGCAATCGCGATTTGGGGTTGGCCAACCAGAGAGGTTGGGACCTCCGCCTTGACTCGGAGCTCGACAAACTGCAGGCCATTAAGCTCGACTGGCGCAACACGTACAAGCTGCAAGTAGGGAGCCGCCTCAGGCTCGTCGGTCAGGGCCCTGGCTAGATAGAAAACGAGCTGCACAGGGAGCAAAACACCACAGTGGAGGAGTGGCGTGCCTTGCTGCGGATCTGTGTGCGATCCGCCTGTCGCCGCGGGTCGCCGGGCATTGGAGCCGGTGCCGCGGTGGCGTCTGCCGGCCTCGGCGGGATCTCTCCGAGGTGCGAGAGACATTTGGATGAGGCTACCATCGCGAACAGGCGACTTGATACCCGCTTTGGCATTGGGGAGCGAGAAACGGAGTCCATCCAGTTCGTCCAATAACAACCACCACCATATCTCCGGACGCGCTAACTCATACCACGAAAGATCAAAGACTCGACCTTCTGGCAGCCGTAGCACCGGGTCACAGAACTGAGCAAGGGCAATGGAAACTGCCAAAATGGGTGTGAGGCACACTCGAAACGCCTCACTGGGCGTGCAGTGTCGTAGCATGAGTGCGCGATCGGCAAAGTCCACCACGCGCGCGCCGAAATTCTGAGGGCTGATCTTCACTTCACATGCTGGCAGCGAGAGGGGGAGCGGTAGGAGGCAGAGGCAATCTTCTCTGCAGGGGAGAAGTTCCCGAAGAGCCGTTGCATAAGCAGGGCCCTCGATGAGCTGCTGTCGTCTGCCCGTGGCCTGAAAGGCGCGCAGGATGCATGTTGTTCGCCGAAGTCGTCCTCATCCTCAGGTGGAACACTCTTACTGGGGATTGCCTCTACCCCTGGCACCAGACGGTCAGGCGGGATGTCGACAGCATCTAGGAAAGTAGCCACACGCTGGCTCCATGCCGTGTCGGGTGCCTTGGGGACGGAAGCGGCGCAACTTTGGCTGCGGAGCTCGGCTGTTAGGCCGGGGTCCTCGTGAGTAGGCACGCCGTCCGCTGGATCTGGTGAGGCAGAGCCATCGGTATTGTAGAGAGCACGGGGCAAACTGGTGGTGGCGGACGATGGGAGGAGAGCCGCAGGCAGGCCAAATTTTTGCAGCTGCGTCGACAAAAAGTGTTGGAGCTTCCCCAGCAACACCGTGTCAACTGTGTCAGAAGCAATGGCATAAAGGTAGAAGACACCAGGAACGGAAGCGACCAGCACCTCGGCCGCCTCATGCCGGCCCCGACACACGGTGGTTTGCGTGTCAATCGCAATGTGTGCCCCGAGTGAAGACCGATGATGCGTGGAACGGAAGGCAGCATAAACGCGCTTGGGCGGTTTCGAGCCCAGCCCCTTGTGGGCACGAAGGCGGCGGAGGCTAAAACGTGGCGGGTTCGTGAACTCCAGCAATCCACAGATGGGGTTGTTGGTGTCGAGCACTGGGTAAAATGGGCGTACTCGAATGGGCTGACCAGCGGGGCCACTGTGCTCAAATTTCACGCCTGCAGGAGCAACTGCGCAGGGTAGCCCGGCAAGCCACTAGCAACCAGTGCGCAAGCATCACAGAGTGGCGGCACACAGTTGACAGACCATGGTAAAATTCAGTGGCCGTATCCTCGTCCTCTCGTGGCGGGCATTGCGCTGGTAGAGAGCCTTCCAAAAACTCCTTCACCTCGTTGTAGGACGAAAACCTCAACTGCAGGGCGCCAGAGCCTTGTGTGAGCAGAAGCATATGCGTGCTTGTGATGGACGGCCGGGTTGTAGCAATTTCGCCCAAGTTTGCCGCCATGTGCTCCGCCGCCTCCGTGAACGGCACATGATCCAAGTCCGGCTCAATCATTTCAGCATCGCCGGAGACACGCCGAACCACAAGCAGTGGGCGGAGCCATTGAGGCGCATCCGCCAAAAGATTGGTAGCGATGCGCACGACCGCAATGAGAGCCGAGTGTTGCTGAGCGGTCCAACACACGTTTTGCTCTAACACTTCATCAAGGCAGACCAGCGCACACCACAAGGAGAACGTTTTGGAGGATCCAGCGCACCCAAGGATACCTAAAGAGCTGCGCTTGGTGGCTCGGGTGTGGAAATCCTCCAGAATCAGCGCAGGGCTGAGTCTCCAATCGCAGTGGAAGGCATCCCGCGGGTTGACCCGTTCCGGCCGGAAGCGGTAATCGAGAATCCGCTTGCGGAAGACAACATATTGCGCCGGTGTCATATCCGGGGTCGGCGGGAAACGCGGTGCCATCGCTGCAACCACAGCCTGCAAGAAAAGGAGCACAAGATGTATTTCGGCCGCAAAGTGACACTGTGGCCGCGGCGCGGGCAGCGTGTGAGTCCGGACTGGCATCCGATAGCAAGTGGCACACGAGCTGCTTTTTCAGGACCTGCAAGAAAACATCGAGTGCCCCGCCCACCTTTATACACGACAGGCTGCGCAGGTGGTACTCCCGATGATGCACTCCACCGGTCAGGGGCTCTACCCCCAAGAAAGCGGACCATTTACTCACTAAAATGAGGGCAGCTGCAGGGTTAAAGCGATTATGGCGTCTCTGTACCTTACGCGCCGCTTGCGTTTTCCCGTTGACCTTTTTTGGGACCACCGATTCCACAAAGACCGCCAGGAGCTGTGCTTGGCGAAAATCCTCCAGAGCAGCTCCTTGGCTGTACACGTGGAAGTGTAAAAAGTCCACGACACGCTCGAGAGACAGTTCTAGGGCACGTGATCATCATCGTAGCACCGGAGGCGTACTTCCTGGATGATCCAGTCGCGAACTGCTCCCGTGCACTGCGTCAATGAGACAGCCGTAGCCGAGCGGAGAGCATCGATGAGGTGCGGCGGAGGGCAGCTGAGGGCGCCGAGGTCATGCAGCACAGACGGCGTGACCTGGCGCGGGCAAAGAGCTGCCATGTCCGTCCAACGGCACCCCACGGCTGCGGTAAAAATGGAGGGATTGGAAGGCCCACGCGAGCTCGTCCTCCAAGCTGCGCAGGGGCAAACAGGCACGTGCAGCGGTGACGTCCACATGCGGCGGCAACCTTGGCTCCGTCCGTAGGAGCAGGTGCGAGTAGCTATGGCACTGGGGGCCGAATAGTTCATCAGGCACATTGGACAGCCAATGCAAGCCCCCGTCATCACGCACCTTCCTCGTTCCGAACCCAGGGTTCGGACTCTCTGGAAAAGGGGAGAAGTTCCTGAACCCGGGGTTCGAACGTGGAGCTCCAAACCCCGGGTTCGAACATAGAGTTTCCGAACCCAGAGTTCGAACATAGAGTTCCCGAACCCCGATGCCTGGAGCACAGCCACAGGCTGCCCACAGCCAGACAGTCAGAGAGGTTTAAGACATGCAAGAACCTCGAACCCTCGGAAGTTTTTACCGTCGCTGTCCAAGACCGTGCTGGCCAGAAAACATCCCGGGGGACGCTCTACGAAATGAGTGGAAAAAGCTCCGAGTAGTACGCACGGACAAACCGACTTTCAGACGGGACTCTCTCTGATGAAGGTCTGGTAGCCATGCCACACAGCAGGATTCTGGCGCGTGCGGGCGATGCACGTCGGATTCTGCTCTCAACCACGCAATTCGCCCCCAAACTGAGCTGCCAAGGCCAAAAAGGCCAAGGCGACAACAGCGGATCAAGGTCTTGTGAAGAGGTGAGCTGAAACATGTCGTTGTCTGGGATGTTGATAGGTTTTTGGAGTTTTGGAACCCAGAGTTCGAACTTCCGGGGTGGAGGGAGAGAACATATGACTTCGGAACTCAAAGTTGAACTCTGGGTTCGAACTTTCGAATCCAGGTTGAACCTGAAGTTTGAACTCTATGTTCAAACTCTGGGTTTGGAGACTTTATGTTCGAACTCGAGCTTTGGAAACTCTGTGTTCGAACCCTAGGTTCGGAACTCTATGTTCGAACCTGGGGTTTGGGGAACTCTATACCGGGAACCCCGGGTTTGGAACCTCCCTTCCGTCCCCTAGGGAGTCGAACCCTGGGTTTGGAAACTCTATGTGTTGGAACCCGTCGTTTGGAGACTCTGTGTTGGAACCTCGGATTCTGGGAACTTCCTGGCGGGTAAACTCTCTGTCACAAAAGAAGAAGAAGCCACACGAAACCGCTTTGTGGGGGTTTTTCCAAAGAAAATCAAAGAACGACAAAAACAAAGAAAAAGATTGTCAACGACGAAGAGTTTTTTTCTCAAGGGTTCGAACGGACTTCTTCTAGAGTTCGAACGGTGTTCGAATAGAACACCAAAAGGAGAAAAAGCCACACAGAATCGCTTTGTGGGGGGTTTTGCGAATAAAATTAAACTCTATGTTCAAACTCTGGGTCCAAACTCTTCACCAAGGTTTGGAGCGAACTTCGATGTTCGAACCCTGGGTTCGAAGCTCCAAACTCTTAGTTTACCCTGGATTCGGAACTTTAAGTTTTAGGCTGGGGCTGGCAACACCAGATCCTTACCTGGGTGGTTTGGAGTGAGCTCCGACGGCACGCATTTTTGGAAGCGCCATCTCATTCAGAAACTCTGCCCACGAAATTATTGAAATCAGCTGAAGTAAGTGTTTCCAATAATTTAACAACAGTTGCATGTTGGAGCATGTTTTTGTTCGTTTTAAGGCATCAGTGTTTCGGTATGCTAAGTTGATGGGTTGATTTCAAGATGCTTGTGAAGCAGGTTTAAGGTTTCGTTTAATGAATTACCTCCGTGAGCCTTCTCTCCTTCTTCTACTTCGGTTCAAAAGTCAAGATGATGAGCGGCGACTGAAGAGCGTTTTCGGACTCTGGATATGCGTCTATGCTTGCATTCTGGGTTGCTGGGCATGAATGGTGCCGATGTTAACATGCTGTTGAGCCTTCCAGTTTTCACACTGAAGCGTTGACGACGAGCATTGCTTTTTTTAGCTGTGTGCAGATCGTCTAAGCGCCTGCCTGGCCCAGCCCCTTGTTTCACTCTTTAGGTCTTGTACAAGCCGCCTTGCTCTCTCGTTCTAAAACCAATGCGGGCCGAGGCCGAGCACTCCAAAAAAACGATTCGATGGAGCACGGTTTGTGGACCGTGTTCTGAAGAACAAGACATTGTCACAGTCAAAGATGTTTTGGACTTTGCGGAAGTAAAGGCGACCCATGTGGTTTGTGGACCTTGCTTCGACCTGAATGGAGATTGTGTTGCTGCAAAAGTCAAAGGCTTTCGAACCAACGCGAAGGGATTTGGACCGGGCACCGACCGTGAAAACAACAAATGTGGTTTGCGACAGGAAAGAATTAGTTCTGACACGTAGACCTGCATGTCTAGCAAGGATTCCAGTAAGGGTTTGTTTCCATGCAGAGGCCGTTTCCAAGCCGCAGCTTCAGGAAGGGATTTTCTTTGCCAAACGCTGTTTCTGGTGAAAGTTGGCTCCAGTCTGGGCGGAATTCTGCTGTCGGACGTTTCTTCCAACCTGCCAACCTGGAGCTTGTTCCAGCCTGGGGTTTGTTCGTTGGGGGTTCCTGCCAACCACCAGGGCTTCTTCACCTATAATATGCCAACTTTGCCGGCTGTTCGGAAAACGAAGCTCGAAATAGTCAACACCATGTTTAAATGTGGATGCCTTATGCCATCCTATCATACACAAGGGATTGATTTGTCGCTGTTGCTTGCCGTGTAGAGTTTTAGTTTGAGAGGGCGGACTTTGTACAAGCTAAATACAGATAGGCAGACCGGTCGTGTTTTGTTTAGCGTGTCGGCACATTTTGATTTTGTTCGTCAGTTCTTCCGGTATGCTTTGGATGCGCTCTGTATTCCCCGGTGGCTGGATTGGGGAGGAATGTGCTTGAAACATCCTTGCCGGATGCTGCCGCTGCAGCACAGCCATGTTTGCATAAATCACAGCCGCTGGAAAGCCATATCGCTGAAACTGTTGCGTGTCATGTTCGATCGAGATTGCAATGAACTACCCTAGCGTCGTCAGGAAGAGATGTGCACTGAAGAACTTAGCTGAAAGAAGCCTGCTTGAGGTGGACAATTAAAGCAAGTTTCTTCGTTTGCATTTTGTGCAGTATCGGCAAGCACCCGATGCAAAGAAACTTAATGGCACGATGAATCGTTTTACCAACCAAGCCTGGTCTCAAGGTTCCTATAGTGAAGATTGTTGTCAGCCACATGTTGTCCAGACTGACACTGGTATCCGCTTCCGTCGCTGCCGTCTCTGTTTGGTTAGCATGGTCACCTTCGACGAGCCGTTCAGCCGCAACTAGAAGGTTTGGTTTGCGTGACCATCTTCATTCCAGGCGAACTTATGAGTTTCATTGGCACGCAGCAATCCGACAAGGTTGGCAGGAGCAGCACTTCTCTGACGAGCCCTTTTCTTGGCCAGATTCGTTGCGGTACTTGGACAAAGCCGGGTCGCAAGGTGTCACCCTGAAGACGATCGTTGCCGGACCAGATCCATCTGAAAGCAAAGGTGTTGTGCTGTTTGTGCACGGTTTTCCCGAAACAGCCGCATCTTGGAAAGAGTACATTCTTCATTATGCAGCAGCAGGGTACCATGTGCTCGCACCGGACATGCGCAATGTGAACAACAGCATGGCTGAAAGCGGAATGCTTTCCTTTGACCTCTTGTCTGACGACCTGCTGTCGTTGGTCACATCTACAGGTCACGACAAGGCCACCTCTGTTTTCGTTTCTGGCACCCTGGTCAAGTGTCTTGCTTAGCTCAGCAGCCCCTGTCTCCAGGCTATTGTGGTCGGACACGATTGGGGCGCTGTGATCGCCTGGGTCTTTGCCTTGCGCTTCCCAGCCAGGACCCAGGCATTGGTGGCCATGGCCGTCCCCCACCCGGAGCTCTATCGTGTCTTGGAAGCCTGGTTCTTCAGGCGAACAGATAGTTTGGTGGTGGGAATTAACGAATTCTGGGAGGCAATCGTTCGTAGTCTAGCATGGCAAGGTCTTGCATTCTGGCGACGATTGGCAGAATACCCCTGTTAAACTGTTGGGTAGGGAACCTGACGGCGACGGTTTCACAGTTAGACCGCTAGACTGTATGCGCATGTTGCGATCGTCAAGGACGAGTCGACACGGACAAGGAGCTGCATCCTGAGTATGCGCATCAGCTCAAACCAGAACAAAAGTGTTGGCTCACAATAGTCAAAAGACTGCACCCAAGGTGTTTTAGTATGTTGTTGAGAATGTCGGTAGATACAATCTTGCAGACAACAGGGCCCGACAGGCATGACTGCAAAGTCACACCATCGTGAATTTGAAACAGAGAACGTGAGAAGCGACTAAGCAAAGGAACCCTTGAGGTCCGTCTTGACGTTTGAGCAGAAACTTGGGACTTGGGACATTGTCAGAAAAACCTTGCCCCGAGGTTCGTTCAACCTTGTGCGGCTGCCATTCTCTGTCACGCATGTCTGGTATTTCCTCTTCTGGGGGCTCACTGGCCCGCTCGCGCGCTGGAAGGTAGCCAAGGACGATTTCGCCTGGTTCATCTCGTTCGCTTTCGGCAGCCGGGCCGAAGGGTTTAGGGAACCTTTATACTTAACAGATTTAGCAGTTACAGCAGCATACCGCCCTGATGTGGTGCATCCCCTAAGGGCGGCCTGCCTCCTGCGTCAAACTGAGGCAGCAGCAGGCCCAAGACTTACAGCAAGGAGACGATCAAGAGGCTCAAGGAGGTCTATGCGCGCACCTATCAGTCAGACACCCATTGTCCCCTGAGCACATGGTACTGGATGGGCAACGAATGGCTGCTGAAGAGCGTGTTGCCGCCGTCAGTGCTCGGACCTGGCACCATAAATAGTGTGTGGAAGGATGGACAAACCCCAAGTTGCTTGGCAGCACAAAGCGGGCTCTCAGTTCCTAGCAAGCATCTCTCAGGAGGTTCGAAACAATTCTGTGTCCTTCAGGTGTTGTTCCAACTTTGCAGCTTTTCGGGAGTGATGACATCTATGTGTCCCCTGGAATGGCTGGATGGTCCGCCGACTCCATGTACGTTACACACCCCTCCAAGCGAACAGTGGTGTACGAATCCCGGCTGTCATAGTGATTTAATGTTGTCAGGTTGACTCGCAGAAAACAGCCGAAACGTAACCGGAACACATGGCTGACATCGTCGAGGACGCATCCCATTGGCTTCTTCACGAGAAAACGGCCGAGATTCTGCAGGAGTGGTCTTCTTAAAGAGCACATCAGGCACGTGCAACAATAATACGAAAGCCTCTAGACAAGCTTCGGTTGGGTGTGTGTCTGCACTGACTGTCCTGTGTTTGGACTGAGAGGAGATGGACGCATTTATCCAGTCCTCGCCGTAGCAGCATCAGTGCGGAGAGATGGATCAGATGCCTGCAAGTCTTCTTGTGCTGTGTTGTAAATATCCTTACCCCATGTCGGAGGACATTGGAGGTGCAGCAAGATGCTGAATCGATTTAGCGTGCCGAGGGGTGCCGGCTCATACCCTTCTTATGCATGATCCAAAACGCGGGCTTGCCTTGACACGACTTAACTCAAAACTGTTGCCTGAAGTGGAGTTTTTGTTGTGTTAAACCGCCTGCCGATCGTTTGGACATGGAACATTGAGCTTGTTTTTTTTGTTCGGTGTCGTGGCATTGAAGGTCCGCAGGATGTCAGGAGGATGTGCGCAAAGAGAGACTATCCTCTGCACTGTTTGCAGCTCCAGCGGAGGGCCAAAAGGATAGATTTCCCCCTCCAGCTCCGCCGCGAAGCGCCCTCACTCGGGTTCCGGGCTCGGAGCACCAGTTCCGACAGCCCAGTTGCTCGCGCCGGTGAAGCCCCAGGCTTGCAGAGCACCCGTATGCGGCGGCGTCAACTCCTTCCAGGATCTTTTGCAGCCCTCACGCTACCTCATGCATGCAGGTCCTGAGTTTCAGATTGCTTGAGGAGCCCTGGCGGCATGTCTGGCATTCGTCTCAGCCATGGACTCAGCTACAGGTTGTGATCGTGGCATCCGAGTCCTAGCTTGGTGAACTTCTCTGGAGATGAGCTCTGAGCCTTTTTGAGAAAGCAGTCCGGTCCGACCCGACATTGGCAGGTTCGTAGTTTCATTCTGGAGCCAGCCTTCGTGGCAGCCTTCTCAGTGTCAGCGCTTGCCGCGCCATGACTGCCCGGTCCATGTGCTATGGCCGCTGCGCTGTCGCCTCGCCTGCTCCAGCTCGTCCCAGCAGCTGACTGAACGACTCGCGTTCCCAAGAAGTTGCTACAATCTGTGTGTTTATTGTGAGGCTTTGTCATTTGTGTACTGCAGGAAGATACAAGTAGCCTCTCAAGCTTCCGACGACCTTGCTTTCGTCACATGCTTTCGTCATTGTTTCGGAGTGAAAGCAGCCATGGCTGCAAGAGCCCCGCTGGATTTGTGGATGAGGACACTCAGGGTTGACCCAACGAAGTGTAAGCAGAGCAACTGCAGTGTGCAAGTTGTGCACGTGAGGACCAAAACTCGGCACTTGTTCCCCGCAGCAAAGCTTTAAGGCGGGCTTTGCCACAGAAGTCAAGTAAGTCAAGTGTGACGTGGTAAGCACTCGCCTCTTTGGAGTCTTAGTGAACTTCCGAGCCTTTTCATGGAGCTGTCGGCCATCAGGATCCGAAAGTTTGCAAGCCCTACCTCGCGGTGCTCCACGAGACGTGGATCATCCTCGGGTCGCCCGTGCAAACCTCGTGCGAGAAAAGCTCGAGGGGTTGCTCCGTTGTTGCTGCAGGAAACTAGCTGCCAGCTAATTGCATCTTTCCGACAAGTCTAACACGAAGCCAGCACTGTAGAGGCCTTTCTGCAATGACCCGTGGTTTGCCTTTGTATTTGTGTGGCTCACAGTTTTTGTGCCCCCGAGCAGTTGTGGTCAGTTTGAGGCGCGTTCTGATGCCACTAGCTGCAATCGATGCTTGTGCAGCCCACCACGAAGTACAGCTTGTGTTGAGAGTGTGGGGCAGCCGGTGGGGAGTAGTGCTGGAACTCAGCAGGCTGTGGCCAACATGGATTTGGGGGTGCAGCATGGCTGCATTTGTATCAAGGGCCGAACGCATTGCTTCTACACCCTTGGCACTGGCCAGCTACCAGACTAGGGCCCGGGCAGTGAAGTCCGACTCGCAGAGTTCAGCCAATGCTCGAACCCGTTCTGCAGAGTGTTCGGACAAGGCATTTCTATAACACGAACCAGAACCGCATGGGTTCATCCCAGTACGAGGCACACCTGACTGGGAACCAGCGGGTTGGGGCTTTGGAGTCAGCGAAGTCGGGCTGAAGCTCTCAGAGCAATCTGTGTGGATTTCTTACAGGCGCAGCCTATACACATGCCGGATCCGATGGAACGAGCGACTTGGACGGAAATAGGCTTGTGTGCCAGATGTCTCAAGGACCTAGCACCTTCTGCAGAAGTCAAGTGTAATTCGACATGCAGGGCATGTACTCGGCCAGGAAAGCTGGTTGTGCCGAGTCTGCTGTGTCCGATGCCAGGCAAAAACCGGAGGTTTCATACAGCGAGGTCCAGATCTGGGAGACAAGTTCCAGGCCGGGGGGTTGCCGCAGTGCCCGCCTCTCAGTCAGTCAGCTCGAGGCTGTGCCGCTTCTTCCCGGGGCAGCTCTTAACGGAGCTACGATGCTGCCCCTGCGTGAGCAGGCTGTGCCCTCTTGCTACGCCCCGCATGTCCAAAATTCCTTGGGCTTGTTGCTCAGGACTTCGCCAGAGCCTGCGGTGGAGGTGGAATTCAGTTTGCCCAGGCTGGCAAGGACAAAGCAAGAACGTTGGACTCGTCGACACGCAGCCTGCATTCACGAAGGCCCAGCTCTGGAACGGAGACGGCAGTCCGCAGGCCCCGCTGAGCTGCTGGACGGCCTTCGTTTGAGTGGATCGGAGCTTTCAGTGGTTGACAGGCCTGTCCGAATCAGTTCCGCAAGGATGGCCAGGTGCGGTCTCCAGTAAGGGGTATGTTGGAGTCCCGATAGCAGCTGCTCCAGGCAGTGCTGACACCCATCGGCCAGAACTTTGCTCAGACGGCTACTGGGCCCAATCTTTGGAGCATTTCCAGCGCTAGGTTTCGCAAAGCTGAAATCCCAAGGACAACCAGGCGATGTCTCCAAACTGGCAGCCGCACAAGGCGAGTGCTTTCCTGCGTTTATGAAGGCAAGCCACTCGCAGCAGCTTGCGTCGCCCCACACAGGTCTACCTGCCACAGGGTCTAACTTCCTTCGTCGTAGTTGGTGAGGCGCACCAGGAGACCACGTGTATTCAGCAAGTGGAGTTATGCACCGTCGTGGGTTGCTTCCTGGTGCTTTTTCATGGGCAAGACATTGGCAGGACTTGGCGAGCCCGAACTCTCAGAGCTCGCCAATCCATGTTCAGGCCAAAGAGCACTGGGCGGCTGGATTTTCCTCATGCATGGTCGGGTAGCCTGGTCCGCCAGGCAATCCCACTGCCGATGGGGACTCCCGTGCAGCGCGATGTTCAGGTGAGGTGTATTGCATGCAAACCCGGTGTAAGCATACCCCTATACTCTCTTCCACGTTACTCGCCCTCCCCTCCCGTCAAGCGCCCTCGAAAAAGAAAAACGTGCTGTCGGTCACAAGGATCCTGCCTGTATGTCGGTGTTCAAAACTGAAACAAGAACAGCGATGTGGTTTTCATAATACGGCTAACGGAGCACACCCGCCACGCAAACCATGAAAATGGCAGGGCTTGGATCAGACAAACAGGTGCTGTATCGAATCACCGTTATCCGGACCTTCTTTCGGGATGATGGTTGCTGTGCCCTGTGTGCATTCCTTCCGGAATCTTAAGTCTGCGCTGCTGAAATCTTAAGCCTCCGGGACCACGTCAGCAAGACCCTCGTGAAACTTTGATGACCGACAGGCACTTGCGTTGGCTCCAGGGACGGGGCTTCCTCAACACGCGCAGCGGGATGGGCAGGCCTCTTCATCAATAGGTGGGTGACTGCTCGGGCGCTGCTTCAAACAAAGCCTACGTGGTTTTTGATGGACAGACCTTTCTTGGCAGAGTGCAATTCTACTGCATTCTTCTTGATTCCAACAGGCCTATCCTTTTGCAGCACCTGGAGCACCAGTGATGCCGATGAGGGATTGCCAGGCCAACAGCCCTTGTTTGGGAATCCTGTGGCTTTGGCCTTTCGCATGATTCATCGATATGCATGTATGTTTTGGAGCGGCAGGAATGGTGCATACGTGATTCTTTGGCACGCATCTCTTCCCGAAATCAGCTCAAGCCAGTAAGCCCCGCTGTGAAATCATGAGTTCTGTGAGGGACGGGGTTATGGATGATCAAAGGCTATCATACTGTCATTCAGCTGCTGCTGCCGGTTGTCTGTGCGTCTGCAGCAGGCTTTCCCCATGCAGGGCAATGCGGTAGCACGGCCAATGCCGTACGAGGGCCAGGCAGCGATTCCAGTCTCTTGAATCCTGCCCCTGTCTTCTCGTGCTTTAGGCCTTCGTCGTGGCGCATCCGAACCCGAACGCAGTACCTTTGCGGAGCGACTGGCAGGCTGTGCTTTCCAGTGCTTGTGGTCAGTTGCCGGCTCTTCGCTGGAAAGGTTTATCCCGTTTCGCAATCTGGGTCGAGTAGCCCCGAGCGGAATGACAGCCAGGCACCCTTTGAAGCACTTGGCAGACTTTTCGGGAGCGCAGCATGTATGATCTGCGGCTTTATGCCTGTCACCATGAGTTCGCTAGGGGGAGACACATCATTAACGATTAGCCGTCAGAGGTGCAACGTGAGCACGCTCCGTGCGGCAGGCATATGCGCGAATGCCACAGATGCAGAATCTCGGCCCAGTCGGGCTGATGCCGCTGGAGGGCCAGGTGGGAATCGCAAAGCCTCGGGACCTTGCCTTTTCAACAATGGGCGAACTGAAGTCTGAGCAAGTCTGAACGCACAGCCGGATAAAACGTCGCAGCGTTTCGATTGCCATACTTAATCGTTGCTGCGGTTTGGACAATTCCTCCGTCAGCCAATTTGCGCAGGTGACCGCTCCTCTGCCGCCTGGTGTGCCTAGTGAAGGCAAGCGACTCTGGTTCGGATGAATGGCCTTGTCGGATTCTGCGCTTGCAGGAAGCATTGGCCATCCTGAGCTCTGCAGGCAACGCCCCACAGAACCATTTACAGATTTGTCATTTGATGACACAAACATACATACAGGAGGCCATGCTTCTACTTCGCCAGGGGCTTGGGTTTGGATGTGACGAAACCGGAAGTGATTTGTACTCTTCTGCCACTGCCAAGGCGAAGGGTTGCTGTACAAATGGGAAGGACTGTGGCTACTGCCATGCACAGCACACGGAGAAGGCAGCGAAAAATGTCTGCACAGCTGAACAGAATCGTGTGCCTTTGTTTCCCCTTCAAGGCTTTCGCTTCTGCGTTTGTTCAGGCACCGAAGCTGGACAAGCGACAGCGTCTCGTGCTCCAGTCTCTCCCTGAGAACATGCTCCTGGAGATGCTGATGAACCGGGTGCAGGCAGGTTTTTGCTCGCTACCCCGGGCCGTTACGCAGTCTGCAGAAAATGCACTTCCACCTGCTAGGAGAAGGCCGAAGAGCGGCTTGGACAGATCTCAGGAGGCTTGCGAGGTTTGGTCTGTCAGACGGGCAGTGTTGGTGCAGTGAAGAATCCGAAACCTTGAGCTCGAGTTGGTCAGTGCATTTTATGAACACGGCTTAGGAAGCGAATGACAGCTGCCATGACTGACATCATGGACCTCTGGCAGAAGCCGCTTGGCCAGATGTCGGAGAGCATGGCACATGCAAGTGCCGACATCTCATGCTGTTGTAGAGAATGCACAGTCACATCTCCAAGGCGGCTAGCATACTTGGCCGTGAATCCGCCGGTGGTGTCTCCTGAGGACCGCTGAATGCCGAGGTAGAGAGATCACAGAGATCCTTTCAGATTTCAGATTGCTGAGTGCCATGTGCAGAATGCAGAGGCGGTTTTACTCAGTTTCACCACAGCGTTCGCTCATGAGCTTTGATGCCCAAGGATGCCGAAAATCTGGCAGAGAGGCCGCGGACTGAGCTGCTGCAGACAGCGGCAAACCGGCTTGCCCTCCGCAGCTTACAGCCGAGGTATGTGCGGAATCTGGACAAAATCCTTCGAAGGACACGGGCAACACAATGAGAAACACGGCTTTGCCCTCTAGCTGATCTCTGGGGCTTGGAGGTGTTTTCCGTGCTTTGACTTTCGTGGTGGTTTGCTTTTCGAATCCTCGGCACAGCAGAATCGAGCAAGATACAGTGGGCAGGATGTTGAGGGAGCCTTCTGCCCACCTTCATCGCATTTATTTCCTTGTTTCTTGTCTTAGCTTCAGTTATCACACCGTCTCGAGGGGATGCTGTCAATGACTAGCCGGAACATTGCGCGCTTCGGCGGCGCATGGAGACCCCAGACTCAAGCCGTCTCCTGCAGCGGAGGATGAACATCTCGGAGCTGATTGTGCGGCGCCCGGCATAGCTGACAGTTGCTGCACTCGATGCGACAGCATGGCTTCGTCCCGGAAGGCCCTGGCAATTCGCAGCGCAAAGGAGGAGCAAGGCTATGTCGGCGATCTGCGCGAGGTGCACCAAGTGCTTGGAAAGGGCTGCTTGTCGGACAGAAGGCTTCTTCGGCCAGGCCCTGTCCCACTTGCGAACGAAGGTTCCACCGACACTTTGAGGCAACGGGGGCGCTGGCGATTTCAATCTCTTCGCAGTGTCATTCGCGTGTGCAGCCTTTATCTTGAAGTGTCTTGGATTGCTGAGCTGACCGTACTGCATGAGCGACCTCATGTCCTGAACGTTGTAGATCCTTTGCTCACTGCCGATGTCTTGCCTGTACAGGTGACAACAACCGAGTGCGGACAGTAGCATGTGGCCGGACGCAATCCGTTGATTGAAGCCGCAGAAGACAAGGTCCGAGCTGTCCATCCAAAGAAGGACTGTTCGCTGCCTTTCTGCGAGCTGGTTCCACTCTGTTTCCTAGAATCACCTGGAGGTTTGCTTCCCAGAAGGGTCTCAAACTTCTCCATCTAGTAAGCTGGAAGCCGCTGGGGCGGGATGCCTGCGGGCTCTGGTTTTCATATATTCTTCGATCGAAGATATGTTGTTCTCTTTACTTTGCTCCGAGTACGGCTCCTTTTGAGAACCCCCTTCGAAGGCTGCCTTCTTTGGCAGCTCTCAGAGGTGGGGATGGCTGAAGGTCAGCCTTCCTCGCTTCGGCCAAGCCGTTTCTTAGATGTTCTCCGCTCTGCTCCTCCTCAGGGAGAAGCTGAGGGGATGTTCCCGACCAGGGCACGAAGTGGTTTTACTGAAGCCATACATGATAGTACGTTCTTTGTGACCTGAGATTCTGACCGCTTGCCGGCAGAGATGGCTCCCTCCAGAGGGAGGCCCTGCATAGGATTGCGCCGAGTTCCGGTTGTTGAGAGCCTCTCATCTCTCAGCAGCTGAGACGCGCACAAACAATTCTTACGAGCAAGGGAACAGCAACTGGCTGAGGTATCTGCAGTGGACTCGAACCTGTCACATGATATGATGATTCATTCATGCAGGGAGTCTTGAACGGTGTTGCTCCCTTGCAACTTTCATCTCGTGACATGACAAGTTCTGGTTGGCTAGACGATCAGAACCGCGATTCGCATCGAGTCGTTTGATGCTGTGGAGATGCGACTGGCGACGGAAACGTCCAAGAACCGAATGTTTTTTCCAGGAGCAGCCGTGCCATATTACATCCGATCAGAGTATCTAGTCAGGTGTAAGGGCGTTTGCCGCAACTTTTAATTCTGTACAGACTGCATGAAGCCACAAGGTAACGATGCCTCATGCAAACTGCAGTTTTGAAGGATTCCAGGAAGCGCTCTGGTGGTAGAGCTTCAAAGTAAACTTCAAGCGTTCGTGCCGTGACCTGGGATCGCATGCTGCTTGCCAGGTCGCGTTTTTCACTTTGGTTGCGTCTCGAATGCAGTGGCAGCCCTGCGAAACGCGTGCTGCATGGTGGGCCCTCAATCTCCCCAGAAATCGACGATATGGTAGAAGGAGAGACTCGTGTGGCATTGAAGCTTTCAAGGCAGATTAAGCTGTCAGCATGGAGCCTTCAACGAGTCTTTGTTTAACGACAGAGGGAATTAAGTGCATGCAAGCTGATACGCTCTGCAAACATGTATAGGCCTCAACTCTCGACAGGAGCACGCGTGCGCGACAAAAATTGGACTGTGCTGGCTGCACCTTACGTTGCCAGGCAATTGCAAGATGCCGAGATTCATTCAAACAATTCGCCAACAAGCACATCGAAGTAGTGACTCAAATGCCCAGCACCACAGTCGTGACACATGATCTTGATAAACTGCATTCTCTCAGAGGCCCCCTGCGGAGCCGGCTCTGTGGCTCCTCGCAGGGCCGCCGCGCCGAGGAGACGGAAGCCCAGGGACAGGGCTGCGGCGCAGCCGTTGGTGCAGATGTTTTCTTAATGTCCCGAGTCTCCCCGTCTTGCAGGACAGGAGCATCTGCGAGCCCCGCAGGTGCTGCCCTGGCAAGTGCGGCTCTGGCCTGGTGCCTACATTTCCAATCCATCCTACGTGACGTTTCAACAGCTCGGGCAGAGCCTCCGTGTGCTTCGTGGGTCATCTTCTCGGCGACTGGTTTCCAAGGTCTGCGCTGCCGGTATGACGGCTGCTGTGGGTAAGCCGCGCAAGTGGGTTTGTCATCTACACGAACTTATCTTTTCCCTCGGTTAGCTTAGTCGTGTAGGAAGCAATCAGAGCTGCCAGGCGTACGCACCCGTGCTGCTGCCTGTTTGAGAAGTTTACCTGAACAACTTTTGGTGAATTCCGATTCTCACGACATGCAGATCAAGCCACGTGTGCGCGCGTGTGTCTGTGTGTCTCTGCTGTCCTCGTGTGTGCTTGTGTCTTCTGCGCATCATATGCTTCACTCGCAAAGAGCTGTCACAGCCAGGTGCTACCACTTCTCCTGTAGTTTCGCAGGCGTGCAGAGCTTTCCCGATGCTGATAGCTGTTGTCCGTACCCTCAGCCTTCTGGCCTGCTTGAGCAGGCCATCGGCTCTGCAATTCCACCCGCTGGCACTGCCTTCGCGGGCGCTTCCGCGGGCGCCGTCTCGGCAGCCCCTGCAGGTGCTCAAGCCTTCATCCACCCGAGTCGCGTTACAGGAACCGCTTGAGCTGAGCTAGCGTGCTCACCAGTTCAGGTGTTGATCTTGCTAGACTGAATTCTGTTCAGGGCCCTAGACTGGCCTTGTTGTAACTTCCTGCCGTCAGGTTCCGAGAATGAGCCAAGGGAAGCGAAGACGAAGCGCCGGATGCTCATGCCCAAGGACTGCGGCGCAAGAAAGCACGTTTCTGTGCAAGATCTGGTGAGTCTGGCAGCTGCAACAAGACGCGTGGCATGCTGTGCCGATTGCAGAACATCAAGTGGCGAAAGCCTCACAAGCCTCCAGTCAAGCCATGGGACACGAACAGGCCGGAAGTGTTGAGATGGCTGTGAGACTTGAAGCGTGACCTCTTGTGGGTTCTGAGCTGAGCGTTCCGTGACTGTGGAAAGGTGGAAGTACAAGGGCGAGGCCTGGAGGTGCCCGGGACATTTCAGTGTTCGGGGCCCGGGGTCCCTGGCGATGCAGAGCCTTCCATTTTTCAGGGGCAACAAGCCCTACTTCGGCAAGTATGCCTTGCAGATCCTCGAGGAGGCAGAGTGGCTCCAGTGCTCCAGTGCTCGCGCTCGACGGCCCTCTCAATGCGCCGCGAGCGAAGCAGCGAAGCCTGCCTGCAGGCATGGATTAATGCACCGAACATCGAGGCCTGCCGTCGTATGATGGCGGCGAGCTCAGTACCAACACGCTATCAAGCGACTCCTAAGCGCTGTAGTGAGTTTCTCCAGTAACGGAACATCGAAGCCATTGCCGTTGACAAGACAACTTCAACTTGGAGATGTCTGTTTCCAACATGTTCTGCAAACATGCAGTCGGCACAACGGAGCGGCAAACGACAACATTGGCCATGTTAAAGCAAGGTCTACCATCAAAGAAGGAGTTTCAGGACGTCGCACATGGGTTGGCAGATTTTGGAGAAACTGGCCGCCTGTAATGGCCGAGTGCAAGCACAAGTCGACTTGATGCTGGCAGTATGTTTTGGGTTTGCCAGAAGGATCCATGAAGGGGCTCCTCGTCCGAGAAAATACCTATGAGGTATGCTCGCGAAGGTATGATAAAGGGTTCGTCGAAACCCTTCAGCCATCCGCTTCTTTCAAAGGCTCTCTCCTGAAGGGTTTGTCGCGCTTCTTCTCAGAGGCTTTCTCCTGAAGCCCATGTTTGGAGTGGTTTTACTGGCAAATCTATTTCTATTTAAGGACAAGCGCGTGACGATATGTCCACAGCCTTGTAGGCCACAGCCCGTAACCGATGGACGATGATGCACCGTTTTCGCTGGGTGTAATGTCGCCTTCAACAGTGAATACTCTGTGCAGCAGTTTCATCGGATACTTCGAAGACAGTCACATCTTATCAAGATGATCAAAGCCGGAATCGTCACGATGAAGTCGTCTGCTCCCTGTGTCTCATGTGCTTCGAGGCCTGCCACTAGGTCGTCATGAGCTCTCACCGAAAATCATCCCGACGAGGAGTGGATGTACAGCTTCAAAACAAGACGGACTGGAAAGCATTACGGAACAGTGAAAGTGCTGACACTTCGGAAACCAAGAACCTGCTTGGAAGCCGTACTCGGCAACAACACACTTTGAAACTTGCAGTGAGAAGACATGGCCCATGGCAGCAACAACCCCACCCAAAGCTATCATGTGTCACTCAGCGAGAAGCCAAGCTCGTGCACAGAAAGGCGGCAGCCCATGTGCAAGTGAATGCAGTGCTTACATGCAAGCCGCGTTGCAGATCGGATTGAAAAGAGTTCCTGGTAGGCCCTGTTTTTCCCACACTTCGCTCAGACATGGCTCATCTATTACGTATTCCAGGTGCGAACTCTGCGACGTGATGGCGGAAAAGTGTGGCTGCGATGCTTCCCGCATTCGGTCTGGTTCTGAGAAAGCAAAGAAGCCTTCACAGCATAAGCAAGGGAACGCAAGGTTTCGTCTTCATCTTTCGAGGCCATTACATGGCGTGGAAAAGAAACACGAATGGGCGGCGGCAAGGGCACCATCCAGCCTCGAGCTTGGCAGCTTTATGATTTCACCGTGGCCTTCGCGTTGCAAAAGTTCGATTCACGGAGAATCACTGGTACTTGTCTGCAGCAGACGGCCATCGTCATGTTTCAGGTACTGGGTTCAGGCTGTCCGGCCTGGATACATCCTTTTCGAGGTGGATGGTTGCACTGAGGCCCGACATCCAGCAGAAACCCACAAAGCACCTCTGCTGTGATGTCTCCGTGATGCATCGTAGTGCGAAGGGAGCATCTTTTCCTTGATCGAAAGCAATCTACAAAAGCTTTCACGCAGAGCTCATTATGTTCCCTGCTATGAGTGCCTGTGCTGCTCGTAATCTTTTGTTTGGAACGGTTTCGGTCTGTCGCAGGTGGACTTTACACCAACACCACAGCTTCTAGGGCAAGAGCAAGCCTTTAATTGCACGCACTTCCAGGAAACTGCACGCCGAGCCTTCCACTACATGATGAAGTACCTGCCCTTCAAGGCTCTTGGGAGCTAGATGTCCACGCGAAATCACACAGTTCCACTGTGTGCTTTTTGCTGTGCTCAGACGAAGTTCCTCATCAAGGAAGGCCCTTCTCGCTTTGAGCTGGGTCTGGCAGGTGCGCCCATGCAGTGCTTGGCATTTAGGAAGCCAAGGAGTTGCAGATGGTTGCAGTGTTTGGCTCGATGCGTTTCCTTGGCGCAAGTATTGCGCGGGGTAGTGAACTATAAGCAGAGGCACTTCTCGTGGCTAACTGGTTCAGTGCATTCGTGGCGCAGTTGCATTCTACTTAGGCAGCCTGAAGAGCAAGAAGCACATCCCGGAAGAGTTCCGCAAGAAGTCTGATGCCGACTAAGATTTTCGCGGGACCCTGCAGCCTGCTTGAGAAGGAGCACAAAAAAAGTTTGCGCCGTGAAGCAACCGGAAAGAAATCTGCTTCAGAATTGCATCAGGCTGCAAGGCTACAAGTTCTGCTCGTACTGTGAGGCGAATGCATGCGAACCTAGCACTCTATGGAAAGCATTCCCACTTCAGTCTCCGAAAGAGCACAGGCTCGAGAGCATCTTGGGATGATTCTGCGCACACATAGTTACAAGTTTAGGTGTACGTGCTGAGGTTGCCACAGGCCAGGCAGAAGAATCACAGGAGTTTGGAATTATGGGGAGCCCTCAGACATCGTCAGTGTTTACTCTGCTTTTTGACGAGCTAGAGCGCGTGCAGTGTGAGCGCCCAGCTTGGACAATGACGACGGAGGCCTGGCCGTTTCCACCTCCAGCAAGTGCCGGTTAATGCTGCATCTGCTTCGCTGATAATATTCCTCTGCCTGTTGCAACGCCTTGTCCCCAACAGCGCGAATTCGCACAGCCCTCCAGGGTGCTGTGGCACGAGGCCAGCACCGAGGCAGACCGTAGGATCTGTCGGCGGCTCTCCGGAATGCCACGAACTTGTCTCACAACTACCAGGACACGCTCGACCGGCTGCTACCACTTCTGTTCTGCACATAGCATTTTTCGAAGAACTTGCAGCGTTTTGCGCCTGGCACTGCTAGAGATTTCCGTGTGAGGGCAGTTCTCCAAGGCCGCAGCCAGATCTCCCCTTCGAGACTGTCGCGTGGCAGCCCCCGGGTACGCCGTGCCGTGAGCAAAGTCTAACACCGCTTCGGACGCTGGCGCTTCGTTGCTTGAAATTCACGGCAGGATGCTGATCCGGAACCGCGTTGGCAGTCTCCCGGCAGCAGTCCAGTCAGCCCTTTCGTGTGCTTCCTTGATAAGTGACAGATGTCCTCTTGTGGCTGCAAGAACATTGCATTTTTGCATTTGCAGAGGCTGCTGCTGAGCGCTTTAGACTCGCCGTGCTGTTTCTTCGATTGACAAAGTGTGAGCTTGGCAAGGCAATGCGCAAAACATCACCTCGCCAAGCTACATTAGCAATGGCTACCACCGAACTGGCCGGAGACTTGGTCGACAGCAATCGTGTTTCGCACCCAACGATGCATTAACATGCAGTGCCAGAGGCAGCTCAACGTGCACATTCAGTAACCTCTCGGCTTGGTTCGCAGTGTGTCAAGCTGAGGTACTGCGAACCCTGTACGCCAGCAAGGCCACACGGACTGCTCTGCTTGCGCTCTGACTGTCCTGTCCTCGCACTTCCTGGAGCAGGCCGTATCACAGCGGGCAAGCGATCACGCCGTGGAGGTGAAGGCCAAGGCCAAAGCTGCTCTTCAACGCTTCCGTGTCCAGCGTGTCTGATTCCACTCAAGATGCTTGAAAGGCGTTGGTATCACGATATATCACGCCTTTTTGCTGCTTGTATTCGGTATGACGGATGCCGGAGAACCCTCTCCCCTCTGAGGTTGAATCTAGGCTGTTTCGGCTTCTCATGCTATGTCAAATGTGGAGGTGCGCCGGGAGCTCCGGTCTCTGCTGGAGGCAGCGCGCTCCTGTCTGCCCGAGCCTCGGCGAGCTGTTCTGTGACTGCGCAGTTGAAAGGAAAGGCAGCCTACCACTGCAGGGCGCGTCGTTCTAGCTCCGACTAAGCGCCAGGTGCCGACTCCCATTCGGAGTACCAGTGCTCCCAGCCTTCCAGGCTTGTGAGGGAAGGCGGTGGGCACAAGAATTGCAAACCCAGACATGACCAGGCGAAGCGCTCGTCTTTGAGGTGACGACCAAATCACCCGAAGCAAGGACAGGGGGATGAGCTGCAGCTGAGAGTCGTGCAGAGTTCAGTTCGGAAGTCGCACTGTGCTTGGTGCTACTCAATCAGGAAGGGAGCCGTGAGTCCACAGCCTGTGGTGGCTACGGCTGCACCTGTGGCCCAGCCGGCGCAGCCTCAGCCAACAGCTCCAGTTCAGGCACCACAGCAGCAGCCGCCACCACAGCTCAAGCCGCAGCCGACTCTGCCACAGACCACCGAGGCGCTTTGGGAAAAATGCTCAAAGCATTAACATGACTCTGATGGGTTCTAATCAGTCTATTTGCAGAAGAGTTCAACGTCCTAGCCTCTGCATGTGCAGGTTCCTACCGAGCAGGGCATCATGAACCACCTTCCGTGGCTGTCGGAGAAGCGCACGTCGCTTCTCAGCTGAAGTGTTTCCCTTCAAGGCCCTTGATCCTTTTGAATCATCTCTTGTCAGATCTGGTAGTCCAGTTTGAGCCCTGGGTTCGGTGCGGATGTCAGCAAAAGCAAGGCTTCTTCAACTCTTGGCCGAGTGGTCGCAGAGCCACCGTGTCCTAGATGATCTCACGGACCGACTCCGACGCCTGGGTCAGGGTCCGAGTGACGGTCTGTCAGGGCTTTTCGACCGGTTGCGGCTTTAAATGGTTGCAAGTTTTAGGCCATCGTCAATCCCGAAGTCGGATAAAAGATCTCTAAAAACCGGAAGCACTCTCTCCGATAGCGGTGACGTGACAGTCGGCCGCCTGTGTCAGGCAGAGACCGCCCGGCCGATCAGGGCCCCTGCGAGTTGGAGCCGGCAACCCAGAGCTGTGCCGACGGGCCGACGGGTGACGCGACGCCTTCGGTCCTCGACCAGTCCAGGGTCCCCAGGGTCCCCAGGGTCCGACCATGTCCGAGCTCTTCGTCTTCTGGCGGATGCTGCACTGTGTCTGTCTCCTTGTCTCCAGCCCCTACAGAGACATGTGGGCAAACGGTCGGAAGAGACGGTCGGACAGATGAGTCTAGAGATGCTCTTGCGTCGATGCCGAGGACAGGCCTCAGGCAAGTGATCGCCATGGTAAGCCACGGCCTCGGAGCACAAAGCGCCTTAAGGCCCAGGCGCAGCCGCTGTTCTTCTGTGTCGCTCTCTCCAGAGCTGGATTTGACGCTTGCACATGCGGCGTGCCGGCTAGCCATTGGCTCCTTTGAAGAACTGGTTGGGCAAATTGGTTTTGCAGCAGTCACTTCAAGCTCGTCTCGGAAAGCAAGCTTTGTTCCGGCAGTGATGTGTTGTACTAAAACTGAACTCGCGCAGAATGGCATGCGCGTGAAGGTTACTATTCAGCATGACGGACGATGGGTAGCAGATTCCAAACACAGGTTTTTCAACGGTACTAGCTTCTAAGTCGAGCAGACACACTTTACAGGCATAATCAACGCAGCAATGTGGCGCAGCTGTGCTGGCATATGGTGTCGACGAGCACAGCCCCATTCGAGGACGGGTACGGGACGAAACTGAGTAATTACGATTTACTTGAAGCGCTTGCCTGGCTGGGTTCAACGAGAAAAACTTTGCGTTCACAGCATGTGCCAGGCGTCTGCTCTGTTTGCAGAAGCCATTTGAAGCCTCGAAGCGCCTTCTCGATGACTATGGCTGGTCTAGAAGGTTTGCGACTTCCACAGCAACTTGCTTGCCAGATTTTGCACCTCCCTACAACATCCACCATGCATGAGATGGCTCGTCCTGTGCAACTTAGGACAGCGCTTGTTTTCTGCACAAGCGCCCAGCATCTCGGCTGGGTTGCAGACAAACCACGTCTTACATCCACCTTCCACGTTGTTCTCCTCTTGCGATCCCTCGTCAGTTGTGTGAGAGCAGTGGATGCTGCAAATGTCCGGCCGAATCTTTGCCTAGGTGGCTCGCAGCATGCATGCGGCTCGCAAGCCAAGGTGCGGTCTGTGAACTTCAGCTCTGGTGGACAACTGCTGTGCACGTCCTCAGAGGCCTTGCCACAGCCAGAGCGTTGCAGGCAAGCCCAAGCCGAGTTTTTTGCTCATGATGTGGCCAGGATGGGACAGCACGGGTCTACGAGCTGGAGACGGGTCGCATGGTCAAGGACAGACGCTTGAATGGCGGAGGTAGGAGCTCTCTGTGGCGTTTACCGCAGGAGGTCGACCACGGGACCACGATCTGGTGGTCCGATTTTAGTTGTGATGATTCGATGCTGTGCACAGCTTCGGACGATCGATCCGTTAGAGTCTACGACTGCAAGACTTGGAAGCTGTTGGAGATGTTTGGCCATGGGCTGCCTGCGAAATGCGCGAGCTTCAGCCCGGATGGACAGTCCGTTGCAACAGCCTCCGGCGACGCTTTCGTGAGGATCTTTGATTTAAACGAAGGAGACGAGGCGAGGCGTTGGGAAACTTAGGGAAACTTGTGGGAGAGTACAGCCTTGGGCCGTGCCCATGGCAATCTTGTTTGAGGTGGCCAAGCTGAAGCATGACAGCTGGGTCATTTCTGTCCGCTACAGCCCTGATGGCACACTGCTTGCCACAGGCTCGCCTGAAGTGCGGAGCGGCCCGCTCCCGGGGGGGTTTGCTTGTTCACTCTCTCTGCCGAGGTTCGGCAGACAAGTGCATCCGCATCTTTGACGTCACGTCCCCCGAAGCCAAGCTGGTCCAAGACTCAAACCTCGAGATGCTTCGCTTCATGTGTTACCCTCTCCCAAGCTGGACAGACTAGCTGTCCGCAGAAAGGTGTCAAAGAAGAAGTTCAGTGGCCTTGTGACTTCCGTGGACTTCAGCCCGGACTCCAGGAGCCTCGCCTGCCGTGGCAGAAGGGGCTTTGATTGCTTCCCCTTGATGTGAACGGCGCGTTTCGCGTGGAACACATCCGTTGGTTGGAGTCTTCTTGCATTTTCCGAGCTTTCTGACTCGTTTTGCGGGACTTGAGTCGGAGCCACTGGCTGAAGTCGCGGTCTGGGCCACTTGCCACACTCTGAATGCAGAGATTTAGCATCGTGGCGCTTGTGGTCTGGTGCTTCCGTGCAGGCTAATCTGTGCGAGCACGACTCGCAAAGAAGACCAGACCCAGATCATCGAGGCGGTGACGGGGCGCTGTGAGATGGCCATTGAGCAAGATGCTCTGACCGTCTCCACCAGGCCGGGGCTCCAAGTTCTAAGACTCCGCCTGGCCTCTAAGAGACCGTTTTTACAAAATCGTTTCGAACCTCAAAGCCGACAGGTTCTCTCCTGCTGGTGTTTCTCGGCACGAACACCGAGGGAAGCAGAGCACACGGAATCACCGCATCCAGCTAAGGACAGAGTTTGCGCAGTGTCCGGTGATCACGCCCTCGTCTACGATGTGCCTCGGACCAGGGTTTCTCATTGGGACTCACAGCTATGCTCTTGCCATTTAGCTGAAGTTCTGCCAACCTGAAACACTCACCGTTTCATTATCAGAGCAGAGCGGATGCGCAGCAGTTTCCAGATGGACAAGTCAACTTGGGAAACGCCCTCGTTGCTGGGCTGGACATGTGTCAAGTTGAAATTAATAGGAAGCAAAGGTTGAGGTGGGGCAACTGACGGAAGAGATGTGGTGTTGGTAGACATCAACAGGTTGAGTCCGGCGAGATGATTCGCTGCTTCGAGCATGGGGTCCACGTGAATTATGCCGCAATGCGAGCCTTTGCAGCAGTCCATCCTTAGCAAGAGAAGATTTGCTGGTCTCCGCTTCTGGGAGTTTGCAGGTCGTTTCCGGATCTTGCTCAGGTGCTGACGGCCTGCTTTGCACGGCTGCGATGGATGGTGCTGTGCGCTTCTTCACCCTTGGGGACGGCCGTACAGGATTCTCACAGAAGGGTGTCAGCTCAGTCCAACGGCTACGAAAAGTGGACGGTACCACTGGAGAGCTCGATATGGAATGGGCTACGCCCACTTGCCAAACTACGTCCATCACATTTAACACATGTTAATACCAAGTTGTCAATCTGATTCTTGCATGTGTAACACTTGAACGAACGTGTTTGCCGACAGCTTCGTGCTAAGCTGCTAACCGTCTCGAAGATCCCTGCAGGACTGGACATGAGTCACCGGATCAATGTCCAGAGCACTTAGCTAGGTAACAGGCTTTGCCCAAAGATTGGCTGAAAGCACCTTTTGAAACACTGCTGAGTGCAAAATTGACGTGTGAGCCTAGTCTGCCTGTATGCACATGGCATCGCGTCTGCCAAAAATTGTTTCTCCGGTGTTTGCCTCCCCAATCCTTGCACTTGTACACTAGAGTGTGCAGCCTTACCGGTCCTCGAAATGCACCAACAGAACGGTTTTCTGGCCGATCGCAAGCAAACATCTGGAATCAACGCGAACTGCTGCAACTTCAGCAATACATCTGAAAACACACATATATATATATAATATAATATATAATATATAATATATAATATATAATATATAATATATAATATATAATATATAATATATAATATATAATATATAGTATATAATATATAATATATAATATATAATATATAATATATAATATATAATATATAATATATAATATATAATATATAATATATAATATATAATATATAATATATAATATGGAATATGTAATATGTAATATGTAAAATGTAAAATGTAATATGTAATATGTAATATGTACTATATACTATGTAATATATAATATATAATATATAATATATAATATATAATATATAATACATAATATATAATATATAATATATAATATATAATATATAATATATAATATATAATATATAATATATGTATATGTATATGTATATGTATATATATATATATATATATATATATAATAAACACACATATACAGCTTGTTTATTTAAACATGCAAAGTACATAAATACATAAATATGTGTATATATGTACAGTTATGTGTATAATATATATATATATATATATATATATATATATATATATATATCATGCACATGCACGTACACGTGCACGTACACCTACAGGTACACGTACGTGTACACGTACACGTACACCTACAGGGACACGCACATGTGCGTGAGAGAGAGATAGAGAGAGGGCTTAACTCGCCCCTTAAGCCTGGGAGAAGAAGAGAGATAGAGGGAGAGAGAGAGAGAGAGAGAGAGAGAGAGAGAGAGGTTAGAGAGCCCAGCGATCCGGAACAACCAGCTTTCAAGGCCGGGACCTACTGCAGCAGTTCGAGTTCTTGGAGCTGAAGGCTTCCATTCAGCTCGCAGTATCGTGCTTCGAACAAATCTTTGCGGCACCTGCCTGTCAGACAAGCACCTACGAAAATCTGCGCGTGGCCTTTCACGGTGCTGGAGAGCCTGTGCCTCGGGGAATCAGCGGCGCCATTCTCCGGCCCCCTTGCCGCTTCACAGCGGCAAGCCGCAGAGACCAAGAGCTGACCAGGCCTCCATGAGCCCATGCCTTGGCCTTTTGGCCCTGCCTCGGAGGCCAGCACCCGTGTTGCCAACTCCTCCTTCGCGGCTGCCGGAGATGTTTCCACCCTCGCCAGAGAAGGCGGAGACTAGAGTTGGATACTCGCATAAGTCCTTTATCTTTGAGTACAGAAGAACATGTTGAAGCCGCCGCTCTTGTGCAGATGGTCATGCTCAAAGACCTGGAGGCAGCAACAAGCTTTAGCTGGGTCCTTTCTCAGGCTTTCAGTATACCTTGTTCTCGGCTTCGTGCGGTTGGGGCGGTGTGATTGGAATTGCGTCCGAATGGTCCTCGACGGAACCGCTCGTTCGCCAGGTTGGGTTAAGCGCCATGCCAGTCGGGCGTCCTGCTGCCCCACCAGTGGTTCCCAGGCCAGTGGATGGGCCCACCGTTGACAGGAAACTAGAACAGATTGCAGCAGGGCTTTCTCCTCGGAGAAGTGTTGTGGTTAGGCCGCTGACGCTGACATACAACTCGTTGGTGTGATGCAACGTCGGAATGCAGCCTTCGTGAGGTTGCATTTGGGTGCTGCCAAGAACGGTGTTGACATCGACTCCGCGGTTTCGGGACCCGGAAATTTGCGATTCATTACCACAGCCGCTATTCGCCATCGCAGGTGTAAAATTGGGGTTTTCAAGCACTGCATTGCTTTGGCCCGGAAAGACTGCTAAGCGGCAGCCACCCGTGTGTTTATCAAGGCCACCAACCTCAGTGGCACGCCTTCGATGCATTCCTCTGCGCCGCGGCCGCGAAGAAATGGCTGAATCGCTGAGTGAAAACCCATGCGCAAGGGTACAAGTCTGTGTGCAGGAATCCTTTGCGTGCTGTGATGGCTCACATGGACCAAGCTCGGAAGTTCACTCAGTCTTTAGCCACAAACCAACCAAGGACGAGTCGCTCTGCTCCCCAACTGCGGGCCCTTCCCCGCCTTTGCCAAAGGATTGGGCGACAGCAGTGAGCTTGGGGGAGTAGCGCAGGGCGCAGGGTCCACTTGCACTTCGGTTCCTGCAGGACATTGCACACGTGGCCGGCTTGTTAGCCAGTGGCTCCGACAAGTTTTCGCTTCTGACAGCCGGGCCGTTGCTGCTTCGTACAGTAACGGTCAATGACCATCTAGATTTTGCCACTTGGTGTTCTTGCATGTTTATAGTCAGCATAGCAAACTCTGCTTTGTTCTGTTCTCTAGGTGTATTGACACAGAGCCGATGTTGTACTCCACGATCAAAATGAACATACAATGCCGATCCTACAACAGACGTTTCGATCTACAGGAGTAGAAGACGTAAAATGTGTTCAGCATAGTATGTCACATCGCATAATCTTCATTGCGCAGATCCCTGGAGATTTGATTCGTGCTTCTGGTAGCGTTTTCCACACACAAGTCACACAAAAGACCATGGTGAACCATTCTACAATGCAACTTAATGCAGCACGTTCATCGTCCGCCATACGCGCCGGCGTTGTTGCATATAGACTTTCATTTGTATAGCTCTGGTCATTTGGACTCAGCTTCACAGTCTCAAGGTCTTCACCCACCAGAGCTCGAAGTTCTACATGTGAGCACGACATATTGTGGTATAGCACAGTAGGCATGGGCATAGTTTAATTACCTATACAGTGTACATAATGCAGAAAAGAAACCAACAAGCGCAACACACAAGACGATCATCTAACATTCAATACCTGCGTGCTATACGGCACATTTGCATAATGCATTACTGTACCGTATTATTACAAGCACAGGATATAGATTCTTGTGCAACATAACCAACCTGGGGCATATTGGAGCATGTCCGAATAATGTCGTGAACGTCTCTTCGAGGAGAACATGCGGTATGCTGTCCGCTGCCGCCAGGAAGCCAGTCCTGCGTGACCCTTCACGAGCGCAAGGCCACTTCGCGGCATTTCGCGGCATTTCCTGCTCTTTGCGCCTTGTTTCGAAGAGCGCCCAGGCCTGTGTGGAAGCGTCGCCGCTTACGAAACAGAGGCCTGCCGCCGGTCGGCAGCCTGGAGTCGTAGAGTCGTAGACGTGGTTGTCCATGATAGGATCCTTCACCAAGCGGTGGTGGCCGAGGAAGAGGAGGCCACAGCTTCTGAGAACTCTCTCGAACTGCTGGTTGGGGTCTTGCCAGGTTGCGGACCTGCCGATGACTCGCTGGGCATCGAGGCCACGAACTATCTAAGCCACTTCGGTCGGAATTCGCCAAGTGACAAGTGCCGTGAGGCCGGCCCCCAATTCTTCCAGTCCCGGAGTGGACCCACGGAGCGTCCAAGCCGTGCAGAGCATGCCCGTGGGTAGAAGCTCACTCCTCGGAACCGAGCGAGGGTGTGAAATCTTGTATTGCAGTGGGTTCTGACACGCGCCGTAAAATGATCCGCTTGGTTTCCGTCTGCAATCTGCTGCTGAGCCAAGGTGCTTCTTCGCCGAATCCGGCCTCTCCTTCCAAGCAAGACGTTGTGCGATCGCCACAGGCGAACGAAATCATGCCGAGTCTTCATAGGCTTGCTTCGGCCAAGAGCTCTCCTCTACTTCAGCTCGGGTGTTGGAAAAATGTGGTGCTGTGAAGGGCTTTCAGGGTACATGCCAGCCGTTCCGTGGAAGTTCGGACAGCGAAACCAAGCGATGCAATCTCGATGCGTGTCAGCAGCTGTTTTTGTGCCGGTTTGTGGTTTCTTGACAGAAGGAGACTGAACAAACGACCAACGTACCAACAACAACCTGTGGCCCAGCACACCCTTGGTGCCACAGCATCTAGGAGAGCAGCAGCTTTCCGGCTTGTTGTCTTTTGATGTTTTTTTTTGATTGGGGGTCTTTCTTCCGCAGATTCTCATGGCTTTCCTGAAAGCTGTCCTTGGCCTCTTGGGACTGTTTGGCATCTTCGGGCTTCTGGGCTGCGTCACGGAGACCCGGGATGCACGCATCGACGAGCGCCATGCTGTCCACAAGTGGATGCAAAATGCGAGCTTCTCCAGCTTTGTGGTTGTGCAGAGCGAAACTGCCACGTTGCATCCCAGTTTCTGGGCACGTGAGACATGGCTTGGAACTGTGGTGAGTGGTTCGGTGAAGTGGCCTGTCTCAACCTGGAGAGCCAACTTCCACTTGCTCCCATCCTTAGTCACGGGTGATGAAGCCGTTGCCATGAAGCAGCTGCTGGTTGATGCCCCGAACGATTTTGATGAGGATATCGATGGGGTCGACAAGATGGTGACCTACGAGTTCATCATTTCCAGCGCTGGTGCACGCAAGGCTCATGATCCTGTGAGGGAGTCCTTGCGTCAGCGCCTTCGAGCTATTACCGAGCCAATTATCCGAGACCGCATCCAGCCCTTCGTTTGGAAGCGCTATCCGAATGCAGGGGCTGTGTGCCATTCGATGATCCGCCGCTACTTGCTGCACGAGCGTCGTACCCACGACACACACTGGGATATTCCCTCGTATGTCTCTGTGGTCGTCAGCCTGGATTCGTCGGGCCGCGACTTTGACGGAGGTTTTTTTGTCACCACCGGCAACGGTGAGAAGTCTTTCATTCCTTTGCAGCAAGGCGACACCGTCGTACATCAGTCTGATCTTCTTCACGGAGTGCATGTCAAGGCAGGAGAGCGATGGAGTTGGGCCATGTGGTTCCAGGACTCGAGCGACTGCAGCTCACAGTCGGCCGACTGGTGGAAAAAAGAGGCAGAGGGAGGCGATCCCGTCGCCCAAACGCTTCGCGCAATGCGCGCGGCCACACCCGAAGAATCCTGGACCTGGCTAGAGACAGCGGCCAATAGCGGCTTCCCTCGTGCCCAGCTTTACTTCGGGAAGGCAATCGAGGATGGTCTCCGAGGCAAGCCAAACTCCGATCAGGCCTCCTACTGGTACGAGCAGTCCCGCCAAGGTGGTGAGATTGACTCCTGCTATTATCTGGGGCTGGTAGAGAGGCGTCGAGGCAATATGAGTGGGGCCGTGCAGCTATTCCGACAGGGTGCCATATCTGGCGAGCCCAATGCAATGGGACAGCTGGCAACCGGATATCAAAACGGAACCGGCGGTCTTCCCGTGGACCTAGATCTTGCTACGGAATGGTTCGAACGGGCTGCTGACTTCACCGTCGAGGCCATGTACCAGAGTTATGTGCTCTATTCCGAGGCCACTCCGAAGCGCGGGAAAAATCGAGGGAAGGCCCTGTTGCACTTGGAACGCGCCGCACGGATGGGCCACGAGATGGCAATGAAGAAGTTTATTGAGCCACTGGCCCGGGAAGGCAACTGGGAGGCCGTGGCTCCGTGGCTGATCCGCATTGAATCCAAAGCAGCGCTGTCACAGTTCGTGAAGTTGCACCAGCGTGGTGTTCAGATAAATGCCTTCACCCTGTTCCGGGCAGAACAGGTCCTGCGAGACTTGGCAGAGCAGGGCTTCGAGGATGCACGTGATCTTCTGAATCAGCTGTTGAGCCCTCGTGCAGCGGCGGCGGCGGTGTCCCCAAAGATGCAAGAACTGTAGCTGCAAGAGCACAGGAGCCGATGAGTTCCCACTCGGCGCTGTTGGCCTTCTCCAGTCCTTCCGTTCTTACTTCTGCGAGGGAGGACCTGCTATTTGATGAGCTGACCACGACGGAACGAGCAGCAGCGCCAGTTATCCTTGTCGCGATGGTCCTGGACATTGCTGGACGGTGCTTGCAGTTCGTGCGGCTTTCCCGATATGGTTGAACCAGGCTTGCGTTACCCGGCCTCCAGGAAGAAGCTGTGCCTGCGAGCATGCGCGCAAAAGAGGAATGTGGTGTCGAGCAGCAGCTGTGGTGCGCTTTTGCAAGGCCACCTCACCGCCCCCTTTGGCCAAGGCGCAGAGCTCAGTACTTACCACTGTTGTCATGTTTCCCCATCCCCTGGAGAATGGCCGTGACAACTGATATCCTTAGCGCCCTCGTGTTTGTAGCCGCTGCTGTCCATTGTCAGAGAGTATGTTGTCATGCTGTTGCTGCTCTCGACACGAACCTCATAATTCATAACTGTTTGTGTCACTGGCCACATATTGCCACCATTCTCGGTGACCTGGAGCAGTGCTGCTTTTGCAGAGCAAATTTTCGCTGCAGACCCGCCCGTAACAACAGAGGCAGCACACAAGCCAGCAGGGAATATGGACAGATGCTGGTTGTTTGAATTGTTTCTGCTTCTGGACATGGGCTGCTGACCAGGTGAAGCTTTCGCTTCAAGTGCTGACAAAGCGATGCAAGAGGTGTAGATTGCGTAGACAGTATTCAACGTCGGGTGTGCTGATGTGTGCCCTCGTCATCAGTTTGGGAGTTCGCATAGATGCTCCTGACTTAGGGACAGCTACTCAGCACAGTGGCCAACCTGTGTCCTGCAGGGCCGAGCCATCTATGCCTCTGCTGCCACATTGCCACAGGCTTCTCCCATACAGGCCGCTGCCATCATTGGCACCACACAGAGATTTGTTGCTGCTCTGACCAGCTCCCATATACTGTTGAAGCGGCACGAAGTTGTTCCGTTGAGACTGCTGCTCCCAGCGGTAGTGTCATCCGATACTGGCGGCATTCCTGCCAGGTTGTGGCGCAGGTGCCTCATGCGGGGCATTCCTCTATGCAGCCTTCGCAGTCCTGCGCCCAGTCACTCGGACGCTTGGAAGCGGCTGAGCCCAGGGGAGGTCCACTCGCAGGTTCAGCGCTGGCATGCTTTCTGCAGGCGGCCGTCACACACTCCTGCACCTGCACGCGCCATGGGTGTAATGCGAGCAGCGACTGGGCCGCATTCGAGTGTATGTCAAGCTTTTGCCCTTCAATACTCTTAATTTTGCTAGCCCAGTGGATCTCATTTTCTCATTTCGTCTCCAGGTCGTGTCCCCGCTCGGCCGAGCAATGAGCACCAGTGCCCTTCATGGACAGGTGCGCAGGATAGTTGCTGGTCGGAAGCTGGCGGGGTCCCGGGGTAGCTAGTTATCCGGTGAGCAACAGGCAGGAGAACAAGGCGCTTGTACTGGAGAGCCAACCATGTCTGAAAGTCCCTGGATCAGAAAGCTTTTGCATTGGTGCAGCCGCCCTTTCGGGCGTCCTGATTGCCAGCTATAAGAGAGCGCGAGTTGAGGCTTGTGGAGTAGATGTACAGTGGAGCCCATATCACCTGCACGCTTTCGCTTCTTGGGTGCTCCGCAGGGGCTAAGTTGTGCAGCATGGCGCTGCTTTTTGGGTCTGGCCTCCTTGCCAGCTGAGCCGGCTTGGCGTATTCTCTGAAGTGTCCTGCCTGCTAGCAGGTGGCGTTCCATCCTCGGCCACAGATCGCAGGGGTTCCGGGCGCGGGGCGCTTGGATCCCTCTCAGGCTCCCGGAAGAATCGAGGACATGATCCTCCGTTTGCCGAGGCAGCTGTTGCCTTGGTGCCGTGCGCCTGCGCCTGGAAGTGAGACCGACGCGTTAGCGTACAAGCTTTAACGAATAAGGCTTGCCTATAAGCATAGACCATGCAGAGGTGAATCACGTTGACAAGCAGCTAATCAGCTAATCAACACCTCATCAGATGTAGGTTCTTACAGGGTCAGCATGCTGACCTTGGGTGCTTGAACCGCTGAGAAGTTGCCGGCTATTGTGGAAGATTGTACACGCAAGTTCAGCCAGACCACGTGTTGTTGATTCGCAGACGGCCTTGATGGCAACCGGCCTCAGCGCAGAGCAAGAGCAACTAGAGCTACATACGGCATGGCTTTGCCCAAGTCCGGCCAAGCTCTTCACGAGGTAAGGCCCATCTGCCACAATTCCCGAGGACCGCGGAAAAGCTGAGGTCCCTTTTTGGCAGCTCGAAGAGAAAGAACATTTTCCGGTGCACAGATGTTCGGACATATTAGCCAGGAACTCTCCAGCGCGATTGTCTGCGCACGGTGCATTTGAAATCATGATGGCTGTGGCCGCCATGCCGGGCAAGGGTATTGTGTCATCCTGGAAGATGCCTTCAATGCAAGCATTTTCCATGGTGTGGTGGAACCCTTGGAGACTCGACTTAACGGTGGAAGCTAGCTGGAAGCAAGCGTGCACTGCCTTCTTCCTTGGGTTCCTCGCGAAATTGGTGTCACCCATGCCTAAGAACTCTGCCACTGCCTTGAGGAGGTAGATAGTCCCAATGCCAACGACCACACCGCAACCGGTCGAAAACTTTTCGTGCTGGAAGGAAAATGTTCTATGAGAAGCGGGTGCGCGGGACGGTCAGAGAGACATGTCGGGGGTGTCATGGAGAATGTTCTCCGGCGCAGTCCGCCATTTGCAGCAAAGACTGTACGTGGCAGACATGGATACAACAAATCTCAATGCGTCAGCCGTCAGCCCACTCCAAGCACAGCCAGCCATCTGAAGCCTGCATGCTGCGTCCGCCGGACCCTGCGCTGGGCCGAACCGCCCCAGTCGGGACCCACGCGGAGCTTGCCTTAGTTTCTCGAGGTTTGAGTCCAACATAAGGATGCTGCGCAGAAGACCGTTTTCTTGACCGATTGCCTGGATCTCAGTCGCTTTTTCGGCGCTCTATATGGCGTCCGGCTCCAGCCTTTGTCGTGGACAGCACATTTGGCAAGGTAGCCGGTGTGGAGATCAGTTACGCATCGTGGATGTTCGGGGCTTGGGACTGCCTTCGTGCCGGCATTTGCTGCTCCTTCGACTAGATGCTAGGCAGGACACTTGCAGCATGCCCTCGCGTGCTCGATTGTCACTATTTGAAGCTGGACCAGTGACAGTTCGCTCGTGGTGTATTTGAAGCTGTCTGTATCGCACCTAGGACTTGCCTCCGGAAGCGGTTGGCCACTGAGAGTGTGCAAAGCTTCGGGATCAGAGCTCCAGAGAATGAGAGAAACAGATCTTCGCAGACGCACGGACAAGGTGTCCCCGTGCAGGGAGAGAGAGGCAGTGAGAGAGTGTGTGCATCCCGGCCCTCCGATAGGCGGGCTGACGTTCAGGGTCGGGGGATTTACGACAACCGCCAGCTGCCGCATGTTGAGACCTCGGGGATGAATCGCATCCAATTGGCCCCAAAGCCTTTTCTCTCTGAAACCTATAAAAGAGTGGGGGGCGCCTTGGCACGGGTGCGGCAAGCTCGGACCTTGGACCCGCAGGATGGCAGGAAGAGAGTGTGTGCAGTTTGTTCCATGTCTTGCGAGGAAGGCTTTTGGACAGCCGTGCTGCAACCCGCGCAGTAGCCGTTCCTACGTGGACCGGGTGAGTCACTTAAACTTCTTGCCATTGAAATCATTATAGTCTGAATTATAGTGTGTGGTGTTGCCTCCTTTGCGTCGGGCTTTGAATGCTAGACCCTGTCCTTGCTGTGCGAAGTTCGAGCCACCAACACGTGCTCTCAGATCCTGTGAGATATGCCGCTTTGTCTTCTAGGGGCCATGGCCTTGTCGTGGCCAGACTATGTCTCGTAAGAGTACCTAAGTGCCGGGGATCACTTTTCTCCAGCCGTACCTCGGTAAGCCGCTTCATTCGAGCTTATCGATCATTCTCTCACTTCTGTACTCCGCGGGGTTCACTTCTGTTTTGCTATTTCTGAACAACATGGGTGGGCCTTCGACCCGAGAGGCCCAATGCCCAGGAGTGGAACTTGCAGCACAGAAACTCAGAGGTTCCTATGTCGTTTCTGCACCCGTCCACTCATTAACACAGCGGGCGGGGTGGGGGGGGTACGGGAGAGCCAATGGCCTGTGGGTCGCTAGCTGACCCCTAAGTCCGGCAGAAAAAAGAGAGACAGAGACAGAGAGAGAGAGAGAGAGGTTCAGCCACACGCAGCAGCCCATACAGGTCGAGCCGCCCGGGGGTTAACATTCGCATCCTCCAGATCCTGAACGCGGCCCTCCTCTCCTTTTGGGAGGAGGTGGCCCGCTAGTAGGGGGGCGGAGCATACTTCAGCCGTGAGGACCTCAAAGTGATCCCGCCGGACTGCCAGGACATTCCAGGCAAGGGGGAAGAGGTCTCCAGAGAACGAGGGCACAAGTACGGGTGCAGGGACGCGCAGACCCCGCCTGCCGCTTGATCGAGGTGCCCGAAAGGGCCGTGAAAGTGCGAGGGGGGCCAAAGCCCAAGCAGGATGGCAGCGAGCACCAGTGCAGACAGTACTCGACAACGAGATGGGAGGAAGAAGCCGAGAGAGTCCAAAGCGGTAGCGTGAGGGAGCTGTTGTAAATACCGTGATGCCACAAGTGTCTTGCATAGTCGTAGGAATATGGGGGGGAAATTGCACGGAGCTGTTGACGGGTTTGCACTTGTATTGATGGGTCACTGAAGCAGCTTTTCCCGCCCCGAAGTTAGGCGCCCGTTCCAAACCAGACCAGAATGGTCAAAATCCTCGATTTCCGAATGACGAACCTAGACACCTTGATAATTCGCTCTTTCAATGCACCACTTTCGGGGGATCCGTGAAACCCTAATTGGGGGAGCCGCCTTTAAATAGACGCTTGTACTGACGAGAGGGGAAGAAGCCGGCCACAGAGCCGGATCGCATGTTTTTGGCGCGGCCCCCGCACTCAGTGCAACTCAATTGGACCCTGTGGGGGCCAGACGGAGAGTCAACCGCGAGTGGACCGATGATAGTGATTGGGGGGGGCTTTTGTTGTTGCGTACTTTCTCTCCGCTGGGGCCTCAGTGTACAGTCTGTGTAGCTGCACATGTTGTGGGAGCACAGAGCAACTGTTGATCGAGAGACCGAACCTCCGACACAGTCAATGCCCCAGCTTCGTGGGGGAGCCGAAGGCCATCCGGTGGGGTGTTAGAGTCCTAGCCTACGAGGCGGGTTGGGGTTTAGTGTGCGGGGTGGGTGTGTGCTGGACGGCCTGTGCTTCTTCCTGTGGAGTTTTTATCTTTTCTCACCGCCCGAAATTCCCCGGTGGCGGGGGGGAGGGTGCTCGTGCGTCCGACCCTCCTGGCCGAGCTGAAGAAGGGAGCTGAACGGGGATCTGATCGTCCCCCATGCCCGGGAGAGAGAGAGAGAGAGAGATAGCCATTTTGGCTCAAGTGTCCGCACCTTTGCCTTGGGGGACTGTAAACCCTCCTTGGTACGGGGGGGGAGGCACGCGGTTGGCCTAAGGTTGTAAGCCTTAGGAGAGCCGTGCTGCTTTCCCCTGCGGCGCTTGAGTCACACGCCGCTGCTCATTTTGCTTAAGTGGCCCCAGGGTTTTTCGCTCACGGGACCCCTTGACCACGGCCCTCCTTCGGGGGGTGGCCCGTCAGTAGGGGGGGACCGGCATACTACATCCTAACGGAACCCAAGGCAAACTTCCTGGGAAGATGCAATGTCGACTATGCAGGGAAGCTGGGGGATATGCAAACCCGGCATGCGGAAGGTGCATGTGAGAAGCGATCCGGCGTGTCGGCTGCACGGAGTTACAAGCTTGGCCAATGTCTCCGTGGCCAGCCCAAAAGCAAAGCCACGAGCACAAGAAGGCGAGGATGGGGGGGATGCTAGCTCCTCTTCCAGACGTGCGCCAAGCCTTGACCGCATGGTGCAGCACGAAACACGTGGCGGACTTCACCTTCTCTTCCACCCAAGTCCGCTCGATGTATGGATCGGGCGCAACGTACAGCACAACGATGAGACCGGGGAGCTCTACGACGAGAAGGGGGAGCCGCTGGGGGAGAGCGACCGGGAGGCCTATGCTGGCTATAGGGGGAGATTTTCTCAACGTCGAGCCCTAGGAGCAGCAGCAGACAAGTTGGTGAAAATCACGGACGAGTTCATGCCCCGCATCACCAACGAGACGCGTGCCTTCATAATGCGTTTCCCTCACCGCATCCCGAAACTCCTGAAGGATGCCCGCAAGGTGAAGAAGAAGAAGCAAGCACAGCGGGGGACGCGGGCAGCGCAGCACCAAGCCACGAAGGGGGACCCACAACGCGTACCAGACGAGGAGACCGTGCCGACCACAGCCAAGCCGACAGAGACAGCCAGCAGCTCAAGAGGGGCGGCAACGACCAGTGTGCAAAGGGAAGACAGTACCTCGGATACACCACCAGACTGGGGAAGTGAAACCAGCCAAGCAGATGAGGACGGGGAGGCGCCACGGCGCGCAGACGACGACGACCAAGGTGCAACCCCGGGGGAACACAACGAGGAGGACTACCACGGCTACCAGGACGCTGACTCACAATGGCCGTGGGGAGCAGAAGGCAGACCTTCAGACCGGGAAGCCAACCAAACGAAGCCAGCGGAGCCACTGGGGGAACCTCCAAGAAGGCACACAGTTGACCGCAGGAGACCCGCAGAACCAGAAGGAGAGCCCAGAGCGCTGACGGGGGAACCGCGGAGCAAAAGGCCGCACCAGTTTACAGACCCAAGTGCTGCAGCACAACGTGGTGCCAGGGGGAGACCGACAACGAACCTGGTGCCGAGCATAGGCTGGCAAGTGAGGGAGGTACAGGAGTACATGGCCCGACGAAGAGTTGGGGGAAGTAACGCCGAGGAGCCGCAGTGAGTAAAGTGAGCGCAAGAAAAAGTTTTCCGAGTTTGAGTGCGAGGGGGAGAGAGGGGTGAAGTGCCTTGTGTTGAGCTCCTCTTTCCTTCCTTGGCCCATTTCATGGGGATTTCTTCATAGTTGACCCTTGCCGGAGGGATGCATGTGCCCTGTACCATATATGTTTTTTAGCGCAGTCCTTACCGCAACTCGGGGGATTGAGCCTTGCTGGGGGAAGCAAATGGGAACGCTTTTCTGTACCATATCCCTTCCAGAAGCGTTTGAACAATGCTGTCACGATTTGGCAGCTCGCTCCGCCTCTCTGCCAATTCATTGCAAACCCGTCTTTTTGACGATGTCCGATCCGCCTTCTACAACAATTCGTCACCCCGACTGCTTCTGGCAGGAGGGGAATTCGGCCGGCTTTTTTCATGCCCTCCCGAACCTGACTAGGCTAAGGACTGTAAGCCGCAGGGGCGCGGGGACGAGGCGGGGGTTGTTTCTGTGTTTAGTGTTCGGGGGGGCTTTCTGCTTGTATGCCCAGAGCACACTGGGTTGTACAATGCCATAGTCTGGACTACCCCAAAGACCAGCCACTCCATAATACAGGGGGTGAGCTGGGCGGGCCTAGGCCTGGGGGGTGCGCGCGACCCCTTACGCCCTGCAGAAAGAAAGAAAAGAGAGAGAGAGAGAGGGGGGCTCCCCCCTTAGCCTTCGAGGCGGGTTGGGGGTTAGGCTAGTGGTTGTCGGGGAGAGCCGGTGAGTTGAGCCACAAGAAGTCTCGGTAGCTCTTTCTGTCCTTTACCCCCCCCAGTGCGCGGTAACGCGCGAGGGGGGCGCGGACCTCGGATCGCGCTTCCCTCTGTTTGTGCTGAAGAAGAGAGAGAGTTTTTGGCGGGAGCCCAACACCTGCAGTACCAAGTGGAGTGGGGGGGGACCCAACAATGTTCAACTTACGCACTTTCTTTGGTTAAAAAGGGGAACCCACCCACCACCCTGAATAACAGGGCACACACTCCTGTACAGCTGAGCTCATCCACACAAAATAGTGGATGGGGTAGCGCACCTGCGCGGGGCGGGAGGGCTGCTCCGGCCTCAAACCCCGAGCAAAGCAAAGCAAAGTTATTTTGGGGGAGCCGGAGCAAGAGGGTGCCCTTGCTTTTACCCTGGCGAAAGAAAGAGAGAGCTGAACTTCGGGGTGAGTTCACACTGGCACTCGGAGGAACCCTTCTTTCCTCCCCGAAAATTGGCCGAGGTGACAGACCGCCCCCCAGGGACCCTAAACCCCTTCCTTCGCAAGCAAGCAAGCAAGAGAGCTGAACTGCCTTCTGGCTGCGTGCAAGCAAGAGAGAGAGTTGTGTGTGCGTGTGTGTGTGCGCGATGCCCGTGATATCCCGTGATTTAAGGACGTGTCGAAGTCTTTCCACAAGGGTGTGAGCGAGTCATTCGTGGCCCTCGACCCAGTGTATGCCACCTGGTTTTTTTGCGCTGTCCCGAAGCCGCTTTAAAGCGTTGTCACAATGTCGCTTCTTGCGGCCGTCGTCGGACTCTGATTCTGCACAGCCGTTGGAAGCTCAGGTGGTGCCACCCAGTGCTGAGGAGCCGGAGAAGCCGAGCCAAAGTCTCTTGCCCGATTCGGATTCGCAGAGGTGTCAGTTCGAACTTCATGTCGTGCCAGTGACATGTGCCCGCCGTTCTGCACCCGTCAGGCTGCGTTGAGGCCAAAGGATTCCTGCCCCAAAAACCTTCTGCAAAGCTCGTCTTGTTACACGTAGCTCGGGGACGCCAGTCCTTCGTGGCTCCAGGTTCTCAGCAGGATGCGCCCAACCAGGCTCGGTCCTTGCAAACGGCTGACATCTAAGAGCTGCAGAAACAAAGCTTGCAAAGCAGTGTCGGTTGCTCTAGCAGGACGTCACTGGGGTGACTGCAGCATGTTTGCTTTGGGTCTTTTGGGCTGCGCTCCTCCGGACGGCACTGCGCAGGACATGTTCCGTTTCCCCTCACTGCCCAGCTGCAGGCACAACCCTGGGTGGCACCTTTCGAGCAGGTGGCGCGAGTGGAGCGGATCATGGTCTCGCCACCCAGCTTCTGTGCGGAAAGCTGCCGATTGCAGATTGTTGAATGCAGTTGGGATCGGCCGGAATGGTCTCTGTTTGGCACTGTGAGAACCGATACCAGTGCGATCACTGTGGTGTAGACTGTGTAGACCTTTGTGGAAAGATCGCTTCACTCGCTAGATCTGTCGACTGTCGTCCTTGCATATCAGGTCGACATGCCATCTCAGCCTTCACCCCTGCTCAAGTCCTGCATGACAGTCTCCTAGGAACGGTCCCACTATCCGCTGTCAATCAGCTTCGCATTGCGCAATTTGAATTGGTAGCGGTGTTAGCCTTCACTGTCGCCCTTCACGGAGCTTCGCCTCATGGCCTAATCCCGATCTTCTTCTGATCAACTGATCCAAGGCCGTTGCATCTTGGATATTTGTTGAATTCTACAGAATGAGTTTGAGCGGAAGCCACGCAGACCGCCAGATCACCCTTCTTCAACACACCACAGACCGGTTAGTTTACCTCAACCAAGGCCCTTGCCGCCGGCCAGTCCGGGCAGGATCATCCGGTGTGTAGCGTCCTGAGCGTTGTAGGTTTCGTTCTTAGAAGATTCGTGCACATGTTGGAAGAAGCTTGGAGTTGGAGGCTCCAACTGCCTGAAAAATGTTGTTGCGGAAGTGGAGAGGCTGGCCAGCGAGGCCTTGCGTGTGACAGCTATGCAAGGGCCATGTAATCGTTGGATTTTGTTGAATGAGTTCGGCTGCATGGCTTATTGAATTTGCATCGCTAGATGCCATCGCAGCACTCAGCTTAGACACGCAGAGGGTAGATCCCTTGGGCCGTTTGGGCCACCGTGGCGAAGACCAGCGAGGCCATACCCGTTTTCAAGGCTTAAGTCATGAGTCATGAGGGAGATCAATGCAGAATCCAAGCTTTGCCACGAGCACTCGCTCCGAAGAGGGTTTGCAGTCCAGGTCCCATGGAGACTCATGTCCAGCTCGTGGTTTCGCTGCCCTCGATAGCAATGCTCTTGGGCTCCATGGCTGTCTTTGTGTCTGTGGCTTAGCACGGCTGCTGGTGATCCTTGCAGATAGGATGCTGCGATGCCAGGCGACTTGTGGCTTGTCGGTATGCTTAATTGCCGATCAAGGTGCCGATTGCCCGATACGATCCAGGCAGGATTCCAGATGTTTTCAGCAGGCGCGGCCGATGCGGATCTTCTTTTCTCAGCCGTCGCTTGCGGATCATTTTTGAGGCCTTCTGATCTCCGCTGTTGGCAACGAGCTCCTGCCACTGCTGTCGCCCAAAAGCTCAGACACCTCGAACTTGGTGTCCACGGTGGCGCTTGTGATTGGCTTTGTGATCGGCCTGATATTTATGTTCCTTGGAGGGAATCTCCACAAGTAAGATATCTCCTTTGAGATCTAACCGTAAACAGGTTCGGTCTCGGATACCTCACAGAGAGCATGGAAGAAGATGAAGACGAGGATGCCATGCCTGCTCATGCCTGCCACTGGTACCATCATCTGCGACTTGAGCGCCCTTCGAGATTCTTTCAGCTGCAAAATGAAAAGCACAGGAGCAGCCGACGCACAGGAGAACTCACAGCGACATCGAGACAGCGCCTTGCTGCAAGTGGTCCAGGGGAAATTTCGTTGCTGGGGCTCATCGTGGGGGTGTCCCAAATGATAGAAACTCTGTTCCCAACAGTGCTCTGGGAGCTTGGAGTGTGGAGGCGCTGCTCGATGTCGATGAAGCCGACCGGACGAGGGCGAAGGCTCCTGCTAGCCTTTGCGGGCTTGGGGCTATTTCTGCGTGTCGGTTTTTGTATACAAGGCTGGCTCCCGCTAGTGCCTTCCTTCGACTGCCGGCTCGCAGTGTCTAGCAGTATGTCTACGTCTCCTTTACCTTGCATTGCAATCGGTCTCTGCCGCCTCTGATCCAGGAAGGCTTCCAAGCAGAAACTGCTGAGATTCGGAGGGAGGTTCAGCGACACTTGGCCAAGCGAAGCCCATGTGTCAGATGGTGCGTGAGAGGGCCCCGCTATGGCAGACGGCACAGGAGTCTAGTGTTCAACCAGATGTAACTGATGTAACTCATTGCAGAATGCAGCTGAGGGTTGCAAACTGTTCTGCAAGACGGCTGCCAGAATTCCATTGATGAGATCCTACATGGCCTGGAGCACCTCGCTTCAATAGCATGCAGATCTTCCAGCATGCATTCACATCTGCTGGGTACACATGTCTATATCAACCAGTCGAGATCGTTGACCCTGCTTCTGGAGCATTTCAGGTATCGAGTTCACAAGGCCACACGCGTGCTCTATGTCCGAACAGGGATCGACGACTACAATCACAAAAGGCACCTTCCCTACTTGTATTTTTCGGTCGACACTGAGCATGCAACCTGGTTCGACACATGTGTTGGGAGGATGAAAGAACATGGGCGAGAATTGGATCACGCATCAGTGAAACTCCAAGGCCTGCGGTTGTAGCCGACAGCAGGAAATACGAGTGGCTTACCATTCTGAAAACTGACAGCAGGTTGCTGCACCTTCTTTTGCTTTCCTCAGCATTGACATGGCAGGCTTCGACACATTCCAAAAGGCGAAAGACGACCTCAAAGCGTTTCAGGCTTCGCGAAAAGCGGAGAGAAGACTGGAGTTCGTGAGTCGAAGTGCGAAGAGGCTTGCCTGGAGCATTTGCATGGTCACGCGGAGCGTGTACCTCACTTCCGGCGGTGGAAGGCCCTTGCGAAGTGGCTCGGAGCAATCAGAGAAGTGTTGCGCGCCTGTCCCTTTCCCTTGGCGGGGAGTGTGCCCTCTTTTTGGATGTTTTCGGCTCCCGGTCTGCCAAGGCCAACCGAGGAAGCTCAGCTGTCGGAGCGGCTGCCGCTTCCTTTAGTGGGTGCAGCTGGTGCCCCAAGATGACTAGTGTCTTGCCAGAGCGACTCAGCTTGTCCACCCTGCAGCTGGAAGATGCCCCGAGGTCACGGTAGATGCTGCAGTGGACGGGCTGTTGATCGGCTTCTTGACGGCATGTGAGGGGAAGACTTTGTGTTTGGGCGAGTTTAGGGTTTAGGTACATCCATCTTCCTATTCTTCTATCCTCACAAGCGACTTGAAGGGTGAACCCGGCAAAGGCTTGTCCTACGCAGCATCTCCGAGCATCGTGGCTGATCATCTTTGGCATAAGAGCTGCTCTCTAGCAGTACTGAATGGAGAAGCATCCAAGGTGCGGGTATTGCCATGGCAGCTGCAACCTGCATAGCCATGACCTTTGTCCGGGGGTGTCGAGAGGGAGAGGCACTGCTCCCTGCTCCTCCACAGCTCAGGAAATGGGCTTCTTGGGCCTTTCCTTCTGTGCCTCTCTGCAGAACGCCACGCGCTCGGCCACTTGGCTGATCGCCACAGAAGACTGGAGAGTTCTAGATCCAGAGAAAAGCTATACATATCCAGAGCAGGATGTTCAAAGCATTATGTCGGCGGTGCAAAGTGTGCATACCCAGCAACCCTCGGATTCTTGGATGTCTGGGAGCGCAGCTCCAGCTGTGATTGCATGTGTAATGATTTCAGCTTATTTTGTCATGCGCAGATGGGCTTGTCGACGAGTGTACCGACGAGGTAGAGATTGAAGGGAAAGGTCCAGGGAAGCCGTAAGATAAGTCGCAACTGGCTGGCTCGTGCCCCCAATGTAAACTCATCTAGCCTTTCGGTATGCACGGCGCTGCAGAAAATGCAATGCAGCATCCGAGCGACAGGCAGACAGCCCGCGAACACTCAGGCGTGGAAGATCGTGATAGTAGCCCTGCTGCCGCCCGTGATCTTGGTGCTGTCCGGCGAAGCAGGACACAGGCATCAGACGTCCCGTAACGACATTGTGAGAAGCCTGGTATGACCTGTAGACGAATCGAGGCGCGTGTGCATCTGGCAGGCTGGGAAGGATGTGCTCGGAGAATCCTGAGGTCTTCATTGCCGGCTCCCAAGAAAAACGTTTCTAGCCTGGGAGGTTCTGCTGGTAGGCACATTTGAACTTAAGACCGAAGACCAGCCTGAGCCTGGCCCAAAAAAGCCAGACCGAGCACTCCAGGGTTTCATCAGCTTCTCCATCGTTGCCTTGCTCTTCCTCGTGACACAGGCAGCGTGGCATTGAGAGAGTCAAGCAGAGCTACCATGCACTGCACCTCACAGGAGCTCCTAGTCGAAGCACAGGAAGTTGCAAGTGGCTCCAAGCTGATCAACGTCCGCGGCCCCCGGTGTACGGCATGCCCCCATGACAGAGCCAGTTGTGAGCCGTAGTCTTGCTTCGCAGGCGATGTTCTTCTTCGGACTTCTTGCCGGGATACTCTTGGAGATGCTTGGACCAAATAGCTTCTTCCATCCCATAGCTTCCGGGGCATTCCCCGTCGACCGGTCTTGACAAGCTTTTCAGTACTGTAGCAGCATCCACTGTTTCATTTTCAAGCGTCAGATGTAAGGAACTTCGTGTGATGACTGGGGCAAGTGCCGCATACTGACATGACAACCTGCAGGTGCCGTATTATGCCTCTAGCGTGAAGAGGTCTTGCAACCGAAGGTCGCAAGACTGTTCCACGATTCAGGCTTCTGTAGGCTTTGCCGGCACGCGGCACTCATCGTACTCACAGCGCTGCAAGGAATTGGAGTGAGTAGTTTCAGAGATGCTGCGCTCCGTCAAAGCCTGCGTCTCTGGTAAATGCACAGCTCGTTTTTCCAGACCAGGACTTGCAGAGAATCGTCTCTGAGGCTTCCCTGGCAGACTCAAGTCAGGGAGAGAAGCTTGGGAGATATCTCTTCGAGGCCGAGGTGAGCGCAAATCGGTGGCCGGCTAGACCCCTTTGCTTGAAAGTCAGAAGTCTGTGAAAAATGAACCGTTGCCAAGCTTGAAGTTGTTGAGATCGGTTGAGATGAGCCAGTCTTCTAGCTTGCGCCTCTTCTTGCCTCTTGCCGTAGGGCTGCCGAAGAAAGCCGCACCTACAACGAGGCCCTGGGTTTCCCGGTCCGGGCGTGACGTGTGAGGGTGATGCCTTCCAGATGCCCGCATGCGACGAGGCACTCCAGCGCCTAAAGGAGGAGCTCGCCGCCAATGACGAGGCGAAGTGTCAACGTTTCTTAACATTCAGGTTTGCTCGCGTGGTCCGTGTAGTATTTCAGCAAGGCTCAGCACAGCAGACCCACAATTGGCTACATGTTGTTCGGGTGTGATAGCGCTGGATCCACACAGGCAGCGCTCGAAGCCGCTCAGTCAGCATTCTTTGCGCTCTTATCCGGGCTGCAAGTCATTACTCTTATCCTCGCGGAGTGGTTTAGGCCGAGATCTCTGAGATGGAACGGCAAGAAGAGAGCCTTCTCAATGAGTTGGAGGTGCAGTAACGATGCCAGATGCAGCGTTCCAGAATTGCTGCTGCAGTACTTCAGAGCAGCAGGCGTGCAGAAAAGAGGAGGCGGAACTGATGGCCGGAGCCCCAAACAGCCTGCAAGACTTTATCGTGTTAGCTTAAAGTATCTTGAAGCTGCATCAAGTCCAAGTCAGTCATCTTTCCGTCCAGTGCTCGCAGCTGCAACAAGCTGCTCAGGGCGAGCTTGAGCGCCAGCGGCAACTGGAAGAACAACTTCAGAAGGAGGCATTTCTGATGTCGCAGAAACTTCCATGAGAGGTTTAGAAGTTTAGCTCATAGTTCTGAAAGATCTGGAGGAAGACGATTTTTTTTTTTTTTTTGCAGAGTGCCAGTTGGACATCGAAGAGACAGAAGAGGACAAGCACGAGCATAAGCACTCGCACGTGGTCTGAACTTTCGGCAAGCTTGGCCCGTGAAGGAGCGTGCTGCTACGTCTGCAGCTATCCGATATGCCCGGTCCCCGATGGCAACTTGAAGAACCGTGCCAGGTTGTTGGAATTGACAGATGAGTTGAATTGAATTGTTTGCGTAGAAGCTGGGCAGCTTGAGGCATCGGCGGAGCTGACACGGCTCCGGAAAACCAACGTGCTGAACGCACTTCTGGCCCACTTGCGGGTTTCTGCTTGAAAATTCCGCGCGAAAGGTGCAGAGAGCTCTGATTTGAATAGGCATCTCTGTAGGATGGGCTGCTTCGCGCTTCCCGAGCTTGCGCCTCTGCAGCAGCAAAGTGCAGCGTGAGAAGATGCCAGGAGATGTTCCACATCTCCCAGGACGATGAAATACTATCTATTGACACAGTCATACAAGGTCCATCGTTGTAAGCTGCTAGAACCCACTGCTAGAAGCGACGTTATCATGGTGACAGTGGCACACTCTGGCAGACAACATGGCCTCAAGATTCTTTGCACGGCCTTGTGGCCTTGTGTTGGTTTCGCCTGTAGCTGTGTGGACATGGTACTTCGTGTCAATTGCCGTCGCCATTAAAGCTCGGACCGAGATCTTCCCTGCCGAGCATCCATTGAACGACAGATGTCCACGTCTAGCAGCCGTCTAGTGTAGCAGCCTGGCTGGTGAGAAGCTCGTCGCCCCAGCGCAGCCATGGGGTCAAAGATGTGGTCTCACTGGCCCCTGGATTGCATATGGCATATGAGTGCTCTTACGCTGCCTAAAGAAGTTCTTTCAGCTGATCAGGCTTCTGGTCCTCGTGCAGGGCCTCAGTGCTTTGTTGGCACTGCTTTTGCGCCTGGCTGCGCCGGGCTTTTGCTGTGTCCTGAGACTGTCAGGACATGTCTTGAAACCTTCAATGGATCTCTAAGTTTTGCATTGCCCCAAATGTGCTTAGGTCGAAGCAGCCAAGCAGGAGTTGGAGTCTGCGTGTGCGAAGGTCCGCGGCTCTCGAGCTGCCTTAGTTTCCTTGTAGGCCTCTCTAGTTTGAGGTCCTGCAACCCTGAATCCGCCGGACACGGAGTATTGCTATCGAGATCAGATGGCTTTCCGTCACTCGGCCAGCCTCAGAGCCTGCGAGCCAGAGGTGTGTTGGGTGAAGACTCGAAGACCGCTGCAGGTGCCGAGTTCTCTTCGATCCTTATATACATTTTGTGGCCAGGTGGCACCCACGTGCGCAACACGAGCGCATCGCGTGTGCATCGAATGGAGTCATTTTCGGCGGTCCTTTTCGGATGACGTCTGACATCCGTGCTTATGTCGCTTTCGACTCCCACCCAGGCTGGCCATCCTAACGGTGCAAGGCTCGCTGGGCTCTCTCTGGCGGGCACAGGGCTTGGCCCACCGCGTGGCTGTCCTACTGCGTCCCAGCTGCAGTTTGTCCCAGTAGCTAGTCACTCAATCAAAACTGGTTTGACTTTTCATGGCGCAGTCCTTTATTTTTAAGGCTGATTGCCACGGTGCAGCATCCCGTCTGCACCTGGGTGCAAGGCATCGGGAATTGGATTTGCATGGAGAGGGCAGCTTTCGAATCTGGCTGTCCAGTGTGCCTGTTTTGGATTGTGGTTCTTACATGCGCGAGCTCAATCGCGCAGCTCACTATTGCAGACCCTTGCATTAAGGCTTGTGCTGCTGGTGGTCACCCTTTGCCTCCCATCTGGCTTATTTGTGGCTGTTGAGGATTTCGGGATGTCTGCCCGGCATGATTAGCTCGCAAGCCGCAAGACTGCCTCAGCTTGACAGCCTCGCTGAAGGTTTGCGGCTGCAGCTTACCGCGTGCTGCAGGCCGAGAGAGAGAAGTCAGAAGTCCCGGGCCGCGGGTCCGGTCTGCAATGGCCGCTGAGGCGGTCCTCTTCATGGACTGGGCCTACAACCTCAATGACCGCCTTTACAGCGGTGCCGCAACTCGGAGCAATGGGGACCATGGCTAGCCCATGCTAGCCCAAGATTCTGGCTCATCCTCGCCAGGTCCAGATGAGACAGCGGCTTATCAGCAGTGATGTGCGGGACTGAGAGAAGCTGCCTAGAACGCAGGCTGGTAAGCCAACGTTGAAGATGAAAGTCGAGGCCTATAGCTGGCGCTCGCGCATCATGGTTGCCGCCTCTGTTCTATTGCTTCTGGGCTCGTGCGGACCCCAGCGCAGTGCTGAGGAAAGGTAGTTCGATTTAACGGATGTCGACTGGAATTTCGGCAGTACTGTAAATCAGCAGGCAAGTGCTGCCGCTCTCGCACATGTGGTACCGATCGTCGATCGTTGAGTCTTTCGTCTGCGTCCGTCGTGGATGAAAACGCCTCACCAGGCTCGCAGCAGCCATTTTCCTGTGCATGCACGAGCCCGAGGCCTGTGCTTCGCAAGCTATGTGCAGCAGACGCAGATTTGTGTCTGCTTAGTTGTCACAGGTGATCTGGTGTGTGGTGATATCTTTCATCTTTTCCGTGCTCCTGTTGGGAGTGAGCATAACAACCTGGTGCGAGCATGGCTCCCTGATGACTTCCTCGGCTCCTTGGCTGTGCACTGTCATGTCTCTTGTCAGGAAGCCGTATATTCAATTAGTCAGCTATGGCTTGGTCTGTTGGTTTTGGTTTTCCGAGGTCATGCTGGCTTACAACGTCTATCTCTGCCACCAGGTCGCGGAAATCCGGCCTGACAGGGCTGCTCCGTTGGAGGATGATGACGTTCCGACCACGCTGTGTTCCAGCAGCACGCCAGAGCAGTTGCAAGAGATTGCAAGAAAGCACTGGCACTCCGAGGTATGGCCTGCTTGTGCCGGCCTGTTCCCTTGCTTACTTCGCCATTAGCAGCAGCCCTGCCAGGCGCCTCTCCCACTCTCTCTCCCGCTTGTGTCCGCTCCGCCTCCCGTCCTTTCCCCACGCTAGGCACCTTGCTGGTCGCAGTGCAGCAGCCGTCGATGAAGATGACGACTTTGTCGCCTGTCAGCAACCGTTCGCTGGAAGTACGTTCCTGTCGTTTGCTCTTCATGAGCTGAGGACCCCAGCGACTTCTTGTTGCGCTGTGGAGTCCATTTCCTGGCCGACTTCTACGTAACCTCGTTGCTGGCCCCACGTGCCTTTCGGCTGCCTCCAATAATGGCAGTGCAACATTTGAATGTGAGTTTCAATCACGCACAGGTGAGTTGGCTCAGATTCAACGTGCGAGCGGCTACAGTCTTTGTTCCTTGGCCAAACTGCCCGGATCAGGTGCAGTACCAGCTGCCAAGGTCCGCCGTGATGCTGCGATGTGCTGAGGTCTGTATCGCGGTGTACGGCTGGACCTTGGTGGCCCCCAAGGTGTTGTCCAATAGATCATTCTGACTTTGATGCTGGCTCTCCGCTTGGCTGCTGGACTTGCTTAGCCGACCTGCTGCGTTGCAATACCCGGTGGCAGACATTTCATAACATAGGAAGTGCATCTGAGGCTGCGGCTTCCCATCCAGAACACCCGCGGTGCTCGATATACTTGAAGACTTCAATCCAAGAAGAGACTTCCGCTTGATGATCAAGACGACCACCTCGAATTGCCTCAAACAAGATTCGTGATGAGCATGCAGGATCCTGGACAATGGATACCTGGCCCGAGAGAACTGTCGTCGCTCACCGGCCGGAAATCAGCCTGTCGGCTCCAATCTGTTGCGCTGGGTCACGTGGGCCCTGGTGTGCACCAAGGCCCTGACTGTCCATATCCAAGGCCCTGACTGTACATATGCGTGGTGAAGTGCCAGCTACAAACCGCGATTGCACGTACCAGGTCTTCCCAGGTACATTACCTGCGTAGGGAAACGCAATTTTCTGTCATTCGGCTATATGGTCGTCGTTGCCTTCAGGACGGGCCTTTTGGTACAATCAATGGCTTTCGGATGCTGTGCAGCAAAGATTTTTGTGGCACGTACCCACATGTCCACATGTCGCGCTACACCGGGCTATCAGTGTGGGTGCTGAGTCCGTCAAAAGCCATCAAGGATGGGACGTCTACCAGAACAGCCAGTGCCATGGGAAGAGGTGGATCCGCTCCACGCTGCATCGCTGAGCGGCGACACATTTCGCCTCTACGTGCAGGTCAATGCTGCTTGGGGACAAGCCTGTCTCCTGCTGGATGCTCTTGTTTGCAGCTTATGATGCAGTGAAGCTTGTTCTTTTCTGGTGCGACGAAGCGTGTCTGGCGTTTGGATCTCTGCTGAAGGTGAAGAAAGCCAACTTGCCGACTGCGCAGTCTCAGTATAGGCCCTCCGACCTGCAGAGTGCAGAGTGTCCGGCACGGCTTTGAGGAGAGAACGCCTTCATCGGAAAGCAGTAGTCGGACTCGGCTGCAAAGCCCTATGTAAGCAGGTTAGCATCCAACTCTTCGTTCACCGCTATTTATCGGTCGCATGCATCGGCCTCGCAGAAGCAGCCTTCGAAGGACAAACTGGCCCTGTGCACAGTCTGCGGCACTCCAAATCGACTAAGTCGCCGCTCCACCCAAATCCCTGGACCCTCATTCTGTGATGTGACAGGCTTGTGCCCCGTGGCAGCCACTCGACCATCAAGGCCGCAGCCTGCGTAGCTTAGGAAGACTCAGAGAGCTGCAGTGCTTGCGCATGGAGCAGTCTGCAATGTCCGATGATGAAATATAAAGCATAGAACACACTACTGCTGTTAACTATCGCTGAACAGACTGCTGTGTTGTTGTTGTTGTTGTTGTTGTTGTTGTTGTTGTTGTTGTTGTTGTTGTTGCTGTTGTTGTTGTTGTTGTTGTTGTTGTTGTTGTTGTTGTTGTTGTTGTTGTTGTTGTTGTTGTTGTTGTTGTTGTTGTTGTTGTTGTTGTTGTTGTTGTTGTTGTTGTTGTTGTTGTTGTTGTTGTTGTTGTTGTTGTTGTTGTTGTTGTTGTTGTTGTTGTTGTTGTTGTTGTTGTTGTTGTTGTTGTTGTTGTTGTTGTTGTTGTTGTTGTTGTTGTTGTTGTTGTTGTTGTTGTTGTTGTTGTTGTTGTTGTTGTTGTTGTTGTTGTTGTTGTTGTTGTTGTTGTTGTTGTTGTTGTTGTTGTGTTTGTTGTTGTTGTTGTTGTTGTTGTTGTTGTTGTTGTTGTTGTTGTTGTTGTTGTTGTTGTTGTTGTTGTTGTTGTTGTTGTTGTTGTTGTTGTTGTTGTTGTTGTTGTTGTTGTTGTTGTTGTTGTTGTTGTTGTTGTTGTTGTTGTTGTTGTTGTTGTTGTTGTTGTTGTTGTAAGCCTCTCGGCTCAGGAAAGGTCAGGCTAGTACAGTTGCCTTTTTCCTTTCTTGCCATGGCATTTGTCAGCGCCTGAGCAGTCCCGGTCCCAAGTCCGGGAGGGAGTATTAGATTTACAGCTCTCTAACATCTCCCAGAGGTGAGGGTTGTCGGTATTGCGAAGCCGACAGGAGCCGTACTCAACATGAGTGCTGCGAAACAGCCTAGTGGTTCGACCAAGCATCAGCCCGTTCCTAAAGGGAAGGGTAAACGCTCTTATCAAAGGGCAGCACGTAAAGCTCTGCTTGAAGGTAGTGCGGTCTACAAGGGAAAGACGATGTCGTCAACAGAGCTTGGAGTTGCTCCGGCACATGTAAAGCCCACCAATCCCGGCAGAAGGACTCGGCCTTCGAAATTTACAGAAGATAAGAATCTCAGCTATCTATCCTGGAATGCAGGATCTCTCACAACAGCAGTTTGGGAAGAGTTACTCTCCGTACTGCAAAGTGCCGCATTTCAGGATGTGAAGCTGGTAGCAATTCAGGAAACACACTGGAGGGGCTCTTGGCAATTCAGCAAGTCAGGCTGGCACGTGATCAGCTCTGGTTCCACAGGGGAGAAGGGAGCCGGGGTCCTCATAATGGTGCACTCCACGCTGTGCAAGTCACAGGATCTTCGCTACAACGAGGTTGTTCCAGGAAGAGTTCTCCAGGTCCGGGTGCCGAGCAACGGCATCTCACTGGACGTCTTCAGCTGCTATCAATACGTTTGGCGCTCTAAGGAGACAGTCGCTCAGAATAAGGAAACCCGGAAGCAGACCCTTCACGCCCTAAGTAAGTCCATCCGAGCTGTTCCCAATCGCAACACTCTCCTTGTGCTAGGAGATTTTAACTCCTCGCTCAAAACCGACAACAAACACGTAGGGCCATGCACGATCCAGGCTTGCAGACTCGGGCATCGCGGATCTAAGGATCTCCAGACCCTACTGTCGGAGCACCAGCTAGTCGCAACCAACACTTGGGGAGTGCATAGACCAGCCACCCACGAACAAGGCAACTCTGTTTCACAGATTGACTTCTCGTTTGTCAGGATTGCACAGTCCCAAGGCCCCGCCAGGTTTTGCCGGCCACTAAGGACCTTCCCAGTTGCATCCTGGAGGGATGGTAGTAGGCATTTCCCCCTTCTTGGTAAACTGAGGCACAGCAGGAGATACTCCGCCCAAGCCTCAAAACCCTATGACCAGCAGGCAATGGAGGACTGCTACAGACACCGTTCCCCGAAAATACAGGCATTTGCCAGGGAGGTAGACTCCCTCCTTCAGGATCATCCCCAAACCTGGCAGAGTCTCCATCAAGCAATGAACTCAGCCCTCGCGACTCACTTTCCCAAGAGAAAGGAAGCAGCACAAAGATCAGATCTCAGCATCTGGGAAGAGCGCTCTGTGTTGCGCTCACTCCCACTAGCAGTCAAGGTCTTAGCAGAGTTCTTGCCCGAGCTGCAGGTCCGTATGGTGTTCCGATGCTGGTGCTCGTTCTCCCAGCAAAGTGCACAGGCGAGGGTAGCAAAGCGTCACAAGCAGGAGCGGCGGCGGCAGGAAATAGATGAACAACTCCAGCAGGCAGAGCTTAAGTCCAAGCAGGACGGGAGTCATTCCCTTTACAAGGTAATCAAGCGCTTCAGGTCGGGGAGGCCCCAGGAAAGAGTTCAGCTTCGTGATTCTGAGGGTCGCTTCCTTACTGCCAAGGAAGAAAGAAGACAATTAGAGGAATATTCCCTAGACCTGTTTGGAGCAGGGGATGACTTCCCGCTTTCAGGGATACAAGGCAGCCTGCACATCACTGAGCAAGAAGTGCAAGAACAGCTTGGCACAATAAAGCTGGGCAAGGCGGTTCCTAAAGAGAGTCCTCCCGTAGTAGCCTGGCGCTCCCTAGGTCCCCAAGCAATCCGGCTAATCTCGGACACCCTTAATAGGGAAGTCACTGCAGGAAGGCTCTCGGACAGTGTCACCTCGTCACAGATCTCCTGGCTCCCAAAGCCTCCCAAGAAGCCAGACAAACCAACCTCACTCCGTCCGATCGGGGTGATAGCACCTGAGGGTAAGGTCCTAGCCGGACTCGTGAGGAAGAGACTCAAGTCTACCCTCCAGCTAGCAATGACCGGCGTCTCTCAGTTCGGCTTTGTCCCAGGCAGGGGCACAGAGGAGGCTATCTGCAAGGCCCTCACACATGTGGACCAGGCCAGGTTCAGACAGGCCCTCACCACTAGGGCTGCAGGTAAGGGACAACAGGGGCTCAAGCTCAGAGGCAGTCTCACCATGAGCGTGGACATGAGCAAAGCTTTTGACACTGTAAACAGGCTGCGATTAAGAGAGGCCCTGGAAGCCGAACAAGCAGATCCTCTTCTGATAGAGGTGGTAGGCCATCTCCACATCAAAGCCTTGTATAAGATGACAGCCAGCGATCAGAGCTTTGAGATAGCCACACGCAGGGGAATCAAGCAGGGATGTAAGCTAGCACCCTCTTTATTCGCCTTTGCATCAGGGCTTCTCTTTAGGAAGCTCTCTGGGAAAATCAGCCCAGCAGAACTAGTGAAGCTCCTCACAATGTACGCAGATGATAGCTTGATCCAGTCGCATTTCGACTCTGAGGCCGGCCTCATGACAGCACTAGGGTACTGCGACCTGCTTCTGGATCAGCTGGTAGAGCTTGGGTTCAAGGTCAATCCGTCCAAGTCAGCAATTCTGCTACAGCTGCAAGGGGGCTCAGCCTCGACCATTAGGAAGAAACTCTTTCGCCAGGTCGAGGGAGAGAAGTATGTTGAACTCCCTTCGGGCAGGCTGATATCGCTGCGCTATCAGGTCCCATACTTGGGGGTCATTCTTTCTTATCACGACTATGAAATGAAGACTCTCAAACATCGGCTGTCATCCAGTAAGCTTGCAATGTCAGAAGTAGCCCATGCAGTTCGGAACCACCGAGTCTTATCAGACAGACGTCGTCTGTCGATTTGGACAATAACTGCGTGGGCCTCTGCTCTGTATGCACTCCACGTGGTGGGGATGACACAGCAGGGATTGCAAAAGCTCCATTCACACATGATGTACCAACTCAGATTCGTCCTGCGGAGTTACTCCCAGGAAACGAAGGAATCAAACCAGGAGTTACTCCGGAGATTACGGATTCCTCACGTGAAGGAGCAGCTGCAAAAGAGAATGACCCAGTTTATAAAGAGACAGCAACACTCCGATCCCCAGCTTCTCCCACACTATAAGTTGCGTGCTGAGGCAGTTAGCCAGGCATTGGAAGGCCTCTCCACGGACTTCTCCTCGCACCATGTGGAGGATAGGCTTCTGACCTGCGGTGAATGTGGAGCATGTCTCTCTGGCACCGGAGCACTCCGTCGCCACCTGCAGAAGGCTCACCCAGATTCTCAGCAGTGCCTGAAAGGACCCAAATTTGATCCTATTTTGCATTCAATGCCAGGGTCAGCAACTTGCATCGCCTGTCGAGCAACATTCCGAACAGTGTTTTATCTGCGCAAACATGTCGAAGCATCTACCTGCCCTAGGGTAGAGCTTTTGCTTAGACAGCAGGAAGAGCTACCCTTAGAAGCACAGAACCGGATCTCACTCGTAGAAAGTCTACAGTCTGATGCCCAGGACAATCCAGAAGGCGCCGCTCGAAATCCGGCGTTCCATGATTACCTGATGGAACACTGCGCACTCTGTGGTCAGGTCCTCGTAGGCCAGAAAGGAGCCAAACAGCATTTAAACAAGCAGTATCCTGAGGTGATGGCCAAGCTGGAGAAAACTCTCCAACCAAGACTCAATCAATTCAATTTCTTCTTCCACAAAGGAGATAGCTGTCCTTACTGCAAACTTCGTGTGGATGCCCCGGGTAGACATGCTCAGCAGTGCGTTCCATTACTGCAGGTGCACGTACTGCAGGAGGTAGCGCGCCAGCAGCTCAGCAAGCAGCCCCGCGAATATACTCGAGCAAAGTCCACGGCATCGGCGAAGACAGTCACAAAGAAGCCTTCAGATTCAACGCCAGGAATTCCTCACCCCGTGTTTAGACTGGAAGGCTTTCTCCTGCTAGCCAATACTCGCAACCACTGCTATGCCAACTCAGGTCTGCAGTGTCTCCACTGGCTATCAGATCCTTCAGAGGCGACTTTCCAAGAGGCATCCCGGATCAGTCAGCTTGCGAGAATAACCCCTGAACACAGAGTCTTCTCGGAGCTCACCATGGGCTGGCTCTTTGACGGAGGCCAGCACGACTCTGCTGAGTTCCTGCAGCAAGTGTTTCGGAATCTCTCTGCATCAAGATTTGGACAGTGGGAAACTAGAGCCTCAGTACCGGAAGGCGTGATAGTGGACGAAGAAGGGGGCTCTCCCATTCATCTTGTCACGGCGATCAAGACCAACCTACAGGACATGCTAGTGGCATGGTCGTCTCAGGAGCGCTCATGTGCTCTCATAGAAGCTGCGCAGCAGGTGTGCTTAGCCTTGCCGAGATTCGCAGGTGAAGCTAAGGATCACACTCGCATCACAATCCCACAGCAAGTCCAGATCCCTGTCTTCCTGGACCACACATCCCGAGTTTCGTTCTGTACCTACACAGTAGAGGCAGTGATCATTCAGCCCCAGGACGTAGCCAATCTCCCGAGTAATGTCTCTGCAAGAGCTCTTCCAGCGAGCATCGATGGATGAGAGCTCTGCCCCTAAACTGGGAGACGCAGGTCCGTCAGGTGGAGATTCTCCCCTGAAGCGACAGCGTGGTGGAGGTACTCCCCAGCAACGAGGCAGAGGACAACAGCGAGGGGGCAAAAGCAGGGGACGAGGAAGCGGAGGCCGAGGGAATGGAGCAGCCAGAAACCAAAATGGGAACAGTGGCAACACTCAGCAGGGACAAGATCGTCTCATGGCAGTCTCTTCCTGAGTCAGACGCCTTGCGGAGATGCTCCCTTAGGAGGAGACTCTCCCCAACAATCGGAGGAGTTTCTCCCCTTGCCATGTGTGTACAGCTGGTGGAGTTTCTCCCCAGCAGCTGAGTGCAAAATGGTCTGCTGCCAATCAGCCAGTGATACATGCAACCAAGCCGGTTAGCTTTCAGCTAGTGCCGAAATCTTAACTCGCATAAGACTCTGAAGACACATCCCCTTCCCACTTCACAGCTTGCAGCCTTGAGGGGCGGAGCGTGTGCAAGTGCTGGGTTGAGGCACGGCTTGCCGTGAAGAATGACCGCGCAAGTAGTAAGCAGGGCACTAGGTCGATCCCTCGCAAAGCGTGGACGAAAAGTTTCACCACAGACAGTCCTCCCCCGCTGCGTGTGAATGAAATGTTGTTGTTGTTGTTGTTGTTGTTGTTGTTGTTGTTGTAAGCCTCTCGGCTCAGGAAAGGTCAGGCTAGTACCGTTGCCTTTTTCCTTTCTTGCCATGGCATTTGTCAGCGCCTGAGCAGTCCCGGTCCCAAGTCCGGGAGGGAGTATTAGATTTACAGCTTTCTAACATCTCCCAGAGGTGAGGGTTGTCGGTATTGCGAAGCCGACAGGAGCCGTACTCAACATGAGTGCTGCGAAACAGCCTAGTGGTTCGACCAAGCATTCATTTGAGAGCATTCGCAAGAAGGCCTTTCGCAAGGCTTGCAATAAGGTTCATAGAACACAAGAAAGCATCCCGTACCGGAATGGTACGTTGACGCCTGAACATCTGCGTCGCAGTGGACTCACCCCCCCCTCCCCTCCCCCCCTCCCAGTGCAGCCTAGCTCCACGATTTCTCCTTCAGGTCCCTCAGGTTTCTCCGCCAGTTTCCGCTCGCGCCCGAGAGGCGGTCGTGCCAGCAAGTCTCTTCGTGTTCTTTCCTGGAATGCAGGGCACCTTGGCATGCAACAATGGGCAGAAGTGAAGACATGGCTTCGCACGGAGGCCAAGTCAGTCTGTGACATTCTTGTCCTTCAGGAAACCCACTGGAGTGAGACAGCAGAATTTGATGTCGAAGGCTGGCACTGCGTAAGCTCCGCCACAAAAGGGGCTGCTCGAGCACCTAAAGGTAAAGCCACTTCAGGGCAACGCCCCAAGCAAGGCGCTGCCACGCAGCCGGCTGTTCACGACACAAGCCGAGCGGACGGCGTCATGGTTCTTCTCTCTCCGCAGATAGACAAGCAGAAGATAAGATGGCGCGAGCAACGCCGGGGAAGGCTCATTCAGGTCATCTTCCCGTGGCTTGGGGCTCGTGTGCATGTACTAGCGGTTTACCAACATGCCTGGTCTTCTAAGAAGACTCCACAGCAGAACAAGGATGACCGCTCACACCTGCTCCGCGATCTGTCGGCTGCGATACGGGCCATTCCAGCGCGAGATACTTTTCTCTTGGCAGGAGACTTTAATGCTCGACTGACCCCGCAGGAGGGTCTGGTAGGTCAGTGTAGCACCAAGCCAGAGCAAACTCAGATGCAGGATGAATCGTTCCAAGCCTTAGTCTCCTCCCATCGGTTGGTAGCTCTTAACACATGGTCTAGTGGTGCAGGTCACACTTTCTTCCTGAATGGTCAGGGATCACTCACTTCAGAAGCCTCGGCCAAGGGCCTGGCAAAGCAGTCTCGGCCGTGCAAGGATCTTCAACTCGGCAAATGGAAGAGGGGCGGCCACCTTCCAGTCTTGGCTCAACTCAGACCCACCCAGCACTGGAATCTGCCAAAGCCTACTTGTCCTTCCACGACCTTTCATAAGGAAGCTCTAGAGACGGCTGTCCGTTCAGGTCTGCCAATAGCCGGTCGCATGCAAGACTGGGTGGGCCAGCGTCTGTCCTCTCGGACTCACACGCCTGATGAAGTTAATCAGGTACTGCTGGAGGCCTCTGCACTGTTTTTCCCCAAACCACGGCCTCAGCAAGCTCCTGAAACTGCTCAGCACCGTGCGACGCTGCGAATGTGGAGTCGAGTCGCTCATATTCGTTCTTTGCATGAGGACTCCATAACCACCTTATCCGACCTAGATCAGTCTTTGGAGGACCTGAATCGATGGCATAAGCAGGCTCTCTACTTAGCCAAGAAGGAACGACACCGAGCTTTCCAGGCTGAGGTCGATGAGGCGTGTGCCAGACACGATTCCTACATCGCACATAAGACCTTAAAGAAGCTCCGACCTTGGGAACCCCAAACTAAGGCACAGCTTCAGGGACCGGATGGTCTGCTGTTGGACTCTACCTCCGAGCTCCGCCTGCTTAGAGACCACGTGGAACAGGTCTTTGCCAGACATCCGCCACTCGCACACCAGGTGGACTCGCTGCCGGAAATCCCGGCTGGTCTGCTGGCCAAGCACATAGGCTCCATCAGACCGCACAAGGCGGTACCGCAAGGCTCTGCTCCGGCGGCTGCCTGGCGGCTCTGCTCGGCGGCTGCGGGAGAGGCGCTAGCAGCATCGCTGCAATCTCGGGGGCAACGCCCATTGCCGGCTGCTGAGGTACTTCAGCCGCCCTTAAAGGATGCTGACTTGTGTTTTATCCCAAAGCCTAACAAGCCGGCCACGAAGCCTGGCAATCTACGTCCCCTCGGCATCATTCGACCAGACGGCAAGGGCCTGGCGGGGGCTTGCAGAGATCAGCTGTCTCCCTACACGGCTGACTATCTTCGGGGTCTCCCACAATTTGCCTACCAGCCACATCGCGGTCTTTCAGATGCCTTGAGCAGGGTCGTTGGTCATGTCACTCAGGTACGCAATAACTGCCAGGAGGCCCGACGAACCAGGCATCAGCTTCACTCGGGACGAACTCGTCCCCAGCTAGTAGGTGGCATCTGCTTTGCACTAGACTTGTCACAAGCCTTTGACATGGTGAGCAGAACAGACTTGCTTAGCACACTGCAGGAAGCGGGAGTCCCGCAAGACCTCATTGACCTAGTTGCCTCATTGCATGCTGGCAGTGCTTACACGTTTCGCACCCAGGGTGAAGAGGACACGGTCCAGTCCACTGCGGGCATTAAACAGGGGTGTAAGCTTGCCCCCACACTTTTTTCCATGCTTACGGGCACCATCTTCCGGGAGCTCATAGCTCTTGTTGGGGTTCGAGCCGTGGTGGACTACCTCACGGGCTACGCAGATGACCTTACGGTTCACCGTGACATCCACTCAATGGAGGACCTGGATCGCGCTCATGCTCTGATTGAGCAATTGTTGCAGTTGGTCCGTCGCCATGGATTTGCTGTCAACGGTGCAAAATGCACTGCTATGGTCAAACTCGAGGGCCAACAGGCGCAACGCGCCATCTCCAAGCACACTTATTGGCGCACCGCGCCTGACGGAACCCGCCATAAGATGTGGAGACTGGGAGAGTCTAAGTCTCACGAGGGCTTTCCGCTGGTGACGTCCTTTAAGTATCTCGGCGTCATGCTCTCCTACTCCAACTTCGAGAAGGCTACTCTCAAGTTCCGGTTGCAGGAGGGCAATGTGAAATTGCAGCAGGTACGCCGCTTCGTTCACAACAGACGAACGGCGGGGCCTGCATCGCGGTTGCACATTTGGCATAGCACTGTCTGGGCCACAGTAGCCTCTGGATTGGTGGATGTGGGCTTGACCCTAGAGACAGCTAAACTGTTGCGGGCTTGGCACGCTCGCAAAATTCGAGCTGTCCTGAACAAGCCAGCGCACCTGACACACATATCCACGGCTGACCTCTATGCCTCCCATGAGATCATGGACCCTGTCCGTAAGCTGCAGGCGCGACAGGCCAATCGTGTCAAGCGCTTAGGTGCTCGACGGCGGAAAACTCCTGCGGGGGACATCTCTTTAACCCAGCGCGCGCTTCTCCAGGCGGAGGCACTCTCTACTAGTTATGCAGACGTTCTGCAGCAACTTTCTAAGGACACATCACAGCAGGAGGCCCCCCCGTCCTTCGTGTGCCCGACGTGTGCTCAGGCCTTCGACACTGAGGTCGGTCTTCGCACCCACCAGGCCCGCAAGCATCCAGGCTCGGTCATCAGATATGTCCCTCGAGGCTTCTCCCACACCCTCTCTGTAGGAGGGCTCCCCAAGTGTGCGGCCTGCAACAGGCAATTCCCTCAGATGAAGGGCTTAAAGGACCACTTGCTATCAGGTGCCTGCTCGGAGCCAGCTAGGCTACAGGAGCTGGATGACGCGGCGCACCCTCCCTTGGATTCGCAGCATCAGCCCAGATTGCATCCCAGGCAGCAGCGCTTGCATGACACTCTGACAACACACACGGCTGTGGAGCTCGGACGATCTGATGAGTCTCAGGACCTTATGTCACATTGCTTGCTGTGTGGGTTCTGGACCCCGGACAATACCAAGCTCAAGTCTCACATCCGGCAGGCCCACAAACCTGAATGGGCGGCTCATGGCGCTACAGCTGCAACTCAGAGCAGCAAATCAGGCCTGACCCTTGTCAAGGGCATGCCTTGCCCGTGCTGCCGCAAGCCTGTTACGGATAAGAGGCAGCATCCGGCACAATGTCCGATCCTTTTTCAGATTCTGTTTTATGACTTGGTTCATGCACTTTCCCGCTGCCAGGGCGGACCGTTACGCAGGTACATGCCAGCGGTTGGCACGACACAAGGCAACGCACCCACACGGGACGATACCACCGCTGTTGGAGCAACGCCCCAGACTCGCCAGGCAACGCCTGCAGGCCCCCTGCCACCGAAGTCAGGGACAGTAGAATCAAAGGACGGCGCGCTCGCTGCTCCTCGCTCGCTGCGCAACATCTCCAACTACTGCTATGTTAACTCAACGCTTTCGGCCCTGGTGCCGACGTGCATCTTGCTGGAGCACGGAGGGGCAAGCACCTCCCTCCATCAGGAAGTGGCTGATTCTGTCTCTGGTTCTCCTTTCACCCTGACTGCCTCTTTCACGCTTCGCCATCTTACTCCCACTTGGCGCTATGATGGCCAACAACAAGATGCTTCGGAGTTTCTAGTGGCCTTATTTGCAGGCATTACCGCCTTTCCGATTGCACGACCCTGGGAAGTCAGGGATGTAAACACTACTGAGGTCACCGATGCGGGAGGTCCGCTCGCTTTGCTGCCAGCTCCAACGACAGGTGGATCCCATGCACTTCAGGAGCTGCTCTCTCGGTGGTCTGGCCAGCCGGTGCACACCGCCTTTCGAGGGCAGCAACGACTGGTGGTTCTCACAGTGGCGCGATTTGTTGAAGGCCGCAAGCTCAGCTATGCTGTCACTGGTCTGCACCACCCCCTTCAGCTCTCGCAGTGGGCCCCGACGGGCTCCGTACAACTAGAGAAAGGATGGGTTCAGTCCTGTATCTTCCACATAGGTGACACCCCGCACAGTGGACATTATCGCTCCCTCTGGAGGAGCAACCCCGATCAACCTTGGCTCAGCACGGACGATGGTCGTCCGTCGGTTCAGGCCTCAGATTCAGATCTCAGGCAGGCACGCCACGGCTGCTATGTGCTGTTCGTGCGACTTGGTTCAATACCGCACACAGCGGAGGCTGGCCCTATGCCAGTCCAAGTTTCAGATGATTAAGCTGAGGGTTCCCCTGAGGCCAGGGGCCCCTACTTCCCCTTGCAGGAAGGGGGCGACCTACTGGCTCTGTGGGACCGACCTGCCTACACGGCAGGGAGCAGGAACGCTGTTGTTCAGTTTTGCTGCTCAAGTCGTACAGCTGACGTAGCTCCACTACTCAGCGTTTGTGTGCAATAGCGGCCTATACCTGTCATGCTAGTCGGGCAACGCTCGCTGCTTTCCCAGAAAGGCAACGCCTGTCAGCAACACAGCTGACCAATGGCTGAAATCGGCTTTACAAACCCCCATTCTCGGCTCGAGAAGGGGGGTTTGTCCGAGGCCTAAAAATCAAGGTTTTGCAACCCCCCATTCTCGGCTCGAGAATGGGGGGTTGTCCGAGGCCCCCAAGCCATTGCCGGCAAGCCTGGCCTCTGGAGGGGAGTACGCCTCTTACGAATAAGGTTAGCCTTATTAGGCACAGTGTGCTTACCGCCAGGGTGTGCCACATCGTTCACCGATGCAATCTGCTTGCCCACAAAAGCGGAGCGGCCTCAGATAACAGCACTAGCAGCCGTTCCACATGCTCATCACCTTTGCGACCTTACGGCCCATCGCCTTTGATTGAGAGTGACCATGAGTGGGACGCCACGCAACAGGCACTCTGAGTGACGGTCCCGAGGGGGTACGGCTCATCAATCATCGGTCCGTGGACATGGGACGCCATAGTCCACACTGAGGGTGACGGAGGGTTTCTCACCCACGCCTGAGACGCATGAACCGGCTTTTGAGGTAGCTTGTAGGGTAGCTCTCTTCACGGTAGCCTGTTTCAGCGCTTTCAGGCCCAGGCCCTTAGCATTTCTGCTCTCAGACCTTTGTTCAGGTGCAAAGGCAGTCTCACACGCCCGCAATGAGCAGAGCCCGCTCGCTCAGCGTCCAATAAAAATTGTTGTTGTTGTTGTTGTTGTTGTTGTTGTTGTTGTTGTTGTTGTTGTTGTTGTTGTTGTTGTTGTTGTTGTTGTTGTTGTTGTTGTTGTTGTTGTTGTTGTTGTTGTAGCCGCTATGGATCACAGCAGGCTGTGTAGCTTTGCTAACAAGGCTCTGGGTACCAACGCTAGAGGCTCGCAACGTGCCCCTTCTGCGAAGCTTAAGGGACCGTCCTCTTACTGAGCCATAGCTGTTCCCGGAGCCGCGTGTCGCTGTGATCTACCGGGTCCCAATTCCCGGACCTCTGTCTGCAGTTATACAACCTTGGCATGAGGTAAGCGGTAGTGGTTTTCACCTTTTCCGCAGGGTGAAAGGAGTCGGTTCGAGTTCTCTCTTTCCGGCGAAACTAGCGGACGGCGCAATCGCCAATGCACCAGCATTCATTTGAGAGCATTCGCAAGAAGGCCTTTCGCAAGGCTTGCAATAAGGTTCATAGAACACAAGAAAGCATCCCGTACCGGAATGGTACGTTGACGCCTGAACATCTGCGTCGCAGTGGACTCACCCCCCCCTCCCCTCCCCCCCTCCCAGTGCAGCCTAGCTCCACGATTTCTCCTTCAGGTCCCTCAGGTTTCTCCGCCAGTTTCCGCTCGCGCCCGAGAGGCGGTCGTGCCAGCAAGTCTCTTCGTGTTCTTTCCTGGAATGCAGGGCACCTTGGCATGCAACAATGGGCAGAAGTGAAGACATGGCTTCGCACGGAGGCCAAGTCAGTCTGTGACATTCTTGTCCTTCAGGAAACCCACTGGAGTGAGACAGCAGAATTTGATGTCGAAGGCTGGCACTGCGTAAGCTCCGCCACAAAAGGGGCTGCTCGAGCACCTAAAGGTAAAGCCACTTCAGGGCAACGCCCCAAGCAAGGCGCTGCCACGCAGCCGGCTGTTCACGACACAAGCCGAGCGGACGGCGTCATGGTTCTTCTCTCTCCGCAGATAGACAAGCAGAAGATAAGATGGCGCGAGCAACGCCGGGGAAGGCTCATTCAGGTCATCTTCCCGTGGCTTGGGGCTCGTGTGCATGTACTAGCGGTTTACCAACATGCCTGGTCTTCTAAGAAGACTCCACAGCAGAACAAGGATGACCGCTCACACCTGCTCCGCGATCTGTCGGCTGCGATACGGGCCATTCCAGCGCGAGATACTTTTCTCTTGGCAGGAGACTTTAATGCTCGACTGACCCCGCAGGAGGGTCTGGTAGGTCAGTGTAGCACCAAGCCAGAGCAAACTCAGATGCAGGATGAATCGTTCCAAGCCTTAGTCTCCTCCCATCGGTTGGTAGCTCTTAACACATGGTCTAGTGGTGCAGGTCACACTTTCTTCCTGAATGGTCAGGGATCACAAATTGACTTCCTGCTCACTTCAGAAGCCTCGGCCAAGGGCCTGGCAAAGCAGTCTCGGCCGTGCAAGGATCTTCAGCTCGGCAAATGGAAGAGGGGCGGCCACCTTCCAGTCTTGGCTCAACTCAGACCCACCCAGCACTGGAATCTGCCAAAGCCTACTTGTCCTTCCACGACCTTTCATAAGGAAGCTCTAGAGACGGCTGTCCGTTCAGGTCTGCCAATAGCCGGTCGCATGCAAGACTGGGTGGGCCAGCGTCTGTCCTCTCGGACTCACACGCCTGATGAAGTTAATCAGGTACTGCTGGAGGCCTCTGCACTGTTTTTCCCCAAACCACGGCCTCAGCAAGCTCCTGAAACTGCTCAGCACCGTGCGACGCTGCGAATGTGGAGTCGAGTCGCTCATATTCGTTCTTTGCATGAGGACTCCATAACCACCTTATCCGACCTAGATCAGTCTTTGGAGGACCTGAATCGATGGCATAAGCAGGCTCTCTACTTAGCCAAGAAGGAACGACACCGAGCTTTCCAGGCTGAGGTCGATGAGGCGTGTGCCAGACACGATTCCTACATCGCACATAAGACCTTAAAGAAGCTCCGACCTTGGGAACCCCAAACTAAGGCACAGCTTCAGGGACCGGATGGTCTGCTGTTGGACTCTACCTCTGAGCTCCGCCTGCTTAGAGACCACGTGGAACAGGTCTTTGCCAGACATCCGCCACTCGCACACCAGGTGGACTCGCTGCCGGAAATCCCGGCTGGTCTGCTGGCCAAGCACATAGGCTCCATCAGACCGCACAAGGCGGTACCGCAAGGCTCTGCTCCGGCGGCTGCCTGGCGGCTCTGCTCGGCGGCTGCGGGAGAGGCGCTAGCAGCATCGCTGCAATCTCGGGGGCAACGCCCATTGCCGGCTGCTGAGGTACTTCAGCCGCCCTTAAAGGATGCTGACTTGTGTTTTATCCCAAAGCCTAACAAGCCGGCCACGAAGCCTGGCAATCTACGTCCCCTCGGCATCATTCGACCAGACGGCAAGGGCCTGGCGGGGGCTTGTAGAGATCAGCTGTCTCCCTACACGGCTGACTATCTTCGGGGTCTCCCACAATTTGCCTACCAGCCACATCGCGGTCTTTCAGATGCCTTGAGCAGGGTCGTTGGTCATGTCACTCAGGTACGCAATAACTGCCAGGAGGCCCGACGAACCAGGCATCAGCTTCACTCGGGACGAACTCGTCCCCAGCTAGTAGGTGGCATCTGCTTTGCACTAGACTTGTCACAAGCCTTTGACATGGTGAGCAGAACAGACTTGCTTAGCACACTGCAGGAAGCGGGAGTCCCGCAAGACCTCATTGACCTAGTTGCCTCATTGCATGCTGGCAGTGCTTACACGTTTCGCACCCAGGGTGAAGAGGACACGGTCCAGTCCACTGCGGGCATTAAACAGGGGTGTAAGCTTGCCCCCACACTTTTTTCCATGCTTACGGGCACCATCTTCCGGGAGCTCATAGCTCTTGTTGGGGTTCGAGCCGTGGTGGACTACCTCACGGGCTACGCAGATGACCTTACGGTTCACCGTGACATCCACTCAATGGAGGACCTGGATCGCGCTCATGCTCTGATTGAGCAATTGTTGCAGTTGGTCCGTCGCCATGGATTTGCTGTCAACGGTGCAAAATGCACTGTTATGGTCAAACTCGAGGGCCAACAGGCGCAACGCGCCATCTCCAAGCACACTTATTGGCGCACCGCGCCTGACGGAACCCGCCATAAGATGTGGAGACTGGGAGAGTCCAAGTCTCACGAGGGCTTTCCGCTGGTGACGTCCTTTAAGTATCTCGGCGTCATGCTCTCCTACTCCAACTTCGAGAAGGCTACTCTCAAGTTCCGGTTGCAGGAGGGCAATGTGAAATTGCAGCAGGTACGCCGCTTCGTTCACAACAGACGAACGGCGGGGCCTGCATCGCGGTTGCACATTTGGCATAGCACTGTCTGGGCCACAGTAGCCTCTGGATTGGTGGATGTGGGCTTGACCCTAGAGACAGCTAAACTGTTGCGGGCTTGGCACGCTCGCAAAATTCGAGCTGTCCTGAACAAGCCAGCGCACCTGACACACATATCCACGGCTGACCTCTACGCCTCCCATGAGATCATGGACCCTGTCCGTAAGCTGCAGGCGCGACAGGCCAATCGTGTCAAGCGCTTAGGTGCTCGACGGCGGAAAACTCCTGCGGGGGACATCTCTTTAACCCAGCGCGCGCTTCTCCAGGCGGAGGCACTCTCTACTAGTTATGCAGACGTTCTGCAGCAACTTTCTAAGGACACATCACAGCAGGAGGCCCCCCCGTCCTTCGTGTGCCCAACGTGTGCTCAGGCCTTCGACACTGAGGTCGGTCTTCGCACCCACCAGGCCCGCAAGCATCCAGGCTCGGTCATCAGATATGTCCCTCGAGGCTTCTCCCACACCCTCTCTGTAGGAGGGCTCCCCAAGTGTGCGGCCTGCAACAGGCAATTCCCTCAGATGAAGGGCTTAAAGGACCACTTGCTATCAGGTGCCTGCTCGGAGCCAGCTAGGCTACAGGAGCTGGATGACGCGGCGCACCCTCCCTTGGATTCGCAGCATCAGCCCAGATTGCATCCCAGGCAGCAGCGCTTGCATGACACTCTGACAACACACACGGCTGTGGAGCTCGGACGATCTGATGAGTCTCAGGACCTTATGTCACATTGCTTGCTGTGTGGGTTCTGGACCCCGGACAATACCAAGCTCAAGTCTCACATCCGGCAGGCCCACAAACCTGAATGGGCGGCTCATGGCGCTACAGCTGCAACTCAGAGCAGCAAATCAGGCCTGACCCTTGTCAAGGGCATGCCTTGCCCGTGCTGCCGCAAGCCTGTTACGGATAAGAGGCAGCATCCGGCACAATGTCCGATCCTTTTTCAGATTCTGTTTTATGACTTGGTTCATGCACTTTCCCGCTGCCAGGGCGGACCGTTACGCAGGTACATGCCAGCGGTTGGCACGACACAAGGCAACGCACCCACACGGGACGATACCACCGCTGTTGGAGCAACGCCCCAGACTCGCCAGGCAACGCCTGCAGGCCCCCTGCCACCGAAGTCAGGGACAGTAGAATCAAAGGACGGCGCGCTCGCTGCTCCTCGCTCGCTGCGCAACATCTCCAACTACTGCTATGTTAACTCAACGCTTTCGGCCCTGGTGCCGACGTGCATCTTGCTGGAGCACGGAGGGGCAAGCACCTCCCTCCATCAGGAAGTGGCTGATTCTGTCTCTGGTTCTCCTTTCACCCTGACTGCCTCTTTCACGCTTCGCCATCTTACTCCCACTTGGCGCTATGATGGCCAACAACAAGATGCTTCGGAGTTTCTAGTGGCCTTATTTGCAGGCATTACCGCCTTTCCGATTGCACGACCCTGGGAAGTCAGGGATGTAAACACTACTGAGGTCACCGATGCGGGAGGTCCGCTCGCTTTGCTGCCAGCTCCAACGACAGGTGGATCCCATGCACTTCAGGAGCTGCTCTCTCGGTGGTCTGGCCAGCCGGTGCACACCGCCTTTCGAGGGCAGCAACGACTGGTGGTTCTCACAGTGGCGCGATTTGTTGAAGGCCGCAAGCTCAGCTATGCTGTCACTGGTCTGCACCACCCCCTTCAGCTCTCGCAGTGGGCCCCGACGGGCTCCGTACAACTAGAGAAAGGATGGGTTCAGTCCTGTATCTTCCACATAGGTGACACCCCGCACAGTGGACATTATCGCTCCCTCTGGAGGAGCAACCCCGATCAACCTTGGCTCAGCACGGACGATGGTCGTCCGTCGGTTCAGGCCTCAGATTCAGATCTCAGGCAGGCACGCCACGGCTGCTATGTGCTGTTCGTGCGACTTGGTTCAATACCGCACACAGCGGAGGCTGGCCCTATGCCAGTCCAAGTTTCAGATGATTAAGCTGAGGGTTCCCCTGAGGCCAGGGGCCCCTACTTCCCCTTGCAGGAAGGGGGCGACCTACTGGCTCTGTGGGACCGACCTGCCTACACGGCAGGGAGCAGGAACGCTGTTGTTCAGTTTTGCTGCTCAAGTCGTACAGCTGACGTAGCTCCACTACTCAGCGTTTGTGTGCAATAGCGGCCTATACCTGTCATGCTAGTCGGGCAACGCTCGCTGCTTTCCCAGAAAGGCAACGCCTGTCAGCAACACAGCTGACCAATGGCTGAAATCGGCTTTACAAACCCCCATTCTCGGCTCGAGAAGGGGGGTTTGTCCGAGGCCTAAAAATCAAGGTTTTGCAACCCCCCATTCTCGGCTCGAGAATGGGGGGTTGTCCGAGGCCCCCAAGCCATTGCCGGCAAGCCTGGCCTCTGGAGGGGAGTACGCCTCTTACGAATAAGGTTAGCCTTATTAGGCACAGTGTGCTTACCGCCAGGGTGTGCCACATCGTTCACCGATGCAATCTGCTTGCCCACAAAAGCGGAGCGGCCTCAGATAACAGCACTAGCAGCCGTTCCACATGCTCATCACCTTTGCGACCTTACGGCCCATCGCCTTTGATTGAGAGTGACCATGAGTGGGACGCCACGCAACAGGCACTCTGAGTGACGGTCCCGAGGGGGTACGGCTCATCAATCATCGGTCCGTGGACATGGGACGCCATAGTCCACACTGAGGGTGACGGAGGGTTTCTCACCCACGCCTGAGACGCATGAACCGGCTTTTGAGGTAGCTTGTAGGGTAGCTCTCTTCACGGTAGCCTGTTTCAGCGCTTTCAGGCCCAGGCCCTTAGCATTTCTGCTCTCAGACCTTTGTTCAGGTGCAAAGGCAGTCTCACACGCCCGCAATGAGCAGAGCCCGCTCGCTCAGCGTCCAATAAAAAAAATTGTTGTTGTTGTTGTTGTTGTTGTTGTTGTTGTTGTTGTTGTTGTTGTTGTTGTTGTTGTTGTTGTTGTTGTTGTTGTTGTTGTTGTTGTTGTTGTTGTTGTTGTTGTTGTTGTTGGTGTTGTTGTTGTTGTTGTTGTTTGTTGTTGTTGTTGGTTGTTGTTGTTGTTGTTGTTGTTGTTGTTGTTGTTGTTGTTGTTGTTGTTGTTGTTGTTGTTGTTGTTGTTGTTGTTGTTGTTGTTGTTGTTGTTGTTGTTGTTGTTGTTGTTGTTGTTGTTGTTGTTGTTGTTGTTGTTGTTGTTGTTGTTGTTGTTGTTGTTGTTGTTGTTGTTGTTGTTGTTGTTGTTGTTGTTGTTGTTGTTGTTGTTGTTGTTGTTGTTGTTGTTGTTGTTGTTGTTGTTGTTGTTGTTGTTGTTGTTGTTGTTGTTGTTGTTGTTGTTGTTGTTGTTGTTGTTGTTGTTGTTGTTGTTGTTGTTGTTGTTGTTGTTGTTGTTGTTGTTGTTGTTGTTGTTGTTGTTCGCGTCACGAAAGCAAGCTGCTAGCTACTTTGGAGCTTGCGGGAGGTGTTGTTTCCTGATTCTGTTTGGGTGAAACGAGACTTCAAGGGGCCTCAGTTCCTGATACACCAGTGATCTAAGCCAAGCGTCAGGTTTTGCTGCAGGAAAGACTGTTTCACGTTCACCGCAGGTGTCTTTTCCGACTCGTTGACAAGCATAGGCATCGACGAGTTTGTAGGAGGGTGCACACACGTTTCAGATTTGTCATTGTTTCTTGCGTTGAGGAGCGAGCTTTGCCGTGCGTCGTTCAGAGCAGGCGTAGGTTTATGAACCAGTTCGAACACAGCAGACATGGAGCAATGAGTCATTGGCATTCGCTTACCATCTGCGCGCATTTGCAGTACACAGCTGCCACTTCCCTTTCAAGCAACTTTCATCCGCTCTTCTCTCAAATTGTCGTTGCTGTGGTGGTGGTCGTGGTTCAGACACTGCACATTTTTCGCATGAGAGTAGCCTGCACTGTTTCGGACGGATGCCCGACTTTGAATTCTTCGGTAGGACCATAATGTAGCCATCGCCGGCTGGCCCCACATTCAGGTCCACATGTCAGGACTTTCATGCAATCACCTCGACGGCCACAGATCTACAAGCTTAGACGGGTGACTTCGAGCTGAGCTTAGCAGAAGCCGCAGAAGTGCATAGTTTGTTGACAGAGTTGGGTTTGGAAAACTGGAACCGAAATGTCACTCAATGGACTGCTGCACCCAGCAGACGCTCGAAGAGTTGATTGCAGCCCGAAACCAGAACCAAACTTTCAAACCCGCACCAAGACCCATGACCAGGGCACCAAAACGACCCCAACTCTCACCAAGAAGTTGCTGCAGTCACCAAGCTTCCAAACCACAGACTTGGCAAGAACAAGCGGAATACTCGCAGCTGCACAGCGACACAACGGTCGAATCCTTGACAACTCAGCTCCTTCTCAGGATGGTGTCGTGGTGTACCAAGACTCACCGCTAGTGTCCGTAGTGCGGCATGGGCAAGTCTTGGTCATTCACGAAGCAGACCAGGCTCCTCTAGTAGCCTTTGGTCGATAAAGCACAGTCGGTCGAGAACGTCGGCAGTGTAGATTCCAGAGATATTTGACACCTCTGTTCGCGAGTGGAATCGTTCATGGCAAGGACCGCCGGACATGCAATGATCTCCGGGCCGAGCGAGCAAAAAAAGTTGGCGCACTTGCATTTGTTTTGGTGCAGCGCGCGTCGGCTAGGTGCGTGTTCTGTTCGTTTGGTGTGTGTTTCGGTTGTTTTGGTGAGCGTTAATTTTTGCAACCGAGAAGAGTTCGGATGGAGCTCCGGAGGTGAAAAGGTCAAGGACCGATTCTATTTGGAGACCAGGAGGTTTTCCAGTGGTCGTTGTCCATCAGAAAGCCAATGCTTTGGATCAGGGAAGCAAGGAGTTGAACGAGTGTTATGCTAAGTCAAGCTCCCGTTGCTGTTCAAACCCGTAATCCTTACGTGACAATAGGTGCTTCAGCGACGGAATATGCAGTGAGATTACGGATGTGGAAGGTTGGCGGCAAAGACTTCGAGCTGTACGGCTGCGATGGGGGGTGCAATGCTCAACCTGTCCGGCTGGATCCGCCACCAATTTAAGAACTCACTGGCGTGGCAAGTCATGCTGCGGATTTGCAGTCAGCGGTTTTTCATGCAGTTGCCAGGGCGGCTTTTTATTGAGGGCCGTCAGTCCGATCGCTTGTGTGGGATGCCCAGGCTTTCTAGCTTCTGGGCTGCATCCCAGTTCGGCTCTGCAATGCACGTGCTGGCCTCGGATGGGGGTGCTCCATAATGAGGCGGTGACCCACTAGGACCACCGAAGGCTTCAACTGAGAGTCAGCTGGCCTGTGTGCCCGAGGCTTTCCTGTGTTTCATGCAGGAGGCGGAGCAGCCGTAGAGCTCACTCGTCGCACCCCCCCCGAAAGTAAGAGCCATTGCAGCTGCAAGAAGCCCCTCCTGGCAGTGTAGGAAAATCATAGCATGGAATCATGTCACCAACCGGCAGGTGGTCAGCTTCTTGCAGAGGAGTGCTCCTCTGCAGCTCCCCTTTAAAATCGAAAGAGATAAGGCCGGGCTGCACTGTCGCTCCTGTCATCTTTCTTCTTTCGATTAATGATGCGCCTTTGACGGTGGGCTGTCTGAGACAGCGAATGAGGTGGGTGGTTGCTCCGTGAAGGGCAGCCAGTTTGACCAAGAGCGGTGGACGAAGGCAAGACAGAACATAGCAGTAGTGTTGTTTGCGATGTCTGTGGCTGAGTTGTTTCAAGGACGCAGACATGAGATTCGATAGACTTGTTTCCTGTGCGTCTCCATTTCTTTGTCACTTTCTCTCCCTCCCTTGTAGCCCCGCGGCTTGTCGGAGTGGCTGTGCAGATTTGCGGTGCCAGTGATGACATTAGAACTCAAAGCAGATGAACTGTAAGTGGATAGTTGTGACGGGCTTCGGCAGCTCATGCTGTCATCAGATTTCCTGACCCAACAGGCTTTGAAGTTCCTTCTCATGGACTTGAAATACCTCATCGCGGTCATCGAGACGACCGGTCCCAAGTCGAAAGTGCGCTTCGTCCAGCAAAGTGTCGAACCTGAGCTCTCTACCTATATTGAAGCAGCGCGCTCATAAGTCTAGAAACAGTCAGCGGTGCCGAGGCGTGACTTCATGACATCTAGAAGCAACACGACAGCCGCATCCTGAAAAAAAAGGCTCAATACACTGCTCCAGCATGCGCCATGTAGATGCCCAGAAAGATGTCTTGCCACCCCTCTTTGCCATTGTTGCCATTCCTGTTGTGATTTGCAGAGATGAAGTTCGCACGTGATTTGCATACGAGCCGCAGTGGCAACGTGCGGCTGACAAGAGCAGATCCGCGAGAGTATCTTTTCTTGAAACTTCCAAGCCGCAGGGGGATCGGCTCGCAGCTGTCGTCCCCTCTCCGTCACTGAAGCAGGCAGCCTGGCTTTCCGCAGCAATGGCGCTTTTCAGGCCACAAAAGCAGTGGACAAGAAAAGCTGTTCATTTCTACTGAAGCGAGCTCGATGTTCTCTGAGTTGACACAGACCCGACTGCCTTGAATCTTTGACCTGGTGCCCTGGCCCGGCTGCCCCAAGCCTCGGGCCTCGGCGCAAGGATGCTCCTGACTGCCTTGGCCTGGCAGCTGGCCAGCGCGGCCCTGCTGGCCCAGGATCATAATTTTAGGTTCAAGTCTTTGTGCGGGTGTCGGCGTGGTCAAGGCCGGGTAGGTGTAGGCTGAGCCAAGTTTTCCGAAGGAGCCGGTGAAGCCAACGGCCTTCGTGAACACGCCCGACTTTAAGGCAAAGAGGGTCACTACAACTGCGCAGTGCCACACTTGACACATGCTTTGAAGCAGCCATTGCAAGACGCTCTGCAATTTGAAGGCTTCAGACACCCTGCGAGTACAGCTGTGGGTCTGGCACCTACCCTGCGCTGCCCGAACCAGTTTCTGATGACCAGGGGCATATGCGCACGTGACAGGTTCTCGGAATTGTCTGCACGACGGGGCTAGACCCGGACTCAGAAGTTCGAGGGTTTGATGGAACGACCTCAACACGAGAGTCTATTTTCCCGGACTCCTTTGTTCGACCTGCCGAGTCTTGTTCATAGCAGATGAGGGCGTCAAAAGGCCTCCCTTCCCTTCCATCTGAAGATCTCGCACTTGCCTCTGAGGTTGGGTCGGCTCGAAGCTCAGCCTTGGACAAAGAGCTGCGCTTTAATTGACAAAGTTTCGAGAACTGTAAGGTCTGGTGGATGCCTGGAGCTCAGATCCTGTGGAGCCGTGGAGGTTCCCTAATCAACCGCTGCACACATGTGAGCACGCGTGCACATTGTTCCGCGATGTCGTTTTATCCACATTCAGGACATGCTAGTCATCGTAATGCATGACGATTCCAGCTTGCACACGTGTTTTTATGTGTTTTTAAAGTTCCACAGAAACAGTTCAGAGACGTTTCCAATTGAAATGACACGAACCACTCAGGTTCCGGGTGTAGCTAGCAATGGTTGTCCCACGCATGTGTAGGTCTAAGGATCATGAGAACCTCGGAAGAAGTCCAAGGTGGTGCTCGAGCACGGACGCATTCCAGGGTCACACAGCTTTTGCGGGACCTTCCCCTTTTGGGATGCTTTCTGAAGACTCTGGAATGGTGACGAGATTTTCTTGGACCATCTTGAGAAACAGCTCCGCTTTGGCGAGACGACCGTGTTGGACAGCCACGAGTAGATCTATCGGGCCGAGTCAAGTCTAGGATGATGATACAACCTGCAGGACTGACTCAGGACTTCGTGCTTTGTCGAAACTTTTTCTCACGTGGTGGATGGCTCCGAATCCAAACTATCTGGTCCTTCCCTTCCTACCAAAAAGGCCCTCTTTTGGGGTGATGTATTCACATGTACTTATGTATATATCCACGGTATCCTTGGGTGTGTATCTGTGAATGTACCATGACCAGGTTCAAGACCACCCCCGGTCAGGCATCGTGATCAGGCGTGCCAGTTGAACTTCGGTGATTTTGCTATGTCAGTTCCCGGTATACAGAGCTTCAACACGCACACTCAGACCAGCATCGCCCCTTGCTGAACTCGATACTGTTTTGATGGACATTGCTTGCAGCACCGAGAGGCAATGTTTGCGGTCATCTTGAATGAGATCCGCCTGAGCTTGAACCTGGGGCTCGGAGCAACAAGTGCTCGGTCCAGCTTGGCAAAGATGCTTGCGCGAAAGGAGTCCGAGTAGACTCCGATGGAATCTGATTGGATCGATAGTGGCTACCATTTCGGATGCGATAAGATGAGCAAGCATCGCTGTCCTCTTCGCAGTGAGCGCTCGCGCAACCCGATGCAATGAAACACAATGTGTTGATCTGCCAGAGAACTTGCACTGAGTGGCTACGTTTTGAAGCATGGATCTAATCTTGAAGCAAGTGCTGCTCGTGTGCTTGCACGGTTCCGAAAGCTCAACTGTGCGTCTCCTGTTCTCTCACAGAGAGAAACAACTACAGTCCCACTGCTCCCCAAACCAGGTATCCATCTAGCGTGTAGTTGGGGTTCGTAGTCCCATGTTCTCAGTCTACAGCCACAGACTGGAGTGCCGGATCTTCCTGCCTCATTTTCTAGAGGTTGGAAAGACATCACAAGTGTGCAACTACTGCAAGATACTCGTGTGTGGCACCCGTGGCAATTCATAGCACTTAGAACAGACAGGAACGAAAGGTTCGTAACGTGGGCCCGGGCCCCCCCCGAAGCCACACCCCCTTAATCCAGCTGCAGACCACCGCCTTTCGCAGAATGCCCTGAGTAGTTTGCCTGCGAAGATGACGGCAGAGGAAGAGGCTCTGCTCGGCTCTCCAAGCACATCATCGAATGCCTAGCTCGAGGCAAACTGTTCTTGTGAGGCCAACGATGGTCTCGAGCCTGCGGTGTCCAGCAACCCGATGGGCCTTCCACTGAAGGAGCTCCGAAGATTGAAGGACCGGGTTATAGTCCCTGAGCCCGCAGGGTTTGAGTTGGTGGCCTTTCATCTGACAGGACCAGTTTCAGGATGAGGAAGGTCAGCCAGTCAAGCTGGACGAAGAGTCTGCGCCCGAGTCGATGTGGTGCCCAACCACTATTGATTTGCAAAGCTTCGGCGTTTCCTCTTTGCAATGTTTGAGGCAGTTTGTTGATGCACTGCTCTCCCGGCTGACGGGGTCCATGTCAACATCACAAGCCGAGTCGCTGCCTCGTGCGTTGGCTTCTGGCCGCCTGGCTGCGTGATACTGGTAGTCGATCCGCAAACGCTGAATGCGAGGCGGCGGCGGTGGGAGGGGGAGCTCCGGACGTTGTTCAAGAAGATCGATGCCAGCTGCTCCGAAAGCGTAACGTGGGAGGCCTCCGGCTCTTGGCTTACGGATCTTACGGCTCTTGCACAGATTCGGGGGCCAGTGTAAGCCAGCGAGTAATCTTGAGACTCGTAAAGGCCGTTGCACGGTGTTGGCATGCCACAGAGATCCCGACCCCCAGAGCCACCCCAGAGGAGTTCACGAACTACATGCTGTTCCATGCTCCGGGCTTCAACTCTTCAGACGGCGCTTGCGAGCAGTTGCCCGAGGACGAATTTTGGAACAGCGTAATTTCCTTCTACGCAGAAGATTTGAACGTTGTCCCGCATAGCAGAAGGGCGTGAAGACTTATGCAAGCTGCTCTGTGAAAAGCAAGCAGCAAGGAGCCTGCAGACAGCCCGAGAGCGACTTAGGCCGACCCACAATGCTGCAGCTGAAGCGTTGGCGGGAGCCTGGCAGTGTGGCCACATGGACCGCTAATTGACGAGACACGAGATGCGAAGCCATCTTCCTGCATCCTCCGTGCTCGCAGAACGGGTGCAGGACATGATCAACAACATCGCGGTCGTTTCTGATTTCGCCAACAAGCAGGATAATGGCAATGTGCAAGCCTCAAGCAAGAAGAACTGGCAGCTTCCCGAGACCGGCTCCATCCATCCCGAAGTCCTAAACCCTCGGATGCTTCCAAGGCAACGAGCAGCGCTCCGGCTGGCCACGCCCGGAGGCGGTGGATGGAAGTCGTCGCATAAACCCGAGACCCTGTGAACTGTATCGAGGTAGGGGGGTCCCATCTGTACCAGGTACATTACTGCTGGACGCGACGGATTTGTCAAGGTGCCTCGCCAGCTCGACAGTTTCAACCAATGGCATTCGGTTTGGATCAAACAAGGCTTGCGCTCGGGGGTTCACCGCCTGATGCACTCACTTTGCTTGTGTAGATTTTTTCTTACACAGCCGCTCATGTCACGGCTTTCAACTGTTTGTTGAACAACGAGAGGTTTGGCATCCGAACCTGACGCTGCACAAGGAGATTGATGTCAGCTGCTCAGCTTCATGTCCGGGCCCACGTTGATGCGTCGCTGCCTCCCATAAAAGATTGGTCGGAATGTCGGAGGTAGGCCAGACGAGCAGCTGGCTGTCGGCATGTTGCTGGATGCAGAAGCAGCAGCCCCACTTATTCATGAGTACATCCGTGGAGGTGCAAATGTGCACATGTGTTTTTGGAAACTTCTGTGCAGGTGTAGTTGCATACGTGTATGACTGCTGCATGTATACTGTAATCTGCTTACTAACACCGATGCAGTATGTTTGCCCTTACTGCTAGTGGTACTACCAGGATGTCCTGCTAGTGGTCCCACCACTGTATGTTCAGCAGTCCGGTTTGACTGAACCATTGAACCCAAGATGGTTGTATTCATTTTGCTGCTAGTTCTTTTGGTGTGAATGGTACTGGTTGTACGTGGGATACTTTCGTGACAGGCAGGGTGCGAGTGGCACCCGTGATTGGTTCAAGTGCAACTGAAGGGGGTTGCAGTGGTATTAGCGGCTTTTTTGCGGCACTAGTGGCAGTCGGCTGGTGGGTATATGCTGTGGTGCGTTTCAGAAGGCTAGGGTGTATTTGTCTGAGGATGATCCGAGGCAGCTTGCAAGCTTTAAGGCTGTCGAGGTACCTCTCGGTCTTGCAACAGCGCTTGCTCGATCTGTGGCTGGCTTTCATGGAGCCCTTTCCCTCCCGCTTCTCATTGCGTCATGCCTCCCCGAGCACGAAGCCAACGGATTGTAAGGATGCTTTTTGCCACCTTTGCAAGGGGCTGTCCTTTTGTGCTGGCTGGGCCAGACCGGCATGAGTACTCTGAAGCCTCCCACGAGAAGTTAAGCATGACATCACGTTCGAGCCCCGCCTTCAGCGTCGTGTTGTCCCAAGTATTGTGGACTCCGGCGATCATCGAGGTCGGAACACAGTCTGGACATAGTGCTTGGAAGTAGCATTGACCGTGCTTTTGTCTGGATCCGTAGGGCTGGACACTGAAGGGACGACTTAACTTCGTTCCTAGTTCGGATGCTGCAACATCAAGAAAGGCAGCTGGACTTCATTTTCTACTCTTGGTTGTTGTTCCAGGCTAGATATTCCATTCCGAAATCCACGGTTGAGCCGTGGCAGGGTGGCGCGTCCAAGATGATTTCGTTCCTACTTGCAGTGACTTACATTCGTGCATCTTTCCAGATCACTGCAAGCATGACTTTGGGCTTCATTGAGAAGGAGCCCTGCCGGTGTTTGCAAGCACTAAGGTCCAGGAAGCTGGCCGTCGCTTCGTCGAGCCGTCTGCCAAGTTCTCCTCGGTGCCCGTTGGAAGTCGTAGTTTCATGCGGTTGTGTCATGTATGACCGCACCAGCTGAGGCTTCCGCATCTTCTTCTACGACAGCGCCCTCAGCACGGGCTCTCAAGCCCGGCATCTGGAGCACGGCTTCTCGAGCTCTAATGCTCCAAGGCCCAGTCAGCCACATCGATCACAAGGACGGAACGCCTGTGCCCCACAAATCTCCGTCTTACCTAGCTAGCAGCACGTATATAGGATGCAGGGCCTTCCCATTCCCACCCCTGCACCTACTGTAGCATGTGTGTGGTCTTGCTTGGGTTCTTGTCTTGTCCGCTTCTTTGTCTGTTTGCCTTGGGTGGCGGTTGTGTTTGTTTCGGCGGATGCTGACAAGCAGAAGCTGTTATCGTGGCTGTCTGGCCGTAATTGCATTCGATTTCCCACCACACGCCCTGCCTGTTGAGAAGCTAGCAAATTAGGGCAGAGGGGGCAGTGAGTTCTACAGAGGCAAGGTTGCAGCTGTGAGTTAGCAGTGTCGTTATTTCCATGAAAGGTGGAAAGGTGGTGGTGTTCACCTTTTCCCCTTGCAGAGCCCCCGTATCGTGCGGTTTTGTGCGGTTTGCCCTGGAAGCTATGGCTGGCACGCGGATCATTGCGAGATCCGTCGCCTCGGCTGGTGGGTTCTATTCGGGTACGAACCGTGCCTGCAACCTGCCGCACCGAAAGCAAAGACATGCAGATCACGACTACTTGCCAGCTACTACTTCGCGTTTGAGATCCAAATTTGCCATTGGCATGGGCGGGATACCATTGGCGGGTGGCCATCACAGGGATTATCTCGGTCCTTGGCTCCCAGATTTGCATAGTCGAGCCCTGCTGAAAACGCTATCTGAATGCCTCATATATGTTTTTGCTCCCACTCCTTGCCGCATTCGCAAATTGATTTGCATTGATTAAGCATTGCAAACAGGATAACTGCTTATATATATATATATATATATGCTCACCCCCCCCCCATGACAGACCGTCGTGGGGAAGGGGAAGGGTGGCGTGCGTCCCCAGGCAGGATCTGTCAACGGATAGGCGACAGACACTTCTCCCAAACTCAATTCCAAAATGTTCTTTTAGATGGTTTGCAATTTTTGGAAATTTCTTCACACGCATGCAGCGCTCCTAGTCCCAATCTTAATCTCAATTCTGCTCTTCGTACCACTACTACTGTTTGTCGATCCTAATTCTTGTATCAGTGTTAGCATTAGTATTAGTTTTGTGGTAGTATTGATATTAGGATGTTTAGTATGAGTAATAGTATTCGAATTAGTATTACTCTTAGTATTAGCATTAAGTATGTGTATTGATGTTAATAGTAGTAGTCGTCGTACTAGCAATAGTTGTCGCACAGCAGTAGTAGTGGTAGCATTAGTATTGGTATTTGTATTAGTATTAGAATGAGTATTAGTATTAGTATTAGTGACTAGTATGAGTATCAGTATTAGTTTTAGTATTAAGTATGTGTACTAGTAGTAGTAGTAGTAGTAGTAGTAGTAGTAGTAGTAGTAGTCGTAGTAGTAGCAGTAGTAGTAGCAGCAGTAGTGGTGACATTAGTATTGGTATGAGTATGAGTATTAGAATTAGTAGCTAGTACTAGTACTAGTATTAGTGTTAGGATTAATATGTATTGTTCTTGGTTCTATTCTTAGTACTGCTGTCATTGTTTGTAGTAGTCCTAATCCTGGTATCAGTGTTCATATGAGTAATAGTTTTGTGGTAGTATTGATATTAGGATGGGTATTGCTTTAGTACTAGTATTGGTATTGGTATTTAGTATTAGTATTGGCATCAGTATTAGTATTAGTATTGAATGAAAGTATACATATCAATAATAGTAAATATGAACTCGTGATTATGTTCGTGCTGGTGTTAGTGCCAGTGTCGATGTCAATGTCAATAATAGTACTCGTGTTAGTATTAGTATCAGTCTGAATGCTGGTTTTAGTATCTGTTTATTATTCACAGAAGTGCTGGTATTAGTATCAGTAATAGAAATAGTTTTGATATGTGAATATACTGATTGATTCGTACATTTTGAGCTTAATATAATAATACAGTAATGTATTCGAACAATAGTATATTTGCAGAGTTGAAGATTGCGCGAATATATTAGTACGTTGGTGCATGAGTACATTAGTATATTGGTGTATCATGATATTCGTATGTTAACGTAGTAGTATATTAGTATATTATTATAGTGGTCTATTACTACATTTACTATATTCGTATTTTCCCTAATAGCTTATAGGTATATCAATATGTTGGCATAATGGCATGTGAACATGTCAGTGTACTTGCCTTTTACAATATTCGTATATTAGTACACTAGCATATTTAGTGATAATTAGTGTTGATGCCAGTGCCAATGTCGATGTCAGTTTTAATCAGTCTTAATGATGAATTTAACATCAGTGTAATATTCGCGGACGTGCTAGTATGCCTATCAATACTATAATTAGTTTTGATATATTAGTATACTGATAGATTATATAAACAGCTTAGTATACCAACACATTATAATGTATTCGAACAGTAATATGTTTGTATACCTGCATGTTTGTATGCTCTTAGTATATTAATGCATGCGTACGTTCGTGCATGAGTACATTAGTATATTGGTGTGCTATTATCTTCGATTATTAACATATTAGTGTATGAGTATCCTGGTATGCTACTTCATTTATCATATTCGTATATTATCTAACAACTTTTTTGGTATATCCATATGTTAGTATACCATTGCCATGTGTCAGTGTACTTGCATATTACAGTATTCGTGTCTTAGCAAGTTAGCATATCAATACAGTATAATCAGACGTTAACAAGTAGTATATTGTCACGTTGGAAACTGGGTATATGACAAATTAAATACGAATATACTACGTTAGTACACGAATGCATTGATATATTTGCTTTTCAGATAGTGGTATGTATATCTGCGGACATTAATATACGCAGGTGTCTGTTAGTATTGGCATTAATATCAATATGAATATGACTATTGGTAGGCGTAGGAGTATTAATGTTAATAATAGAATAGTAATGTGCATATTCGAAATGAAAGCATTAATATACATGTCAACGTTAGTGTTAAAAGCACTACACAGTAATCTTACTTGAGTCATATATAGAGCAGATTCCAGCATTTCCAAAATTTCCAAAATTTCCAAAATTCTCTCCCCTAACTTTCCGGATTTCCAAAATTTCCAAAATTTCCAAAATTTCCAAAATTTCCAAAATTTCCAAAATTTCCAAAATTTCCAAAATTTCCAAAAAGTCCGCCCTTATGTTTTGGAAAAATCCTGTCGACTAGGTCGGGAAATTTTGGAATTGGAAATTTTGGAAATTTTGGAAATTTTGGAAATTTTGGAAATTTTGGAAATCTGGAAAGTTAGGGGAGAGAATTTTGGAAATTTTGGAAATGCTGGAATCTGCTCTATATATGACTCAAGTAAGATTACTGTGTAGTGCTTACTATGTAGTGTGTCAGCACAACCCTCATCCATACACGTGTGCTCTGTAATTCCTTTCTTGGTAGGACACCCGCGCGCCTTATCGTGCTGCTTTCTGGTCTCAGTCTTTTGGTGGTTCCAGGGATACGTTCGGAGGGCTCAAACTCGATACTCCGGAAAAAGCACGAACACGCCGGTGGGAGCGATGTTTTAAAGGGGATGGTCTGTCATGGGGGGGGGGGTGACCATATATATATATATATACATATATATATATATATATACATATTCATGTATAGACCTTCGTAAGCACCCTGTGGCGCAGATCTAGGGTATAATCCTGATCTCCACGGGCCAAAGAGTCTAAGAGGCTGCATCAGGCTTCTCAGCACTGTCGGCACTTCTACTTCTCTCCCTCAAGCTGTTGCCACAGCAATTGCTGCTGTGCTGGGGCTGCCGCTGCTCGTTCCTGGGTGGGCCCGAGGCCCCTCTGCTTGGGATACACTGAGTGCGGCCCTCAGGCAGTCTAGCTTGTTGACGTCGGGGGAGCTCTCAGCTGCTGAGCTCCTCTTCTTTCGACTCGCTGCGCCTTCCCAGTTTCCACGAAAACAAGAGCTCCGAGAAGGAGATCCTGATGGTCGGTAGCGGAGCCCGGTAGTGCATTTGAGGCGAGTGATAGCTGCGAGCTTTATGCCTGTCCCGCTGTGGGCCATTGAGGTGACGACAAAGGGTATGCCGGAAGCTCGGACATCACGCTGGCCATGGCATGCGGCTGTCTAAGCATTAACATGTGATTCGTTGCAGTCAGTTCGAGGTCAGTGTCTACCCTTTGGATGCCAACTACTGGCTCGAACAAGAGCCTAAGTCAGAAGGGAAGCCTGACAGCGATGGCAAGAACAAAAGGCGAAGGCCACCCGCTTGAACTTGAGATCTGACTGACCCGGTTATTCGATTCCTTTAGACATGATAATGTGCAGCCAGGTCCCGAACAAAGTACCATACGGACTGGGTCACAAAGGCCAGAAATGGACGATTGTGGTTTGGCCTTCCTCCGGCACATCTGGCGCAATGTCCGATGTCCTGCAAGGTTGGCTTTGTCTCGCAACTTCAAGCGATGGTTACTTGCAGCCTGGATGGTGAAATCAACATCTGCGATGTTCACACCAATCAGCACCTTTGAGCCAAATCAATGAAGGTCTTGTGAGTGGGACTTGCTGGCTTGCAGTTTCCATGTTGGGGACGGCCTGTAGACAAGCACAAGAGAGCATTTCGGCGCATCAGATTTGGCTTGTGGTGCTCGTGCTGTTTTGACGTCGATTACTGCTGAACCTCAGGCGAAAAGAAGGGCGCGATGCCGTACGCCTTCACAAGAAAGGCGAGATTCCTGAAAACTACCTGGTTTGTGCGATCGCATCAGAATAGGGCACCCCTATCGAGTTGTATAGAGGGGTTGTAAGGGATCGGGATTTAGGGATTAGATCAGCGAGGGCCACGACGAGAATGACAAGCTGCCAGGGCTATCATACATTGGGAAGACAGCATCTATGTGGCATCCAATGCAGGAATGTCGCAGCCAGAACTGACTGTTATTGATAGGAGGGTGAGGTGACATTCAACAAATGGAGGAATGGACTACTCAGTCACGTCCTCGATGCATAACTGGGTAGCAGACCGAGTGGAGCTTTCGCAAGCTCTTGGAGCAGTCCGTCGAAAGTCGGAAAGGCTAAGCATCCAAGCTCGAAGCAAACCGAGTCGCTTGATGTTTGCCTGGCGTCTAACGTCGTGTTGCTCTTTGGTGGCCTCGGCCAGCTCATCGCATCGGAGCGGAGGCGTTCACTCCTGGTGTTGGTGCGCCAACTACAAGTTCTTTGCCTCGGGTGGCCGGGAGCCTGTGGTCGAGCCTGGGTTAGTGTGTAGCATCTGAGTAGAAGCCAAGGATCGGACCGTCAAATCATCATCTGGAATCCCTACACGCAGAAGGCCATGAACTACCTGCAGGGGCCGGAGCCCCAGGGCACACGCGCGTGATTCTTTAAGCCACTTGCCAAGAAGCCAGGGCGTAGCAGACACACGTCCAGCATAGTAATCTGTCGCAGAAGCTCCCGGCTGCCGACAAATGCTGCAGTCATAGCTCTGAACATGCTTCCTCAGCTGTCGACAAGTCGGGATTTCTAGGCATAATGCCCCGGTGCTGGACGTTCTCGTCAACGAGAAGCAGTGCCCGGTCCGATTGGACACTTTTGCGGAATGTCGGTGGCAGAATGTGGTCTCAATTCCCGAGTGACCGAGCTAGCTGGATGACTCCTCAGGCATCAGATCATCTCGATGTCTGTTGACAAGGTTGTCAAGGCAGCACGCAGACTCGTCGCTCATGGTCCGTCCCATGCATGCCATGCCGAATACTGCAACCTGCCACTTTGCGGTGCCCTACTTTGCTGCAGGTTTGGGACATTCTGAACTACCAGTGTATCCAAACCTTCACCGACAAAACCGAGTACAAGCCGGAGGCAGGTAGTTGGAACTTCAACCCATGGAGGCCCGTAAAGTGAAAGACCTTGTCCTGTGAGGACAGGCTCACCTGCATGGCTTTCGATGAAGAAGGCGCGAAGATCAGGTTTGTTTTGCTAGTGAAATGCTGGCTGATATGTACCTTCAAAGGTCGCATCTGTCCTACGGATTCTTGTGTGAAGCTGGTGCCTGACACAGCTGTGTCAAATCCGAACAGAACACAATCGTTTTGCATGTAGACTTCTTGACCCCGTACATGGAAGGCTACATAACATGTGGAGCCCCGAATATACGATGCCTGCTTATCCGTGCATATATATATATATATACACATGTATGTACGTATGTACGTATTATGTATGTATGTATGTATGTATGTATGCATGTACGTGTTCTAAGGACGACATGGGGTTGCGCAGTAATCGATATAGAATCCCGAATGGAGTCTCTATGTCCTTTTTGTTTGCCAGAACTTGAAGAAGCGTGGCAACAGCTCATATCTGCCCATAGGCTCCGCAGGCTTCAATCCCTGAAGCAAGAAAGCGCCACGAAGCCACCAACAGACCCACAAGAGTTCCGGGATTCACGTAGCGGTAGCTCGATGGAGGACCTGCATTGGTGCTGTGCTCCAGCCTAATCAATGTGTTGCCGATCAGTGTCAAGGCACGACCCAGCTCCGGCAAGGGCTTGACGGCTTGGCTTTCATGCTCGAGGGCTTGAGGGGTGTCAAGCGCCTTGTGTTTTTTTCCGCAGGCTCCACAACACCGCTCTTGCCACTTCAGTAAGCCCCACAGACAGCAGTAGCCGTCGCACTCATACGTTGTTGACATGCCGGTCCAAGTTCTCATTTGTCCAGAAGCTCGCACGATGACCGCTTCGAGTTCAATAGAGCGCTTGACTGCATTCGTAGATCTTTCAAAAAATTCACTTGTCCCCGACAAAGTTGCAGCTCGATGTTGGCTGGTGCAGCTCCCTTGTATGCTACCACAAAGTCTGCAATCCTTGATGACTGCAGGTTCAAACCAGTCGCACTCATCTCGCACCAATAGTGTGCTGGCTGCGCTTGCGCGGGAGGGAGTTCAGCAAGTTTTCTAGGTGTTCCGAGTCAGTCCGCGACCATTCTTGCGCTGGATGTGTCAACGTGGTCAGCAAGAGCTCGATGTGTGTGATTTACTTCGGTGAAACACCAAGGTTGGAGCTCTGTACAACGATGTTTTCCACCAGATCATCTCCGGGGACAACACCGGGACGGTGTCGGTGGAGTCCTCGCTCGCCAGTTACACAGTGCAGGGATGCTGTTTGCACCTTCTTGACAGCTCGAGGTGTGGGACATCAAGACAGGGAAGCTCGAGTTTGAATTCCGTCGTGCGCACCAGGACCTGTTGCCGCAGTAGCATGCCGCTTGAGTCTTGTGTATCATGGTGGTTGAGTTGAAAGGATCACAAGATGACCTGCATGGCTTTTGACGAGTCGAAGCGATGCCTCTATACTGGTGGAGAGGCTGATAAACGGGTGCTGTGGGAGCAAGTCTCTGTGCACGTTCGTGTGTGTGTGTGTGTGTCATGAGCACAAGATCTCTGCACTCGATGACAGCCGCGCGGGTTTCCGTGAAGCAGTCTCTTCTAGCTCGCTTTGCTGTCGCACTTACTCGCCGACACTGAGCTCTTGTAAGAAGTCGATCTTGCAAATGATTTCAGGAGGCTGACGCAAGGCCTAGAAACGGATGTGGAAAAGACTCGACCTCCCACGACCAGGATGGGTGCGTTAAGCTGTGGAACTTCTCCTCGGGCCAGCAGTTCTGCTCTTGGTACTACTTCGCTTGCACTTTTGAGAATTTGAAGCAGATCCACAATCCGCACGCAGAGTTTGCAGGCGTGTGCCGGCTAGGAATGTCTATCGGCATTGCATGTTGCTTCCCTCTGCCAAGGGTTGGCAGGAAAGTGGGTGGTGGAATGTTTTGGAACTGCTGCTCTGTTGGTCTCTCGAGGTTGCGTACCTTTACCATGCGGAAGCCAGCAGAGATTCGGAGCCAGGGCCTTGCTACAAACAAGTTCCTCTCTCCCTCTCGCTCTCGCTCTCTCTCTCTCTCTCTCTCTCTCTCTCTCTGTCTGTCTGCAGAAAGCATTTATTCACGTTTGCAGCTCTTGCCCGGCAACGACTCGTGATCAAGATAGGCTTTATAGAGAAGCAGCGACGTACATACTTCGACAGTGGACATTGTATTACATATGGCCATGTCGCCTCGACGTGCATGCTCAGGTCTGTTGTGGGCCCAAGAGGGGCCCAACACATTTGTCGTCGGACTGGCCTGGGACAGGCAGCCCACCTGAGTGTTGCAGGGACCCACTAATTAATATACATGAACCGATACGATGCTGCTGAACCGGCTGACCCAGAATTGTTTGCCGGAGTATGGTGTTGCCTCGCGAGTCAAGGTGCAGGCCGGTCATCCTCGGAAGTAGTGCTGTATGGGTTCAGGCGAATCTACATCTGGCCGGATAGCCACAAGCAGCAGGCCCGACCGACTTCAGCAGAGCGGTGTTTGGATAATTTACATTGCAGCACATCGGCAGCACCATGTTTGTTGCGCATTGTAGATCGAGCCTGGTGCTGCCAACAATGTTATCATTGGTACGTGGCGAATCCTTGCCATATGGACTTCCGTATTTTGACCTGTTCAGCTGTTGCGATGCGCAGGTGGAACCGCAGTATGTGCTCGAAGACTTCACTGGTCACGGGCATACGGACCGACTCCGACAGATTGATTGCCAGTACAGCATCGGTTCTTGAACACTGTGATCCGGTCTACCAGAGTTTCGTGTTCGCCTGACTCAGTGTTGGTGGCTTTTCAGGACGATGTTACTTGTCTCAGCAAGCTGTCGTCGGTCACAGGCCTCCTGGCAACTGGAGGCACAGGAGCATCAGTGAGGAAGACTGAAACATCGGAAGCCTCATATGGTCCAATGCCAGAGTCTAGACGGACGTTGGCCATACCCATCCATGTTTGGTTGACGACTATGGATTCATAAAAATTATATGTGCAACCATGTACATATGCTATATAGATAGATGTCGGTGTGTATACATCTCATGTATTCATTCATTCATTCAGTCAGTCATTTACTCACTTATTCATGTATTCGTTCATTCATTCATTCATTCGTTCCTTCGGCCCTTCGTTCATTCATAATTTTTCTGTTTTCGTTTTTTGTTCGTTTGTTGATTCATTCACTCACTCCTTCATGCAGCCATTCATTCATTCCTTCATGCAGCCATTCGCTCATTCATTCATTCATTCATTCACTCACTCACTCATTCATTCATTCATTCATTCATTCATTCATCCATTCCATCCATTCCATTCATTCATTCATTCATTCATTCATTCATTCATTCATTGTTTCTTTCACTTATTGATGCATTCGTTCATCGTTCATTCGGTATACAGTATACACACGCCTACATACATATAGCTACATCTACATATACATATACATATGTGTATATGTATATACCTACACACATATTTCTATATCTATATATATATATATATATATATATGTATATATATATCTATGCATCTACACCTGCATACATGCGTATGTACATACAAACTTCCCCTCTCTCTCTTGTAAATACGTATATGTATGCATATGCCTGTCAGTCCTCCGGAAGGTGATGATGGCTATGTCTGCTTCTGGAAGATCCAGGACGCAACGGAGCAGATCTGCAGGGTTTCCTGTTCAGCAGTGATTTGTAGGAGCAAGGGGTCACTTCGGAACCTGCTGGAACAGAATGCGAGTGACCACCGCTATCTGTGGCCGTTATGGCGCACGAATCGGCTGGCTCTCCCCTCCGCACTTCGACCTCGGCAATCAAGAAGTAAAGAGATGGCTTAGCTGGGCATCGACTGGTGGGTAGGAAGTAAGGGATCACAACCGTGCCTGAGCAGGCTGACTGTGTGATCATCATTCGAAATCCCGTGTGCCCGAACCCTCAACCTGCCCACTTCACACCATTTGTTGCAACACGCTCGAGATGCGTGTAGTCCAGTCTGAAGCGAAAGGGCGAACTTGGCGGATCTTTCTGCAATGGTTCCGGCGCAGCTTTTTCCCAACAAAGTATGTCTTCACCACCGCAAGAAAGTTTGTAGCAAGTTGGTTACGAGGCACGCCGGTGAACAGCACTGGAATGTTGAGTTTCTGCCGATCAACTATTAGACCTTGCTCTGCCGATTCTCACCGGCTTCGTGCTTTCGATCTGCCTCACGTGTCAACCCCTCTTCGCACATAGGCGATGGAGGCATTCTCGAGTTGACCTGTATACCGTATACAGCTACTTGTATGATCTTGTACATGGCCGCACATCGTTCAATAGTCCCAGTAGCGTAGAGCCTAAGCGTGTTGGTGAAGGAGACCGCAGCTGGTGGTGGCGCCAGCTCCAGGTGCGGCCCCGCACAGCGAACGATTCAGAAGCTGGCAAATGCTCAGCCCGAGGAGTTTCGGAGTTTGTTTGCAGTCACCTGTGTAATGCGAAGAGTAAATTTTGCAGTAACATGATTCGTGCTGTGTTCCACAGTTATTGTGGCTCAGGAGATACCGCCTGTTTGATGGCCCCAACGCCGCATACCAAGATGTGCTGTGCTCTGCACATGACCAAACCCTCCCCAAACACGACCACCGTCAGTTTCGAAAAGACGAGGCTCCAAAAAAGAACGCCGCCTCGATGCACCGGAGCCCAGCCTTTGGTTCGTGCTTGCTTGCTTACAGTTGCAAGCTCTGCGCCATCCAAGCATCCAGCTTCACAACACGGTTCTGAACTGAGGGAAGGAACGTCGGACACCCGCAAGGGCAAGAAGAGCGGGCAAGGAGGCGCCAAATGTTTGGACTAGTTTTCTAGGCGAGGTGCGTGCTCCGACTGGGACTGGCCACTCGCAGGCGAGCCGACGCCGGCTTCGCACTCAGCCCGAGGGTCTGCGCGCCGACTTCAAGGATGCCGACTCTACGACAATGCAGCTCAATTCGGACCGCACATGACAGAGTTTCGCTTCTTTGGAATTTCTGACTCCCGACTGGAGGCATTTTTGGCAGTGAAGGGAAGGTAGGGATTCGCGAGCCCCGCAGCACTCGAGGCAACGAAGCGCGTGTCTCACGCAGCTCAGCCGCAGGCATGGTAGCAATGGGGAGCAGCTTACCATTCAGCATCGGAAGCTTCCTCAGCCTTTTCAACTGCACTATGGTCTTCCCTTGCAGGGCTACCCAGACTCTCCAACCTCGTCGTTGGCATCTCAGGAAAGGCATGAGGTTCGGATTCTCAGACACCTTAGCCATCTTCGGCTTTTGGCCAGCTGCTCGCAAACACAAGGTAGGTCCTCTGAGCAAAGGCTGCAGATGAACTGCAGCCGGTGCTTTTCCAAGGCTTCCTCCGGTTGGGGAAGGCCAGCCGTTCAACCGCTTTGCAGCTTATTGCCTGCGGCTCCTCGGGTTGTCAGCTGCAGATACCTGAGAACTCATGAACAAAACAGATAGTTTTTCTAGTTAATTTGGTCTCGACGTATTCTTTGTGGATTGCAGAAAGCTTCGGGACAATCCCCTAAGACAGAGATCCGAGTGCCAAGCTGCTTCTTGTTTTTAGCGGCGATGGCTCCTTGATTCTTCCTCGTGACTCCGACGGGACGCCCAAGCATTGCCAGCAGTGCAGACTAACGCAGGTCAGGAAGAGTGGTGGTCAGAGGACTTCGCTGATTCTAGGAAGCGGTGTCGGCATGGCATCATTGTTGTGCTGGACGGATGGTGTGGCAGTTTTAGAGAGCTGGTCAGAGGAATCGAATGCATAGCCACCAGGAGAGCGAGAAGCGACGGCACTCCGCCATGAACTTGATGGAAAGGCTCTCAGGGTCTGACAAAGACGCAGGCCTGCCTTTAGTCTGGTGAGATGATGCCCAGGCTTCCCCCCTCATGCCGTTTGCAAGATGCACAAAGGTAGCTCGAAAGGCGCGTTCGTGTTGTGAGAGGATTCACGTCCTGCAGCGTGGAGCACACCATCTTCCTGGAACACAAGGACTCCAGACCCACTTTGTGTGGATGGTTTGTTGGGTTCTATACTCTATACAGAAAACTACAGCTGGACACCTGCCATGTTCACATCCATGACATGTGAATTCGTGCCAACACGTGAGTCAGCTTCCTGTTCCTATCTACAGATCCGAAGATCCAAGCAATAAGGACAACGACTTCCCGAGATGTCTAGTTCAAAGACCCCAGGCTTACAGCTGGAACGAATTGAGGAGTGCCTGCTAACCATTCACGCCGACCAGTTGGCGAGACTCTGGCTGTCGCCTCGGACAACTTCCGGTGTAGATTGGTGGCACCGGATCTGGCCTGCCTACATCTGGCCCCTGACTACTCGCGAGGTCGACCAAACAGGCGGAGTTTCTGGGCAAACTCGCTAGGCTCTCAGGTCTCCGGCATGCACTTGCAGAGATCGCAGGCCACAAGCTGTCCCACAGCCCACTCTAAACTCTACCGAAGTTCATCTGCAGCGCGGCAGTGGCAGTGTTCGAGAGTTCAGGTCTTCATGGAGGAGTCTCCAGAGGAGGCAAGTACAAGAATGGGATCAAGTCGTTGGTAGTGATGCAAAGGCGAGGTTTTCAGTAGTCTGTGCGGCCAAAGCCCGAGTCAAAAAGCGCGACGCATATGCCAGCAGAGCGAGAGGCAACGTACGAGCCAGCAGCCAATGTGCAGGCTTCTGGGCTGACTCTTGTGCAGCAAGAAGCCATCACTGCCGTGTACACCAGCACGGACAACATGTGGGCGCCCCACTTCCGGAAGGCATGTTCATGTTCTCGCAGTCTGCCTGATTGATGTGTATCCGAGTAGTTGACTCGGTATAAACATGCCAGCTCCTGGTAGCGTGTCTACACAGGTCCTGCAGTTGCCGCATTGCTGACTTCTTGTCAAATCGAGGTGGCTCTTCACGGGGGATGCGAACGGGCCTCTTGTCTTGCTGTTTCGGACCGTTTCCTGTTGCGGCAGGAACACGTACTACAGTCATGGAGAACGACGTGGGGTTTGCTTTCTTGACTGCAGTGCTGCATTGCCAGTTTTCTCGGTGAAGAGACTCCTGGGTAGCATTTCAGGTGGGTCCGAATCTGGGACCTCTCGACGATTCGCGTGGACTTGTGTCCATCACACCTCCTCAAAGTGAAGGCCTGGGTTGACTTTAGTCAATCGCCATGTTGGTGCGCAGATGTCTTTGTGGATCATTCTTGCCATCCTTGATGCTTAACTTCAGTTTCTAGCCTGTAGGTACTTGTAGCTTGCTGGAACCAAGAATCCTCCCAGCCTGCAGTTGTGAGCAGGAGATGCAGTTGCACCGCATGGCCGTGACCTCGTGGGCCGCTCAGTGCGGCTCATACGTAGTGTCCATGCCATGTTTGCATGCTGGTGGGGTAACAGCCACAGAAGTCACAAACCTCAATGCAGCCAACCCGGCATTGCCGGATCATGTGGCTCTCTCATTAACTCCTCATTGATGTCCATGTGCCTGCACAACACAGACATGACTAGTTCACCTGCGTGGACACTTCACCAGCACGTCATTATATACAGCTCATATGGTATCCCAACCTGCCTCAAATCATGCAGACTCAGGTTGCAGCACTTTAAGCTGGATGACTTAGTCGTGGCGACCCCAGATCGAAGGTGCTTGATGGGAAACTTGGGGCGGACGTTGCAGAGGCGGCTTGAGGCGATTGCGACGCTCAACAAACCACACGATGATCAGGAACTGTCCTCCAGCTGGCATGTCAGCCAATGCCGAGTGGCTTCACCGATATGGATTCTGCTGATGCAGTACTTGTGGTTGGGGACATCATTGGCTGTGGTGGCCATGAACCCACTTGTCCATGGATGTCCTTAGGTGACTAAACCTCGCAACACTACTTAGTTTTGTCTTGCAAGCGTGTCGCTTGCAACTCTGCCGAGCGTTGAGTGGGCTGGACTATTTAGATCGACTAGCATCGCCACGCCCAATCGGTCTCTGCCTCTTGTCACGCAAGATGGCGGCGGCCATCCAGTGTTGAGGTCATTGTTTCGGCATCAGCGGACTGGACTGTCGCACTGCTGGAGTCTCGGACTTCATTGCGGCTCTTCAGCGGATTCGGCGGCATGATCGCCGATGCATTGCCGCGTGCAGGCACACCATCGATGGCACTCGCATCGGTAACTTCAGCCATCGCGTTCAAGAGTGGAGGACGTTACGGGAAGAGGGCACAGCGATGCAGAAGCGAGAGTCGAAGCGCAAACCCTTCAGCAGCTTTGCCAATGAATTATGATGCTCACTCGAAGCATTATGTGGCGATCCGTGACTGCGAGACAGGATCTCGGACACCAGCACTTGGTGTGACCAGCTCCGAGCTCAGAGTTGGGGTTGCAAGTGCTGCACGAGTGCAGCCAGCGCATTTGAGGCCGCCCCCGGTGAAAGAAGGCATCCGCGGACCGGAGGAAGATGATGATCGTTGGAGCAGTCGCTGCCTCACAATATCTGTCCGGTTCGAGGATTTCCTGCATGCAGTGCCTGCATGGTCCAGACAGTTCGTCCGAACTCAGGCATGAGTCCACGCCGCGCTGGCATGGCCGGGGCTGCAGGCACGAGATTTAGCTATGGGCCATGGTATGTACGTCCGTATGGCCTTCGTTGGACTCTCTGTCGCGGGGCTAGCTGACTCTAGGCAAGCATGGTACCGGATTCTGCTGGGAACACGTGCTGTTGGCAAGCACATGCATGCCGCACGGACGATGGGTTGGGCACTTCAGTTTTGCTTGATTTCACGTGCAAACCGGAAAATGAAACGATGTGAAAAACCTCGCAATTGCGATGTTGTTGCATTCTGACACTCGCATAAATCATATCGTAAGCATTTTTCGGAACAGGATGCGCTGGCGACTTGGACGTCATCATGCTTCATGCATGGGTGCTCTGGTAAGGTTGGGGATGTCACAACTCGCAGAGCGGCGCAAAGACGTCACTATCCTTGCTCTGGTGACAGCATGACATGGGAAGTGAGATCAAATTACCATCACCATCTTCTCATGCCACCCTAGTCTGTGCTGTCTGTAAGTAGCTCGGTGCGTCTGTATGATTCTGTATGTTTGTCTGTCTGTCTGCCAGTCTGTCCGTTTGTATGTGCGTGGATCTGTATCCTTGTAGATCTTTAGGTATGCAAACGCCTGTATGTGCATATATATATATATATATGTACATGCATTCCCCGTCTATGCATTTTTGTAGATATATGACAGTGTTACTTGAAAGTTAATGTTTTCGAGCAGCTATGTACGCATGTGTACAAGTATGTAGGCATACATGTAAACTAGGTTTGTGTGTATATCTACATATTTGCATGCATGTATATTATCTGTTTCTCTGTGTGTGTATACATATACATAAATACATATGCATATACATGTACACGCACACATTTATCTGTCTCTATACCTGTATATAAATACAGAGGCAAGAATACGGTCATATGTACATATACACATATACACATACACACATATACACATGAGTATATATATATATATGTATATATGTATATATGTATATATATATATATATAAATACACAGATATTTGCGTATATACACACATGTGTATATGTGTATGTGTGTTTAATTGTGTTTGCATACACATGTGTATGTATGTTTGTAAGGGTTTCTTTTGGTAAAGACTAACGCGTGTTTTGACGTGCGCACACATATGTGGGTTTTTGGAGATATTGATACATACATATGATTATGCATGCACGTACTGATGTATCCATGTGTTTAGGTATCTATGTATGTATGTATGTCCGTAAACATATCTGCATGCATTTGTGTGCATGTGAGTTTATATACAGAATTATGTATGTATACACTTGTAGATATGTATGCATCTATGTATGTATGCATACATATACATATATATATATATATATATTTGCCAGGTCCATGTGTATATGCACATTTTAACATTTCTGTATATGTTGGTTGTCGTGTATGTGTATGTGAGTAGGTATATCCGATGTAGTTTCAAGTGTATAGGTGTGTGTGTATATTATGTATCTGCATTTGGTCTTAAATTAAGAGTAAGTGTATATGCCAGGTATGTATATGTTCTTGAACATGCATGCGTGCATGCAGACGCATGCGTATATGTGATGTGTATGTATACGCATAGTGGTTTGCATTTTTCCGCACGTACATATGCATGTCAATGTTTATGTTTCTGTAGATGTGTACAGGCGCACACACGCATACACATGCTTCTACACACACCGTACATACATACATACGTACATGCATACATGCATTTTCTGCATCTGTATGGCTATTTCTATCTGTGTATCTATACTTGTATCTGGGCGCACACATACACATCCTCCATCTGTACGTTCGTAATGTACGCACATGTACGTGTCGTGCTCGTGTGCGCGAGAGTTTCTGTTTGAAAGAAGTTGATTCGTGCAATACCCAGTCCTCATGGTCTCATGTGTTTGTATATTGTGCTGACATGGCTGATTGAGCAACATCTTCATTCAAATGAGTGTGTCCACATGTTTTAGTGCCACGGGCATTGCACTGCCCCTGCCTGCATTGGCGATGTCTAAGTCCCGTGTCGATCCCTAGTGGTGCTCACAGTGTAACCGAAATTGCTTACGCACTTACACTTGCAAGCATCTGGCAGCCCGCAGCCACAAAAACTACACGGCCGTATTGTTTGTGTGGATGGGTTCTCTCAACCCCGGACATGAATACGTGCCCTCGTATCTCTCGCAGTTTTCGGCCGGGGGCTGCAGCCTGTCGGTCTGGTGTTTCGTGGAGCACGAGAGATACTTGTTCTGATTCCGCAGATGCTCTGTCCCCAAGCAGCAGAATACCTTCAAGAGCTTCAGCCCAACAACCACAAAGTTTTGACAGCCTCAAGACACCGCTGCAACGACTGGCGTTTGCACCGTCGAGCATGCCTTTGTCGACCTAAAATATGCGCTTCGTGGAACCATCAGTTGATACGGTTGGTGGTGTTCAGGTGCACGTCGAGAAGGGGGGACTTCGACCAGTGGGAGCGTACCAGGCAAAGTTGATGGAGGGTTTTTAATGGGAGTCATGCAGCAGGCCACCACACAGACTTGAGCCAAAGGAGCTTGTCATGAGAGGAGTGCTGATAGCCCCCGCTCTCAGACATGCTTGCATGCTTACAGGCATCGGCGTCGGCGTTGGGTTGCGCACCCCCAGAGGGTCCAAGGTGTTCCGGCTGTACAAGCAGCGACATCGCAAGTGCTATTTGTGTTGTTGCAAGCATGCATGTCAGCTTGCCGTAGTCAGTAGACAAAACACAGCGTGACTTTGAGTTTTTGAAGTCGGCCGAGGTCCGCACCCGGCCGGTGATTGCCCCACCGGTGCATTCTGGCCAGGGCGACTTTGGCAAACTGAGCGTCGTCAGGGGCCTGATCATTTGCCCGCGTTTCTGCACCATGTCGCTTCCTTTGCTTCGGCTTCTGAGCTGTTCTAGCTGGTCCAAGATTCGTCCTGCTGATCTGAGCTTGACAGAAAGGCGTGCTAACAAGCTGCACAGGTTGAGGTTCAGCTTCGTCTCTCTCCGTGTCCGTGTGTGTGTGTGTGTATGTGTACAATCCTGATAGCAAAGGGATAAGAGGCAGGGGGGTCACCCATGCCAGTGGATCGTGACCCAACGAAGAGGTCCACTGAGCATGCTGATATGGAGCCTGATCAGCTCCACGTACCTGCACTTTTGTGTGTGGCGAAGTTGTAAATCAACTCTAAGCTACTTTCGCAAAAGAAGAATTTCCACGGTATTTCCACGTGTGCGTGTGTGTGTGTGTGTGTGCGCGTGTGTCTCGAGTGTCTGAAGCTGCTGCTGAGCCACACCGTTCACGACATCCACTGATTCCCAATTCTGCCGAAGCCGTGAAGCTTGAGAATGCGCGAAGCTCATGGGTGAAGTGAGGTCGAACGCTTCAAGCCGGATCTAACGCTGGCAGAACAGGAGCTTATCTCAGCTATGCGATGCAAAGCCAAACTTCCAGTTTCCAGTCGTACTTCGTCGGTTTGTGATTTTCAAGAGAAATGACATCTTCGGCGGATGCTTGCAGCTTCAAAGCATGCTGTAACAATTCTCGCCCAGGAGCGACAGAAGCTTTCCGGCAAACTCTGGAGCAGGTGGGGCTTTGTCTGCGCAGCAAAGCTCTGCTGTTGGATCGCCTTCGGCACCGCAGGAAATGATTCCTCCGGAGAGCTAATGACGCTAGCAAGCCCAGCGTTCAGCTTAAAGCGAGGCTGCGCCGGGCTTGTTAATGACTTTCACGTAGATCGGCCATGTCCTGCTGATGCCCTGCTTATGAACGTGAGATCCTCTTCTGCGCACTCAGGCATCTTCCAGTCAGGGCAGTTGCAAACCAGCCGGCGTTGTGCATCTCAGGACAACTCCCAAGGGCATAGTTTTGTAGTGGTTGAAAATGCGTGAACATGCTTTCCCCGCATGGGCATGGCTAGCAGTTGTCGATTGCCAGTGTCAGCTCCTTGGCATTGTACCCGTGTCTTCAACCCGTGGCGCCAACTGTGCGCTGGGTGCGGGTGCGGCACAAGGGAAAAGGGTCGTGGGTCAATACCTGCTTCGCGGGCTTCATGCTTTGCAGCGCGCCCTCTGACGGCAGACTTGGGCTGAAGGCTGCATCAGTGGAACATTCCCAGGCGCTTCGTTTTCTTTTTAACGCAATTGGGAGGGTTCCCAAAGCATGGCTTTCTGGGACAAAGCATCCATCGGGATCCGACCCAGTGTCTGGTTAGAATGTCATGGTAAAGGGGTCGCATGCGTCACGAACTGCGCAGCCAAATAGGTCTCAAGGAAGGTGCGGGCAATCGTCATGGCCACTCTGGGCCTCAATCCTGCCGAGTACCCATCAGAGGCACAGCTTCACCGCATGAGAGCATCCAAGTTGCCAGCTTATCCCAAAGGTCGCGAGTATTCCTGCATGAATTGGGTCAGCTTAGTTTTATTATTCAACTCTTGAAGCACTCGGACAGGTCAGACCGCAGGGTGCTCCGGCTTGTCTTGGGTTGCCGTCACAACTTGGTGAAAACGTCGGGTTGGAGAGCTTTGTCAGGCCTGCAGGCGTGTATAGCCAGTAAACCTCAGAATGCCTGCTGGATACTTGCCGGTACCAGACTGCATGGTTTCATGCGTCTTGATCGAAGCAGAGCTGACCAACAGCTTTCAGATGTGCTATGTGTGTGGACGCCACTCCTGTCCTTGGCCAGATGATGGCATGAAGTACCATGACAGCCCACACCAAGGTGCTCCTGCTTGTTGCATGTGCTGCTCCTGTGGAGATGGCACCGCTTTCGGAGCCGCATGGGCTTGTCCTGTTTGTTCAAGTCTGTTCCGTGACAGCTTCGATTTCGAGAAATTCGTCAGCATCCGCCTAAAGTATGCAGTTCGAGTTTGATCCAAGTCCCGTCGAGGCATGGAATTTGATTCGCGAGACCGTCCATGGGCAGTGGCTGCCTCATCGCTCCTCAAAATCAGGGCTGCGGGCTTCGGGGTGCAGGTGCAGGTGTCCGAGCACCCCTGCTGTTTTTGTCTGATCGCCTACAGCCGAGGCTCAACAAGGCGGCGGCTACTGGCAGGACATGGCAACGAGCCAACGGGGGCCAACAGGGCCTAGGGGGCCGAGTCAAGAGAGAAGCCTGGCAAGGGTCGTTTGTGCTAGGAGAGGGTTCTGTGCCGGCGCAGTGAGCCCCTGCTTCCTGCCTCTCTCCGTGTCGTTGCAGGAGCAGTGGAGGCCTGACGGCGGAGAGTATGGCTTTGCAGGACAAGGCCGGGAAGAGTGACGCCAAAGAGTCGTCAGTGCTCTGTCCAATTCGGCCTGTCTCATTTTCGCAGGCACAGGTGGAAGTGACTGGACAGACAGGGGCCCAGATTGTACTCAAGCTTTGTCGGGCATTGGCATGTGGCATATGCAAAAGTCCGAAAGTCATCTTGGACATGCCGTTGCTTAAACCGGGCATGATGTGCTGCTCCCTCGACACTAAGTCCGGATGGCAGATGCCGATGGCGTGGAGCCCCGGCATCCAGATGCTTGTGACTGCCAGCGCATTACTCTCAACCCTGCCCTAACCCTAAATCTCTGGCCCTGGCCCGACGGGGTTGTAACTCCAAGCCCTAAACCCAGACCTGGATCCGACTTGGCCCAAACAAGGCCATGAACGATGGGTGGCAGAGGTGCGAAAGAGCAGCATCTGTAGCACCCATGCGCACCGAACAAGCTTTGCTTCTGGCTCCATGGTTCTACAATGCTCTGCTCCGAAAATCTGTGTCACCCCTATACGACCAGACAATAATGCTCATATCGCAGCGACGAGTTCGATGCACGTTGACCTCTGGCCACTTTTGAGTCCTTTTTCGTGCTGACCAGGAACCGAAACGGTGCCACCAAGTCCAAGCGGCGCTTTTGCACCTCGTATCCAGATGAGCGGCACTCAGACCCAGAAACTCGAGACTGTGTGACAGGTGGGAGCCATGGTGCCGCCCTACGATACCCTAATTTGAGCGCCCGAACATGGCAAGGTCAGTCAGTGTCGCCGCGGCGCAGGCTGCGCCTTTGCACACTCCCGCGAGGCGGAAATGCAAGTGTGAAGACAAGGATGTGAAAGTAGACCGGCCGGAAGTTTCACGTCCCAAGCTGCAGCTTCCTTGGCAGCTCCAGCCCGGTCTGATTGAGGAGATAGGTGTCCCGCTTCTGTCCATCGCTGAGGAGAACCAGGAGCCTGTGCAGCAACGGACAACAAGAACTTGTTTTTTTCGAAGAGTGTACGTTTGTCCCAGAGAGCCTCCAAACGTACAGCTTCTGACTCACCCGCAGCCAGGAGCCACATGCCTTGACGGATGACTTCTTCATGTACAAGTACAAGATGAGCTGGTGTCCAATCGGCGTGCAGCACGAGTGGCATACTTGCGTCTATGCGCACAACTACCAGGCCAGGTTGAGAAAATTCATATGTAGGATCATCTGATGTTTTGGGAGATGAGCTTCTGTGGGAGAGTTCCACACAGTAAGGGATTCCGGGTTTGAAAGTCTTTGCAGTCTTGGTTTCTGCACAGCCGTGCCAGCGTTCGGTGATTTGTCAAAGTTGACGGTTGTTGCAGAGAAGGTGGACGAAGTGAGTGTGGTGCTGTCGCGGTACGTTGCAGGATGCGCGACGCCCCGCCACCATCGGGTACGGAGCCAGGTCGCTTTCTCAGGAGTGACCAGGAGCCAGAGAGCCAGCAGAATCAGCAGAAGACAGTTCGCCGGAAGTGTTTGCTCGCAAACGCTCGCAAAGTTTAGCTGGAATAGGACTTGACCGCAGATGTGCTAGATTTGCAATGCATCCTTCCCCTCGTCGGATCTGCTGACTTGCGCTATTCGTACAAAGTTACCAAGTGCAAGAAGTTCCGACATTCACGAGAGCTGGAACATGTGGGCACGTGCAAACAGTGTTGAAGATCAGAGAGCCTGCGGAGCATGGAACCTTGTGGTTGCATGTAGTGATAGTATCAATATTCTTGTGGATCTGCAAAACCGTTTCTCATGTTGAAATGTTCTAGCGCGTGACACAGGCTCTGCCCATACTGGAGCAAGAAGGCCCGGATCCAATGTGCGTGTGTGAGCTTGAGCGCTCGCTGCTCAGTAATGTACCCGCTACCGCAAAATCGATGGTGAGCAGTCGCCACGTCACGGACCTAGACCGCAGTGTATTGCTTTAAGCTGCTGTTGAGGCTGTAGCCAAGAGTTTTAAGCTGTGGGACCGGGAAGCCCAGCTTCAACACCTCGAAGTTTTGCCACTCCCGCAGCCGGCTCTGCCTGGAGGACACCGGCGCCGAGTACTCCCAGCGCTGTCCTCTTGGCCTCCGTTGCCCCTACTCGCATGGTGCCAAGGACTCGAACTGGAGCTGAGTTGAAGTCTTCGGCGCGTTCTGCAGCAGCCTTGCTTCAGGAGCAGCTCTATCACCCTCACTACTTTAAAACCGTCGTGTGCCGAGACCTTCGCGGGAAGGCACAGTGCTGATCATCCATGTGGTTTCTTGCAAAAGCATGAACTTGGCATTCAGAGTGAAGTCAAGTTGGAAGCTGGAGGCATGTCCCCGACACAAGCTTTGTGCTTTCTACCACCATCGCCATGAGCGCCGCTGGTCCCAGCAGACAGCACCAGCTTAGAGCAACTTTGGGGAAGTGAGTTCACTTGCCAGCTTCGCAAGCTTTCATCGGGTCTTTCGCAACTGATCCAGAAAGCCTAGGCCCTAGATCTCTCACGTGGCATTGAATTTAGGTCGGAACTGAGGGTCATAGCCAGCGCTCAGGGAGATCAACTTAAAGAGCATGTTCGATGAAGCGAAACTTATGTCGTGCCTTGCTTACTTGGTCTCTCTGGATGCGGATCAATCCACAAACAGTCTAGCTCAATGACTTTGCAAATCGGCAAGGTCGAACGACTCCGGTTGATGACGTCGACTACGCAAAGCCACTTCCGGTAGAGGCACACTGGCCTGTAGCGTTCACCAGCATTGTGCTTTCCCCCAGCGCTCGTCCTTTGAGCTCTCCAGGCATTGCCTGAAAGCTGGGTCACTGACTTTCTGTTGTGAGCTCAGTCGCAAGTCAGGATAGCTCAGAGGGGCCCTGCCTTGTCACACGAGGTCCCCTCCGTTCCACGCTGAGTCAGGCAAACCCAGGATGGATGACCCCAAGGTCTGTGGACGTCTTTCAATTTGTATCGGCAAGCTGCATTGACATAGCACGTAGTGACTTATGACGGCAAGTTAGCTTCCACCGGCCAGGAGCGAACTATGCAGGGACCCCAGCAATCATCACGGGCGTGCTTGAGCAGGTGTTTGAACGTGCAACAGACACTTCAGTCCTATCAAGTCGTGAGAGGACACTCAAGTGGACTGTGGAAAATCATGCGAGTGTTTGGAATGGGGTTTGGATTGGGTTGGTCCACAAAGGAGGCGTGTAATCACCTTTGAAATATCATCAGTAATCGGATTCACGGAAGTACGTCGGAAAGGATGTTCGCCTCGGCTTAGATCTCAGGATGCAGGCTCCCGGGCAGATGGATCAAGGCGGACAATACGGGCAGATGCCTTGAACCCAGTTCTAGCTGCAGATGCCTGCAGTATGCACCACTGCTCTGTGACACGCTCGACATGAAAGCGATCGTAGCAGTTCTGGTGAAACTATTCTCCGCAAGCTCTTTATTATGCCCAGATCTTACGAAGTACCACGTGCCACACGAGGCAGTGCGGGCAGATGCCTTTCTTCCCAATGTTGCCGGGACCTGACAAGTACATGAGTGTGGGATCCTTCGAAGGCAATTGGGCCGAGCTTAGGCCCGGACAAATGCGGAGCGGTGAGCGGGAGTTGGGGACCCGGTTCATGCGCTTCGACTTCCAGGGCAAGACAGCACTGTGTGCCCTCAGGCTGGAGAACTCGCCTTCTCGTGCGCCCCAATCGCATGGCATGCCTCGCGCTTGGAGGGGTGCTTGACGATGGCGGCTCCACTGGTGAATTGTACTCCTCTTCATGCCTGAGGTCTTCTGACAACATGCTTCCGTGGGTAGCGTGCTCAGGGGTCCGGATGTGCTGGAGTCATCCCTTTTCTTCCTTGGACCTCTACTGCTTCATAATGCGCCCGGTCAGGCTTTTGCGGCGTCCGATGGTTCCAATCGCCTAAGCAATTGAGACGTCCGACACGCCTGAGACACAAGGGCAGTGCGCCCGCCAGATGTGGTCCCGGCGTTGTTCTTTTTAGTCCCATCAAGTGGACATCTGCGCGAAGACCTTCGCACATGACCTTTAAGGACATTGGCCAGGTGTTCCCGTGACCACGTATCAGTAAGCTATCGAGTCGTAGAATCATGGAGGTGTACTCAGCGAACGAAACTTGAGAGAAGCAGGTCTGAAAAATGCAGCACTTTCACCGGTCGGAGGATCGCCACTCGCGCCATAGGGGGCAGTCTGCGTGCTGACACACTTTCACATGTAGCCCAGAAGGACCTTGGCTCCAGCACTGTCGGAGCCTGGACTCTCTGAGTCTTTAATCCATTGGCAGTGGCAGCTGATTCGGATGCCCCAGAGCGAGTCAATCTCACTGGCGTTGTGGATTGAGGTACCTTAGGCTGTTTCATTGCACGATTTGCTTGTTCACCAATGTGTAGGCATGAACCATACATCCTTCGGCCTTCAAGTGAACAATGAGCACAAGGAGGATTCAGTATCACTGCTGTTGCGAGGCTTCGTTTTCCATTCCTTTAGACCCTCGCTGTGTGTGTCACAGTATTCCAAGAGACACCGAAACGGCGAAGGTGCCCCGCAAACTTGGCGGGGTGCGCTCACCCACTCAGATGCCCTACACTGGAATCCTGAATTGCTGTCGATGTGTTTCTGCTATTTGCTACACCCATCCCAAGGAGCTAGTGCGACTGTCAAGCTGCTGTTTCGTTATGCTGTGGGCATCGAAGCACCTAGAATGCGTGCAGACTGAGAGCGAGAGAGAGTCAGAGCGAGAGAGATCGAGAGAGAACATGTCAAAGGAATTGTTCTTGGATCCCGAAACTGGACCTGGTCGATGCCAACACCGCAGGCTGTTCTAAAGCAGATGGGAAGCTCAAAGGCATAAAGTCCAGTTTCGGGGTGTGAAGATTTTTCCCTTTGAAACAAAGGACGTAGAGAGACCTTGACTTGCCACGGGGGACCGAATATCCTTCTACCTGCTTCTTATCGCCATCCCTACCGACACAGCATCAGCTCGTTGAACCCTAAAATTTGCTACCCCCGACAGAGTCTCGTGAAATCCAGAAGTGTTGGTTCAACTTGTGTTTTCACGGACATGTTGCAAGTTTCCGCTGCAAACTCACTTCTGGATTTCACTGTCATCCTGTTGGGTGCACTTTTTTACTCGGCTGGTCCACTGAGCTATTCTGCGACATCTGTTTCGACTGACTTGCACAGACATGGGACCCTGTGGCAATTGATTGCAGAAAGAGGGGAATGGAATGTCTCTGGCTTATTTGAATAGACCTGTTAGTTCAATATTCTGCACCCTGTCAACAACAAGCCTACAAACCATATTTAATAAACACGATCG